>JAHMML010000007.1:2463-436004 GCA_020341155.1 Eciton burchellii
GAAAACCATCTCTCAGTCTGTCAGCGTGATGGAAAGTAAAGGAATACTACGATGATTACAGGAATTCTAATTCCTCAGAACAATCATCGTAAATTTCATTTCGGCATTTTATTTACACGTACATAAAAGGGGCCGCGCGCTTCGCCTTGTGCAATGAACACGTGCAATGAACGTTTACAGGCTGCATTGGGCACTATAAGAAGATGTAATAATTAATATAAAAGGGATAATTAATATATAGATAAATAAATGATAATAAATGAGTGAGATGAAGATAAATGGTATAATATTCTGGATTAAAAAGGACATTATTATTATGGCACAATATATATATGATATGATCAATTGATGATCCGAAACAATTTTCACTTACCTGCACCCGGATGGATTCTGCGTGTTAATCACAATTTTTCCCTCCCTTTTCTTTTTATCCTACAATTACATAAACTAAGAAGATTCGATTTACGATAAACTATAATATTTAAGGGAATAACACAAGAAAGGAAGCGATAGCTTGGATAAAGAGATATAAAGAAATTATTTCTATATTTCTTACAAGTGAGATTAGATGAAACAGAAAAATGAAATTATTAATTCTTGTACTAAATAAAAAAAGTATTAATAAATTAATAAAACATTAATAAATMGTGAACTTAAGGATGATGATAATAGTAATAATATCAAAATTAATACAAAATAATAAATTTTATAAGAAGTAATAATTTTTGATGTCTCGTGACGAAACTCTGATGATATCTGTATGCGCTTATTGCAGATCTTTCTATGGCAGATCTTTTGATTTCTCGAGTCATTAYCTTGTATTGCCATTGAAATGGATGACAAGTTGGACGCAGAGGAACAGAGAAATGATCGGTATTCGAGTTCTCTTGAGGAAATACGTGGACGAAGAAGCAGTGAATATCGATATTATCGTAGGAATGGATAAATTAGATGTGAGGATTCCGGAAAGGTTCGTGCGACAAGTACAACGCGAATTGTCTYTGATCAACCTATGCTAGCCGGAAATGCGATTTGCGGAGGAATTGTATCGCGATTGCTTCCCGATAGTTATCAATGCATGCATGATATAAAGAGATTGGTGCTATGGCACGCGAAAATCTTCCGTCGATAGTTTTACGCAAGGTATTCGGACAGTCGACCATAGTTGCCGGCATGCGAAAACGAATGCGGCATGTAAGTGAGTGAAATTTMTTTAAAAAGGGAAAAGACTTATTTCAATCTTTCTTTTTTGCCCGCACGAAACAATTCTTCCGAAACAAGTCTCGACATCTTTGTTATTCTGTTGCAGTGATGCAGCATTTTTATTGCAAACAATTGCACGGGTTGGAAGGCATTTTTCATCTCGCTGTAAAGCGCGCAGGATATCACTTAGGGATTCATGTGGTTTCGTGTAGAAGATTGAAATCCATTATGGAAATGAACAAAACGTACATTTATCTTTGTGTATTTATACTATTTATTATGTAAAATATAACATCTTTATTGCATAAAATATTACATCTTTATTATATAAAAAAACATATTTGAATTTCATTTCTACATTTTTTTAATCTCCGTCTTTCCCTTGTTTCATAATTAACTTAACCTTTAATTAATTTAGAAAAATGTGACAAACATATTTTGTTCATTCAAACCACAGTCAAGAGATATTGTAGAAAGTTTACAAAATTGAAGAATTTATGTGAAAAAAGCGGAGAGAGAAAGGGAGACATGAGGAGAGAGACAGAGTAGAAATTGTTTTTTAAATACAGCATAGATGTATATGCATACATACAATTGGTATACGCATATATGTATTAGTACAATTGGTTCTTACATAAGCAGACTTATATATAATGACATTGAGGCGTTGGTGTTGATCGTTGATGATACAGACGGGAGAAATAACATTGAACACTGTTGCGAATGAACTAAATAATTCGATGTGTAGCTAAATAATTCGGCGTGTGATGCAGTATAACTGATTGCGATAGACGTTATTCCATTCACGCTCTCTATACGGGCACCGGGATGTCATCTGATTCCTCATTGGACGTGTTCATCACAGAGAGAACGATATTTCCAACTCTTTGCGGCAAATTGCTAGCGGAAGATGTTGATGGAATGGCATTATGCAAACGAAAGCCCCGCTTGGCTTGCGTGCTTTTGCATTTGATCTCGAATCATGGACTTCGATTCACACCAACCGCGCAACGTCCAATCCGGCACTCCGATGTCTCGTCCGATCACTGCTTTCGCTTCACCATTCTTCACTCTCTCGATTGCTTGCAACTTCTGCTCTAGAGTCATTGAAGATGTTTTGTGAATTCATCTATTGGGAATACGATTTACAGATTCAGTATTCTGTGCGGCGTGTTGTGGATGATGCCGTTGAAGCATCATCATTTTCATCATTTTCCATGGTTAGGATCGCCCGTAGCATGTTCGCTATTGTTTCGGATTGGTTAATGATCTGTTTCTTTGATCTGTTCCAATAGCGCAATGTTGTCTGCGACACTGCAATATCTTGCGCGATCGCGGCCATACTTTCACCGCTGCATATTCTTTTAATTGCACTTAGTTTCTGTATTGCCTCTAGTGACTTTAAATATAGGTCCGTTCGCATATCGTCGAGTACTGTTTTGTGTATGTCATAGGCATTGAAATGCCTATTTGTCACTACATTTTCACCCCTGGCTTCGTCGATAACGTTCTCTTGCCCCGAAGTCAGGGCGAAATCCTCGGCAGATTTGGAATGTTCCATATCGATTTCTCCTGATACTTAAAATTTCGAAATCGTTATCAATCTCACCGCTGATCGACTACACTTTCCGTATCCAGAGGTTCCCGAAATATTTCACACGCTGCGACTAATTTTGCAATATTTGATAGCCTTCTTGCATCTCCCTGCTATGAACCTTTTCATTCGGAAGCTTGTCTATAATTGACGAATTCGTCTTCCGTCAGATTTACTCGTAGCTGTTTCGTCCCAGTTTTTCATAAGTTGAAGTTTTCCCAGTCCTCAACTCTTCCTCTTATCTGATATAGCTGATTAAAGGTGCAGGGGAGCGAATCTTGTTGCTCTGAAAAGTTACCGGAAGGATATCCGAATTCTATGGCATTATCGAGAACAGAAGGCTAGTGTTTCAGCCCTGTTCGTATTAACGTTCTTTCTCTCTCTCTGCCGTTTTGATGAAAATCATTATGCTGTTGTTGTCGCTGTCGCAATTGTTGGATGCGTTACTTATGGAAAGTCAGCTACARGTAGGCTTCAATTTACACAGCGATTTTCACGTCGTCGATTCGTCGACTATCATGTCCTTCAATCCGTCTGGATGTCGTTATTAGATCCTTTCGATGTGGACGAGACACCGGTTATCTATTGTTGGTCGATAAACTATTCCGTTTTCTCGTAGGATTCCTTGATGTATCCGCTAAAACGCACTGTGTCCCTCCTCGTTTGGGATTGCGTATCAAGATATTATCGGTGACACCGTAGGCTTTCCATCAGCTCTACACTTGAATGATGTTTCGATGAGGTGTGATGTTGGGGAATTGAGGATGGAAGTAATGACAATTAACTGGCATTCTTTGGCAGAGTACATTGATGCTCAGCGGTTGATCGTCTGCACTTATTTCGCGATCTTCAATCTGATCTTCAAATGAAAATTTTGAACTACGTATTGATGTCAGCTGCGGRTGAGTGAATCATAAAAATTGTAACGGACGTTATTYCACACTTTAGCGTTCGCTGTAACGGRCTTYTGCTTCGTCGGACGCGTCYTTCGTAGGTTGAACAATATTTACAGTGTCTTCTACCAAATTGACAAYAGCGGATGATGATCCACTACTCTTGTCATTATTTGAARCGGATGACATTGGCTGTTCGAACTTTTCCATTTGATHCCTAACTCTTTCGGCCAATAAACACCAAGCGCGCACCGCTGTGACCGACACTCCAACTTCATGTGCGACCGCTGCTTCCGATTCACCAATGCGCACTGTTTCGACCGCACGAAATTTGTCCTCTGGAGTCACTGATCTTGAARGTCGTCTGCCAATTTTTAATTGTAGGTTTGCGAGCATCCGTGCTCGCTTAATAATCTTTTCCGTCGCTCTACACCATTGATACATCTTTAACTTTGGCACTCCAATGTCTTCTGCGATAGCTGCTAGCGATTAACCATTACAAACTCTATTAATCGCATCTATCTTCTTTAGTATCCTTACGCGATCGTGGAAAGCGTAACGTAATTATATGTCAACTGGATCATCCGGCCTAGCGAAATCCGCTGACGGATTATTCGCGCGGGATGAGTGTACGTCAAGATGCAACGGACCTTCAGTTTATAATAATAGATGCCGAAACAGCAACAATACAGATGTGTATCAACTCAGAAAAACAGATGTTTCCCTAATAAGTATAGCATTTTGCTACGGATTAAACTTGTGTTATCTATCTACCCCCTAATCCACCGAAGCATTTTCATCCGTGATGAATTCGGCAAACGCGAAAAGGCCAGATCGAGAGGAAGAGAGACAGATTGAGCTTTCCGAACGATTGCTTAATATCGTGGCTAATCTGAGTGGCCTTTCTTCAACACATTGCGTCATTGAAAGCAGAGACGAACTGATTCGAAGCAATCATGAAATAGGAAATAGTGCCGGTATTGTAAACGCCACATGTAAACGGAACATGATATSGAGGAATGTCGGACGCGATAACAAAATAATTCGCGCAATCCATCGGGAAACTCGTCCATTTCCTCGGGAAGGCGGTCGAAGCCCTCGAGTGGGATCATTTCACAGGATACATCATCGGTCGCTTGCAGCAACTCGCATAAAAGTAGTAGACACGGGGGCGGGAATAAACATTATTAAAAAATGGAATTTACATATAACAAAGAAATCGACATCAGTAACATCGTAGTCATTGTCGAAAGCACTAAAAGAGACAGTCGGTTCGACCAGAAGCGGAGAAAAAATTCAGCACATCGTCCAAAACGACTTCTGGATAACACAGGAAGGAATCTTGGGTGCTAATTTCTCTGCAGCGCAATTCTAATCAATTATTTCACAAAATCTCTTCACTCGCAAGGAGTAACAACTCCCTTTGCTTGTCATAAAATCATCGAATCATCATCAGTGGAATGCCTAGAAACACTGGAATCGACTAGAACGCACACCATCCTATATCCACAGGAGGAATCCCGAAGTAGCCGTTACGTTCCACGCATTTGTCTGCCCGATAGTATCCGCTTAAACCGTCGTGAATAAAGCTATCAGAATATATATATCGATATTAACACGGGAGAGAAAGATAACGAGATATCGAGACATTGAGCAGTACCAATGTCGAACTCCAAGAAAGGGAATCTCACTCGATCCGGTTTATCGTTAACTCCCAACCCTCCCCGCAATCCGTACATACGCAGAGAATGCTAAAGAAATCTTGAAGCATCAGTCATCTCTAGAATCTAGAACAATGGATGCAAGTTCCTCTTTTTCGAAAGTTATGTCTGTATCTTGCTCACTGGGCACTGATGATCGTCAGAGCGTCATTAATGATCATTTTCCCCCCGATCCTGAAACTCAAATTCCTCTGATCCTCGATCTTCCTCAGGTTATTCGCACCAGCAAGGTCTGCAAGAAGCCGGAAAAGATCTCTCGATCTTCTCGATCTTCTTTTCTTCTTTTTCGATTCAATTCGTCGATTCAAATCGAATCGGAAAAAGAGACACTCGAATCGAATCTAAAGTCTGTCTGTTGTGTTCTTTGTGCACTCGCGTGTTTCATCGCGACGAACTTTGATCCGCAAACTTCGCAAGTAGCATTTGGTCTACTTGTGGTCTACAAGAAGCGAAGCATGTTCATTAATTATTAGGGCTAACCAATCAAATACTGCAGAAGCTACCAGAAATGGTAATAAAATATACCAGCCAACTATGTAATGCAGTCCTCAGAAATTTTTTCTATCTGATATACATATATATGTATATAATGTGATATAATAATAAATGTAATAATATAACAATATAACTATAGACATAATATTATATAATACGTGTATCTACATATTGTATTTAAAAAGTATTAGGATTTCTATCCATGCCTCTCCCTCTCCATCTCCTCCTCTCCCGCGCTTTTTTATCATGTGATTCAGTTTTGTAAATCTTATACAATATTTCTTGATATATTTTTGATGGACAAAACGTGTATCACATTTTTCTGAATTGTACAGTCAAATTAATTACAAAATATGGGAATGACGGAAAAAAGATTAAAAGAATGAAAAAACTAAATATAGATACGTTTCTTTATGTGATATGTAATATTTTATATAATAAATAATATAATTACACAAATGAATGTATTTTTTGCTCATTTTCATAATAGATTGCAATCTTCAAGGACGTAAATCTATGACACTCTGCGCGTTTTTCCGGCAAGATAAAAAAATGCCTTCCAATCCATTGCATTTATTTGAAATAACAATGATATCATTGGAGCAGCATAATAGACATATCTGTTCAAAATTGTTACGTTTCCATATCCTCGATATCCATGAATTCATCTAGGTGTCGCAGGATAACAGACATATTATTCTGCTTCATAATATCATTGTTATTTCAATAAATGAAAAATGGAAGGCAGTTTTTTCAATGGTAGCAATCAGTGTACCATTAACATTGAGAGGACCTTAATGACACTTAGACGAATTCATGAATATCGAGGATATGGGAACGTGACAATCTTGAGCAGATTATAATCAAACTCATCGGCGAACAATTGCAACGGTAACAATAGCAGTATCAATCTCTCCATGAAAGCAGTAGCGATGACGAGAATGAGGCTGAAAAGATTAATTTAGATTGGATTAAACTATCAATCTGGGTTCTAGAAAGAGTTAGAATTCGGAGACCTTTCCGCTAATTTTTTGGAGCCCGTTGCACGTTTAATGAGGAATATCAGGAAAGAAGGATAGTTGAGGATATGGAAAACTGTTTCGAAACAGCTATGGATAAATCTAAAAAAAAGGAGTCGGATTCTATGAATGAGTTACTGCATCCTCATTTTAGTTTATGATAACATGAGAAATATAGCTCAATATAGTTGTGAACATATCTAAATCTGATACATGTAATAAATGTTTCCTATCGCATGTAATGATATAAAGTCATTAATTAATATGATACTTAATTTATGATATTTAATTTATTTATATAATTAATATATACATAAAATTTTCCTTCAAATTAATTTATTAAATTTTTATTTATTTAATTATCTTATTATATATACATACATATATGTATGTATATATAATATATGTATATATACATACATATATATATATATATATATATATATATATATATATATATATATATATATATATATATAAATAAATTTAAAGACTCCAAATATTTTTTTTTTACCGAAATATTTTTTTAAAAACCCCCAAATAGTTTTTTAAAAACCTCAGATATTTTTCAAAAAACCTCAAACGTAACGTAATAACATTGTACAGAATGATAATTTTGCAATAAATCTGCAAAATTGTTTCTATATTTGTAAGGCTAAGTATGTGTGCATTTGCGCTTGGATAACGAAAATCTTTTTCGCCGATTTACATCAACGTTTCGGCACTCCAATCCTTCTGATCTTTCCGATGGAATTTCTGATGACTTTTTAATATCTGCCCGGAATTGGAGGTCATACTCTTTTAGATTTTTCTGCCACAGCAGTGTTTTGTAAGAGATTGTCCTGAAATATGTGTTTTCATGCACTCATCGTAAGTTCCCATTATTTTCGGTGACGCTGAGAGATGACATTTCCTTCATTCTCAAGTTGGAATTAATACCGCTAATCTTGGAGTTAATACCGCTCATACTCGATTTCTTTTACAGTGAATCCGACTTAGTATTTAATGCCCAGTCAAGAGGACCTAATTTTCTTTTTGATCCAGTACGATTTGTATGTTAGAAAAGATATGTATACATTATGATATGTTCGATCGTGAGAGTCGTGGAGAGGGACGGAATTCGTATTGTTATGATATCGAGGAATCGAACTCGGATCTCCCGATTATCAATCAATTGCGTCGGGTCACTTTAATATCAGATCACGTTTAATATCAGATAAGAAGACTAATTGAGAGAATGAAAAATTGGTTCGAAACTCAGATTTATGGATAGATCTGAAAGAAAGGATTCGGATTCTACGAATCCAATTGCTGCATCCTACAAAATAGTCTCGTTTTAATTTATGATAACGTGAGAAATATCTAGTTCACAGTTATATTGAAGTATTTTTTCGTGTAGATCGTGTATTCAAATTTGCTTTAATACAGAGAATTAATATTGCCGTTACTATGAAGACAGAATTCGATGTGCTCTATACAAGAGCCGCGAAGGGGCAGCACGTTCTAACGGTTTGTGACGCTGAGTACTTAATCGATTTTAAATAAATGAGATTTCTTTGCATTAAAAGATTATTCATTATCAACTAAATGATTATTGTACTTAATTTAATAATGTAATAATATAAATTTTTTCCAATATAATAATTATGACCTTTCTTTCCATTAATATCTGAATTCCTGCATCATCTATTCATCATTGATGAAACAGATGATAATAAAAATATCGATATGCGGTAGCATTTTTCATATATTCATGTTAATTCGAGATTAAAGACATTCGTATAACTTGCGGAATAATTCAATTAATAGCGATCTTGTTGCAAAAATTTCATACGCGTACGTGCTTTTCGCGCATGTGCTTTTAGAATCTCTTCAATTCGCTGTTCAGTGTTTTGCTATTTCTTCTCTTGGTAAAAGATGCGTCACATTTTGCTTTGTGATAACTTTAAAATTCATTTGTATATCGTAGAATTTTGAAAACATATTGAATATATTTCTTTATATATATATATATATTTCGAATCTAAAGAAAAATAAAATTTTGAAATCTATATTTTATCAAACGCTAACCGTTTTTATACTCAAACGTCAATTAATAATTATAGTACTTTACCGTTACAATATTTTGACCGTAGAATATTTATTCAGATGTATTTATTTAGAATATTAATTTTGTTTATAACGCTTCGTTTTGTTGGCTGTTATTTCTTTTTATATATCTTTAATTTCGTATCTCAAAATTATATCATGACAAAATTTAATTTAATTTATGTATCATTTTTTATGTACAGTTACTTTATATGAAGTTAATGGAAAGGCGGCAGTCGCCGCTTTCCGAGATACCGGAACACTCGAAATTGAAAATAATTCAATAGATATTAATAGTTACGGAAATAACATAAATTTTGTAAATATGCAATTATTATCGAAAATAGTTTCGAGATAATGTAATATAAAAATTGAATAATGTAATATAAAACGTAATGTAAAAAAAGAAATTATCCTTATCAGATATATTTTTACAATAGTTTTACAAGATGTAATTTTTCCTACATGTATCGGTATCAAGGAAACAATTATATGATAATAATTATAAGATTATATGGAATCAGAATAAGTAGGAATAGAAAACTGATGAAAAATTTTTTACTTCTGCTTATGTTTATTTATTAATTGTTTTGACGGAAGTCATCAAACTTGAAAATTTAATAAAAATATTCACAGTGAGCATCATTCTTTCTTCTGTCTCTCATGCATTCTCAGATTTCTTCATCTTTCTCTCCTGCACACACATGCACACGTATATAGCACACGTTCAATCTTTCTTTTACATTCACTTTCGTTCATACATTCATCTCTGTTGCTATAACTTCAGTTGCGTTTAGAAGATACAATGATCAAGAAAAGTGGCTTTTAAGAAATGAATATCCATATAGAACGAATATCCATCAATCACAATCACTGTATTCGAAATTTGATGATGGAGCAACCATCTCTTCTAAACGCAGCTATTCGTGAGCTTATTCGCAGAACTTATGCGTCGATGTTTTTACCACCGTTAAATTAGTATCGAGCACCTCTCAATACCTAGGTGAATCTATGTGTGTATGTTAACTGTCTGTACGTATTAAGTGTGTATGCGAACTTGTATTAATGTATAGTATTGTGTTGTTCGATTGGTACAATGTATGTATATGTACATTCATTTATTAATAATTATTATTAATAACAACAATAATTACTTAATACGAATAGAAAATCCTGTTTCCATGTTGAATGACTTAGTTCGCAAGACATTAATTCTCCATAACTTCATTACTTAATGAAATATAGTAATGATGTTATCCACGGTTGTTATTAACATATGAAGTTCAAGTCAGATCATTCAATAACGGCGACTTGTTCGCTTAAAAAGAAAAGGAAATCCCATTCCAGGGATCCATGATCTTTTTATGCTCGTAATTAACGATTCTTAGTTAACGGTTCAATTCTTGGGAGCTGCCGATGACAATACTCAAAGCTGTGATTTCCGCGCAGCTTTATGCTCTGGCGTTAAAAATTGCTGTAACAGCAGTGTATTTATATGCACATAATAAACCAATGTATAATATTGGTTCTGATTGTATCGTGAATTTAGTCCAGGATGACGACCATATCTTCGCCACGTACCGTCCTTTGCAAATGGGGTGGATGTAAAGGAATCGACAATTTGCGCCAAGGTTTGCGCGCTGCTCTTCGCAAATCTACCGAAGATAGAGTCCTTCTAACTCGTCTGCAATTGCAAGTTGAGACAATTAAAATTCAACCAAATAATCATATACTTGATTATAAAAGTTCATCTAATTGATATATCAAATTCTTAAGATCTGCATTTGTTATAGTTTCGAAAATTAAAAAATCGAATTGCGCACGAATGTTTTTTACTTCTTTACGCTTTTCTATGCATCTCATATTGTTTCTAAAATTATTAAAATTATTTTAATGCAATCGATAAATCTCATATCTCAAATTAAAAATAAAAAAACAACTTCTTTCAAAGTAAAAAAAAGACTTCTTGAATACTTCTTGAATACTTTTAAATTTCAACGTTTCATAATTTACATATCATATTATGTATACCGATATTGATAACACTATCAATAATAGTACCGATATAGATATTGATTATGATTCTCTTACATTATAATTTTTCTACTAACTTGATCTGCTCGGTAGCACGAAAGTAGACATCATCAGGCGCATCCATCCACGAGATAACTTGTTTACGTGCATTGCTTCTGGATAACGGTGGACCATGGGGCAATGGATGCGGATGAATAGCTCTACCATTCAGAGGAGGTGCAAGTGGAAGAACAGCGGGTGCAGGGTGCTCTAATGTATGTTTCTGATGTAATTGCTGTGAGAGATGAGCTCTTTTTGTGGAAGATGCACTGGGAAGTCCCGTATTCAAGGCGATACCTGCAAAAATATTAGACTCACATTACACATAAAAAAATCTTTACATTAATCCAGTTGTGTGTAATTGTATGAAATTTACATCGTGTTCTTATATACATGTATTAATACATTCTTTTAAATGTTAACGTTACATTTTTTCCTTACATTATTGTTCATATTTTATCTTATATTTCATTCCGCTCTTCTTATTATTATTTGTCCAATTAACTAATGTTTCCACATAAAAAAATAATACATTAATAAATGCAAATGAACGCAAACAGTTGTTCCATTTGCGAAACATCAATTATATTATTAATATCGCTACATGAAATACTAATGAAATAAACTATTTTCATATATGACATTAGTTTTTTCATATATAGCCACGAACACGAAAAAGAATTTCGCTGTCAATGCATAGAATACTTTTAATTCCCCTAATAAATTTGTGCGATATAATATGAATGAAGGATTAAGAATTAAGGATTAATTAATATTGAATTTCATTCTTTTGTTAAATCCATTAAGTTGGTTGACACTCCCGACATTATCCGTTTATTTTACACAACTTTTTGTCGTTATCATAAAAAGACAAAATAATTGATTTCAATCCGTATCTGAGTAAAGCTGACAGGAAAATTCAATTCATTATAACGCGTAATTGCGAAACTTAATCGAGAATATGGAACAGATTATGAAACTTACCATCTGAACCATTGACCTCGTCAAATGCTCTTGCGCGTTTTAAAATATTTTGTTGCGTAGGGATAACAGATTGCGGTTGTGGTGGTGTTAAAGTCAGCCTATCCACCTCAGGTTTGTTTGGTACCCTTTCATACAATAAACTACCATCTGCATAACACAATGCATTAACACATGAAATCTTTACGTATAAAAAATTATATTTCATAAAATATATGTATACGCATAGAAATATAACTATTAATAATTGCAAATAATCGTAATCGTATATATAACGAATTTTTAATACAAAAAATAAATACTACATGCTGCTTTTATATAAGTCTTGTGTAATAACTGTTATTAATCTTACATCGTTGAAATATTACCGGAAAATATTACCTGGCGCCTTTGGTGGACGTGGAAAAGAAACTCGATCTGGCTGCTTACGTAATGCCGGAGCAGTCAGCGCCAACCAATCCCAATCACCAGGTTGTCGTGGTGCAGGATGATCGCCGAGACGTGAAGCTATGTCGGCTACCCGAGGACGTGGTCGCGGTCGTACGGCGCGCGATAGAATACGCAATTCATTGGAATTCTTAGACGCCAATTGGGCGCACAAAAGTCGTAATGGTGTGGCATTTACCGGCTGATGTGGCGCCCGCGCGGCATGACGTGTACGTAATTGCACGGCACAAAGTCGTCGCGCGGCACGTGTTAATATCGAGGTGCGCAGGTAGAACGCAGATCGCGTCTTCATGACTGGCCGTGGAGATCCGCTACCACCACCGCTGCTTCCAGTCGCTCCACGTAGATCTACTCCATGTGCGCTTGCATAATGGCGGCTTAAATGGGCTTTCAATTTGAACTCTTTACCGCAAGTAGGAATGCTACATCGATGTGGCCTATGTGCACCACTAATAGCTTTGCTCTCTTCATCAGATCCTGCACCGGTACGTTTTCTTTCGAGGTCGGCATCATCGATACGTGTAGGTACCTGTTAAAATTGAAAAATTGCGTGAAATCTTGTCTATCACTTTATCGTTTATCTTGCGTTTAATAAACCCTCTTTCTCTCTTTCTCGTATATACCTTGAGTCCTCCATATTTTTTCCAATACGTCCAGCATGGTTGGCATACACGACACTGCATGTTAGGCGGTCCCCAAGCATACCATTGCGGACTTTGCATAACTTGACAACTTTCACATGATTTCCCACCAACTCCAACCATAAGTATTCCGGAATTATCGGTAATCATATTACCATTACTGTTACCGTTCAAAACACTAGTCGGCTTTCCATTACTGTTACTATTGCTATTACCCAGTGGTACAATTGTTGTAGAAGGAGCAGTAGTAGATGCTGGAGTCTTGTTGTAGTTTGGTATGTAAACTTGCTTCAACTTACTCTCAGCTTCCACCGCCTTCACTCGTTTCTGCTGAACATATCGATCTGTCGTTTTCCACATATAATAGTACTCAACTACATTTTTCAAGCTCTTCCATGGTAACTAAGAAGAAAAAAATATTAGCAGAGATTACTAGTTATTTATAAATGCAATCATGCTTTTATTCATCGGCGCAAATTAATCACGTGCTTACAAAATCTACTCGGATATCGGCAAAATCTTTTCCATATTTCTCAAGCGCTTCTTCGAATAGATTCGCCTCAGATGCACTCCACTCTTCCATTTCATCTCGGCACAATACAGGACCAGTACTAGGTACTAAAGATGCTATGGCTTTTGCCAAGTCATAACGGTGCTGATGCAATGTATCCATAGCGTGGAACTGCCAGGATTCACAAATTTTAATAAAATATTTAGCGAATACGATAAGCCGATCTGTTAATTTATCTATCTTCCGTACACTTGATCGACACTTTCGTCGTTTCGATAAATAAAAGATGTCTCTCACCAAAGTAATATCTCTAGATGCAGCAGCGGCGGACATGTGCAAAGAGGGTTGTTTAATGGAAGATGAACAGTCTAAAGCTCTTGCGAATGTGCCTACGGATCTGCTTACAACAAGAAATTGATCAATTTGACGATCCGTCAGATTGTGTCGTGGTGTCCACATTAGCGTTTCCAAATCTTGTGATCTGCGATCAACTTCTCTCTCAGCAGGCGTTAATATCGCTGGTATGTCCGTCGCTTGATATCTACTACCTACTCTAATTTCGCCTGTAATACCCAAACACTCATTAATCTCAGATTAGCCATAATTAATTAATAGCCATGAAATAATAATTAATAGATATATATTAATAGATAGATTAAACAATTATTTATTATTTATCATAATAATAATCTATATGTTACCTTTATCGGCTAATAAAGTACGTTGAGTAGGGTCAAATACTAAGCAGTAAAAAAATGAATCCTCCTTATTTAAATAACTCAATAAAGATTCCGTTTCGTTTAGTAACGTCACACAGCATTTGCCTCTAATATGCGTGGCTGGCATAGTCTCCACTTGTCGCGATAAAAAGAGTTCTCTGTGTTTCATTTGGTGACGTTGCTTGGAACTTAATTCCGTTACTGCTCCAGGAACGTTTTCTTCTACACCTAATACCATAGAAAGATAACAATTGTCATATTTATGTTGCCGTAAGATGTCATTTTGTACAAATTTAAATTAGAAAAAAATGTTATTGATGGTAAAAAGATGTTTAAAATTAAAGTGTCAGATGTAAAAATAATATTTCCACTTTACCATAAATAATATTCGATTATTGTTATCTTTCTTGTTAATTTGATAAGAAAATATATATAAGTGTGTGTGTGTATGCATGTGTGCGCGCACGTGTACGCGCGCACACGCATGCATGCACATACGCACGGTGTACATACACAGTCGTATCAGTAAAAAAAAGAAAATAATAATATATAAAAAAAAAAAAAAAAAAAAAAAAATAGACGTTGGTAAAGAATATGCAAAAGGGACATTCAATAATGACGAAACGCACTTTATCGTACATGTAAAAATAGAAAGTGAACAGAACACACAATCATACTCAAATATTATAATCACGAAATTATCTTTTTCGCTTATTATTTTGTTCTTTTCCGATTGTTTCGTTTCGGAATAAAATCCATATCAAGTAAAAATTAATATTTCCCGTGTTTCCCGACGTCCCCCGACGTCCCCCTATATTTTTGAGGAATTCGAGATTAAAATTCTGGATTATCGTCAAACTTTGATTTTTTATTTATTTAACATGCTTTGTTCGGCATGAAAATAATAGAGTAAAAGAAATGCGGGAATACGGCAGAATCAATCAAAACTCGAGCAATATTAAATTAAAAAAAGGTATATCAGCAAGAGCGGGCAACATAAAGATAAATGAAGAGTAATTATAAGGCAAAATCAATAATTTACAACGGAAAAATAATTAGCTGTCCGTAAAATTTACGTCATTTAGAGAAGCCTCAGATTACTAAAGTATCATCATATGCGATGCGGCGGGATTTTTTTATGTACAAGATATATGGACGACGCATAAGCGATAAAGACGGTAAAGCTGTGTTGTAACAAATCGCGAAAAGTAGACACCATTTGATGTCACAGACGATAATATTGTACGATAATATTGAGACATAAATAAAATATAAAAAAAATTATCAAACAGGAACAGTGAAAAAATATTGACAACGTAGTGCTCATGTGAACGATTGTGAATGAACGATACGAATGAATGATTTGTGCATGTACGGGCATTTTTATAACAGAAGCCGAACTCCTTGTCAATAAACTAGAAAGAAGGAATTCGGTTATACCCAATTTGCTGTCTCTTTGGCCTTACAGTGAAAATTATCTCAACTCACGATATACACCAAGATTACAAAGAATTTTGTTAAATCCCGCCGCTAGAGCAGTAAGCCTTATATCGTCACTGGCTTCTATATAAGATTAATGAGATAATCAAAAGATGCAGGTTGTATGCCATTTACTGACAAATCTACGCCCTGTATTAATCGTATTAGTCAATACTTTCTGAATAAAATATATGCTACAAGAGTTCCATTAAAAAAAAATATTTTTATCCTGATAATTAAATAAATGATTCTTCTAACTCGATATACGATTGCGTCGCTATATTTGTATGAGATATTGTTTATTTGAAACAATTATTATGAGACATGTAAGAACAAGAGTATATTAACAGCAAAGTTCTTCTTGTTGAAGAACAGTTCTCGATTCAAGCATAATGAAATAGAAGGAGATCTGGAGATTAATGGCTCTATATATTATTAAACACAGAGTACAAGATTATATGATCAAGTATGTACTTTAATTATATAAAAGAGAAATTATATGTTATGCGGATAACAGAGCATGATTAGATTCATCGGTAATGGTCATCTTTTGATCAATTACTCTCACTCACCATGGGGCTCTTGGGCCTCCGATAATGGGGCCTTCAGCCAGCCCCCTTTCCCGCCCCCTTTGATCATCACTTTGGGCCCGATCCCATCTTTACTAGTCATTTCCTTAGTAGTGTCGGGATTCTCGAGTTTCAGATTCTGCGTGCTCGCAGGGGATTCTGACCTCTGCTGCTCCGCGCTTGCCACTGGAATTTTCATTACAACAAACCCACTCTACGTATTTCTCGTTTTTCAATCTTGTAACACAATAGACGATCCAGATATGTACGACTGTATTATATACCATCTTACAACCTTTACGGACAACCTTAAGAAAAACCATTTATCGTATATTTTCCTCTCTTCTATTCTATCTTATTGATGATGATGCACCCGATGATTGTGCATCAACCAATGTTTATCATTCGAAGTATAAACGTTGGACATATTGCATAATCGTGTTATCACGTGCAATTCGCGATTCTGATTATCCTGGCCAATTCCATCTGGGCTTCTATTTACCATTCATAGTCCCACGTACGTATTTTCATTCGCTACCTATGAGATCAATACCTCAGCAACGTTGACCGTTACTCGTGGAACGTGGATCAAAATATCTCCTCGCCGAGTATCGAATACTAATTTCGCATTTCAGACGCGCGGACAACCAGAGGGACCAGGTACCGTGTAATTAACGCCCGTACATTTTCGGCTCGATGGACGACCCGTGGCCCACGCTGCTCGCTCGTGTGTGCACGCGAGACGAGAGCGCGCAAAACGAAATTAAAATTATCCACATTTTCGTGGATTTTTGCGCGGACGGTGGTCGATCGCGCACCGGCGAATGCGTAACGACAACGAGTTATTACAGTTAGCCCGAAAACTTTTGCCATCGTCTAATTAGCCACTGATTTTTCAATACGCAATCCATACGCAAACACTCGCCCAGCGAACTCGCAGACTAAAACCAATTCCCGCATAAAACCCTTTCCTTTGACCCCCTCCTCCCTCCTTCGCCGCTTCCGACCGACCACCACCTTCCCTCTCACGATTCGTTTGCAATTGCACCCGGGCGCAATAGCGCTCGTAGTGCGTGTGTATCGACTTCCGCGAAAGACAAAGGAAGAGGTGCATTCCTCTTTTTTTTTTTTTTTTTTTTTTTTTTTTTTTTTTTTTTTACGAAAAATCGAGATAGGGAAGTGCAAGGCAGAGTTCGAAGCGCGGGAAGGGGTGGAAACTCAATTCGAAGCAAATACCGGCGGACGAATGTATATACATAAACGACGAGTCGTTGCATATACAGACACACATAGAACAAAAACACACAGATAGAACAGGAGAAAGACAGGGTGAGAGAGAGAGAGAGAGAGATATGCATACATACATGCATACATACATACATACATACATACATACATACATACATACATACATACATACATACATACATAGCATACGAAAGAAGAGAGAAAGATGAGGGGCGAAATGGGGATTTCGCGAGGCAAGGGGAACGAACGTAGCGGAGAGAGGTAGCAAATGCTTAAAACGAAGATAGCTAGTGGGCCCACCATTTTCGCCCGGGCACACACACACGTACGTACGTATGTGTACGTGTACGTGTCGATGTGTGGGAAATACACGTAACATATACCCAAGCAACCCCTGCGTCAGCTATCCATTTAGTTGAGGGTGGTGGGCGGACTGGGAGGATGTAGGATGGTTGAAGGGGGGAAGCAGGGAGGTAGATGGAAATGGAGGAGGATGAGGTGGTGGAAAAGGGGGACTTAGCGGGTGCACCAGCGTCCCCCYCCYCCCCCCCCCCGGGCAGATCGATACAACCCCCGTCTCCCAACCCGCCCAACCACCCCCGCAACTTTACTTATTATACATTCCCACCCCAAATGCCCGCGTCTCATTATCTTTGTCATTGCGAAGGAAAAATCGAGAAAACCCGGGGATAATGTACGACCGCGCGCGCCGGCCGGAGAAACAGAAATATGCGCGCGCGTGCAGACGCGTGTATGAGTCGCGCATCTCCTGGGAACGCGACTCTTCTTCCTTTTTTTTTTTTTTTCTTTCTTCATCGAGAATGTATCAATGTCCCCTTCGCTCTTTTCCCCGATAAGCAAGCGGATCCGCTTTATGGTTAAGACCGGTCACGCGGCATGTTGATCGCCGTATGCGGTCCCGCTTCGCACGAGACTCTCCGGAAGCATGTTTACGTCCCTTGGCGATTGATCGATCGCCGGAAAAGAACGCGAAAACACTTTACTGCGAAATCCTTATCTCCTCGATGGAGATACTTTGGCGGATTCCCGATATAATGTTCGCGCAAACGATCGAAACGCTCCACGATCACAGGCGTGTTTCACGATGGCGATGTACAAAGGAAACAACGCTTTGCGACTCTTCTCGCTAGTCACACGACTCACATTACACGCTGTATCGCGCGCTCGATATCTCTCGAATTTTCGTACCGTCGTACTCGCGAGAGGCGTCTCTCGTCAATAATGATTGCCAAAGCGGAGAAAATCGATACCGCCTGAAAATTGCGGCGAGAATCTTCCGCGTTGGGAGATGAAACCGCGTTCGTGGGTAAATTTTCCTCACCTATGAACAGTTATCGATCTGCTGTACGCCGGCAAGGTTAAAACTAACTCATCCTCATACTTTATATTAATTCAGCGACTCGCTCGCATTATTGAATTCCCCGTGTCGCCGAGAATCGCGATTTCGTCGGATTATTGCAAGCTATAAGTTACGACAGATGAAGAGAAAAGTAATCTTACGTAAAAAGATATGACATATCTCTCCAACGTATCTTTTTTTATATAATACTAATGAGAGCAGTTTGTTCGTGTATTATCAGATGTAGACTGGTATCATTTAAAATCGAAATCCCAATGAGCATCAAAATACGAAGAAAAATTTGGATAACTGCACCTCAACAGAAGATACAGTTTTTACTTTATGCGATTTCTTCCATATAGTTATTATAATACTTATCATTGTACACGGTTGGATACGACAGGTGGATACATGCTACTTACACTGATGTTTGTCAGCAAGTATTATTAAATTAGGAGGTAAATCCCTACGTCTGAAAAAACACATGACTTTTGCTTCTACATTCCCACTCGCAGTCTGAAAATAACAAAGAATAAAGAGATTAATGAAAACGCATATCGACTTCACCTATAAATAGTGTTTATGCGGATCATACCGGCCAATATGAAGCGGATATGAAAAGTATGATTCTTATCATCTTTTGTTTTTTTTTTTTTTTTTTTTTGTTTGAATAAAAAGCTCGTAAAAGCTTGACCCTTACCTTATTTAGTTCTTCTATTCTTCTAATTTGATAGGGTGACGAGGTGGAGGTCTCAAAGTACACATAATCTAAAAATTAATTATCACGCATAAAATGATTTTGCTGCAGATAGTATAAATCATAAGCAACAAGCGCGGTATCCGAAATTTTCATTATTTATTATGTCGATTATTATGCCTCACATGAAGATATATCATACCGTACTGTTATAAAAAATTTTCCAAAATTTTCCTGCGTAAACATTTATATTTTATACATAAACAAGAAATTCTTTTCTCCTTTTTCATTCTTTAAAACGAAGTTTTACAGTTCATCGCGCTGAGAGATCGAAAATTCCGGCTGCGTCGTCGCTGATAACATAAAATCAAAAAGGAGAGGGAAAGTGCGGGAACGACATCAGTATCTCGTCGTCGAAGGTTAATATGTTAATTATGATACTTCGTATATAATAATGCATATCAATGGAATGAATGCAAGCGATTCTAGACGGTATCGCCAGGATCCAATTTTGATCCGCGAGATTTGTCGCGCAAGAAATTAGTGTGACCTGGACGTGAGTGAGGACGAGTGCGCGGGTGTGTGGAGTGAGGAAGGTGACGGAGGGATGGGGGGAGGGATGGGGGAGGTGGGGGAGGGAGGGATGGGAGGGATGGGAGGGCAGGGGGAGGAGAGGGGAGGAAGAGGGAGGGAAGAGAAGAAGGAAGAATGGAGGAGTCGGAAAGGGAGGGAAAGAGAGGAGGAAAAGCCGGAACGTACGTAGGTATCGGACGTTACCGGTGGGGAGGGGGTCAGGCAGGGAGGCAGGGGGGAAGAATGGGAAGGGGGATCGGCATTGAGAGGGGTGGCGGAGAGTTCGAGGGAGATCCAGATGAAGAGTAGAAAGAAGAGAGGGGTCGAGCGCGCGCGCACGCAGAGGGGCGGGGGAGAAAACGGTTGAAGCAGGGAGGAAGAGAACGCGCGGCACGGAGGGTACAGGGGACGCCATTGCGATGCCATTTGCAAACATTAATTTCTCCAGGTTAATTAAAGTTGCTGTCTCTTTCTCCGTCTCTCTCTCTCTCTCTGTCTTTCACTCGGACCGCTCTCGGAGGATCGGACGACAAAGTCACACCGTCCGCGTCTTCCTCGGCCTTCCTCGTCATCGTCATCGTCATTATTATCATCGTTATATCGTTATCGTTGGCGGCCCGACGGCGAATTGCATGCATACAGTTTTACTTTACCTCCTACTCGATACATGTTGGCCGTCATGTTGTTGGCGTCCTGCGTGGTCCCGAGAGCGAAATTGGCGTTCTCGTGGTTACCGTGGCCCTCGTGGTATTCGGCCGGCATCGGCATGAAGACTAGTCGATCTTCGTAATGTATTATAATCGGCTGCCACTTCTAGATCACAGCAATCTCTCTCTTTCTCTCTCTCTCTCTCTCTTTCTCTCTCTTGCTTGTTTCTCTCTCTTTTTCTCTCTCTCTCTCTCTCTTTCTCTTTTTCTTGTTCTGTTCGTTCTATCAATAATCTCCACGCACTCTCGTCCCACAAAACAATCAGCAATCCGCAGATTCGTGATCACTCCACCGTGTTCGTTTATTCATCGTAAACTCACTACTGCACCTCGCTAGTCTCGTCACTGTCGACAGACGTCCTGCCGTATCCGCGTCCTCTGTCCGTCTGTGCTGCCCTCGCAGTTTCCACTCTTTATATAGTTCTATCTCTGTCCTTTGCTATTTTCTCCGTCTTCAATTATGTTTCCTTCTATCCCTTGGGTTTTGCTTGATTTTGCACGTTCGTTACTTGCTCTTTTCCCCCCCCAAAAAAAAGGAGAATATAAATGCACTCACAACAACTATTATTTACGAGATTCGGATAGCCTGACGTTCAGCTTCATACGTTTTCCGACTGCGCAACGCGCGCGCAATGGCTAATGGAATAACGTGTCGGTTTCTCTTCGGAACAAGAAAATCCCGAATTTCGATCAATCCAGCGATCAATAATAATAACAATTCTCTCCTCGTGTTCGTTATGGTGATTAATATTGTTGGCGGTCACAGCTATCTCGAGTTGTAAGGCAAATACGGCCCGCCATTTTCATTTCGATGGCACGAGCCGCTGCATCCAACAACCGTAAACGAAACTGTTTCCGCAGTTCTACCATTAATTTCGAACACACTTCACGTTGCTTTCTGACAACAGGTCATTCAACTTGCTCACTACTGTGTATTCACTGTAGCAAGTTTACGTTCTACGCGACTGAGAACGTAATCGCTTTTCTCCTTATTCACATCTATACGAATTATAAGAAGCTAACACTACGGAACTCGAATGCCGGATGGAAAACTCACGCTACGAGCGCTATCTGGCCGCTACCTCTAAATCTAGCTATCCTAAATCTAACCGCTACCTCTACTGAGGATTCGTACGCGATATAACTAGGGAGTCATGCGCGATATAACTAGGGAGAATCCGTGATTACACACGCAAAGTTCGTTGGTCCGTATATCTTAAATGCACTTTAAATATTTTGCTGCATACGTTGCACTCGGCGTCGTTATGCCCGAGGTTATGTCTGATTACGAGATTGAACAATGACTTCCGCGTTGAATGTCAGAATAGCGATTTTTATTTTGTCTAATGATATATGATTTATTTATCTTAGTCTTGTAATCTTTTGTATTTTTATGATTATCGATTACTGCTAAATGCAACTGGGCATCATAATGTACGAATATCAATAAAAAAGATTAAAAAGTTTATATTAAACCCGTGAAAATAGGAAATAATGCAGCGAAAATAATAAATGTAAAAGGAAATGCTACATGTGCATCACATGTTGTTCTTATGAGATCGCGCCAAGTTTGATTTCGCGCAATGTTATACAAAATCATCTTCCAATATCTCTATATTCTCTGATTTTTTCCGAATTATTTTTTATGCATGTAATTACGCAATGTTATTAAACAAAAGAGACATTAAAATCTAAGTTAGCGCCTTCGCTCGCGTATCACTCGTAATCTCCGTGCGACCTCGCGACCTCACGTCCTCAAGATTCTATTGTGATGCGCGTTTTATTAACAATAAATATATTTATTAGCAATAAATTTTACTCTCGAGGTTTTTGGTATATAACTTCTCTATCTTTTTTCTTCCAACCGATTCACATGCATCGTAATATGTTCGCAGAGAATAATGATCCCATCATCCTTCCGGCAGGCGCGAAAAAAAAACGCAGTAATAAATGACAACATACGCCTGTGATGCGTGTGTATGTATGTGAAATATTATTAATATATTTACGCGAAATTAGTCTTTTTATACAATTAATTTATACAGTTATAACTATAATGCGCAATCATATATTTCTTCATTTCATTCTGAATTATTAATACATGTATCGAATATTCAAAATTACTCGCTAATTTACAAGATCTATCCGCGTATGCGAGCTTTCTCTTGTTCCCCATGAAATGTTTTTATAAGCATGATTAATAATAAATAGAGTAATGAATAATGAATGTCGATTTTATACAAATACATAAGACAAGAATATATTTTATATATACATAATAGTGCCTTTATTTATAATAATACATATCCGTAAGAATGTTTCATTTAATTTCTCATGGAATTTCGATAATTGTCTTAAGGCACACCCCACGGTCTTTACCAAAGTAATTTTGTATTTTCTTCGTTAATATCATATAAATAACTGTATACTGTTGAGGATATTCTATTAAAACCTAAATTTATTATGCACTCTAATTTTAAGAATAATTAATAGGTGCTATATATAGATATAGAGACAATAATCTGTTCTGTACATAATCCTATGTCTTTCTTAGCGATCTGTTAAGATAATGTACCATTTTTATTATTGATAATAATGATATAAGAATAACGGGAAAATGCATAAATGAGATGCACAGAATGAGACCTGCTCGTGTCCAGGTACATACACAGCATAGCCCATTCATTTTCATCGCAATGTATAAAACATGAATAATAATTCCGAAAGTAAAACGTACGAATGCGATACCACTAGTGTTTCATCATTAATATCGTCATCATGAAATCTGTTCATTCCATGACGATATAGATCTTTTTAAATAATAAAAATTCGCGCGTCAATTATTTACTTTTCCTTTTTTTTTTCATTTTCAATTCTAATTCATTCTACAAATCGCATACAAAAAGGGTAACACATTAAGTGCTACATGTTAACACATTAAGTGCTACATGGCGACATGTACACATTTACAGTGCCATTTTTAGCTATTACGTTTTGCATTACCACTCACGATCTGTTTTAATCTTGTATAATATTAATATAAAATACCTATGCCGCCATCGACAATTTATGCATTTATATATACAAGTATAACTCTCTCAGAGTCAAACTACCTGGCTTCATTGTATTTCTACTTACTAAAAGATACTATTGTTTTATGAATAAAAAAATACTAATATATCGCATTGTCGTTGCATGGGCAGTGTTTGCGTAGTGTTTTGTCCATTGATAAGGCACCAACTCTATTGGAATCCTGAGATTCAACCCGCATGCTTCGACAGATTGAGAGGCATATCTGTAGACGAAAAGATCAAAGTTTATAAATACGTCTTTGAATTCTTTTCAAGTTCGATAAAAGGTTTGCTTATCTATAAATCGAGTAAACATACCTGAAGGAGGTGTAAGAGTTTGTTCCCTGTAGTCTTTATAGTGTGGGGACGATGGATGAGAATGCGGCGGTGCGTATAATTGCATAGGAGGCGGATAGTGGACGGGAGACGGATATGAATGCGGCGCTATCCATAGGGGCGTTGTTCTGTATGGCCCAGGAGCTAACATCGGTACGTAGAGTGGATGATGAACGGTAGTGTTGCTGGATCCAATATAAGGATCGATTCGTACCCTCGGATAGGCATTACTCGATGAGTATTTCACAGGCTGCCGGTCGTCCGGCTTCAGCAATGTCCTCAAGAAGCCTGGTTCAGGACTTGGCTTGTCCTCGCCCAGGATACTCGTTATACTGTGCGACGAAAGTTGCTTCGGGGAAGGAGTCGGTGGTGCACTAGTGGTTGTACAAATCGGTTGCGGAGTGGCTCGTCTCTTGGATGCATGATCCTCCAGTGACACTCGTTCCAACTCTCGAAGTATGCGTTTGCGAGGTGAAACGACATTAGGATCCAATAGACGTGCCAGTTTATCGATAATCAAACTCAAGACTTTTCCTGACGATGACGCACCATTTAATTTCCGCGACATTCTCATCGAATAAACTGCCGCCGATTCCGAAACGAGGATCGCAGTCGTGGAATCCAATGGACGCCTGCGTTTCCTTGCTATTAAACGAGGATGCGCGCATAATGGAATTTTTGGATTTCGACGATAGTAAAAATTAAATTCCGTGGTTATCCTGCGTCGGGGATGCGTCTGTTTCCAACAGTGATCTCTCTGCCAAGGACTGGATTGGACCGACGAATTGTCGTCGGAAACTAAGGACAGAGCATATATGCTATGAGTATTATATATTATATTATTTTTTATATAATGAGATAGAGGTAGAAATCTACAAGTTCTATTGCGAAAAATAAAATGCTTATAATTAAATCTGTTTTCGCGCAGCTCACAAAAATATATAATAATAAATATACAGAGGCGATATAACGAAAGATTTGAGATTTTTATACAAAGATATTATATATTAATATTATATATTAATATTATATATTATATATTATTTTGACCTACCACTGAGAGAAGTAGAACTCTCCTGTCGATTTGGAATAGTACTGGTAGGTGGCCAGAATGTTTTCTTTGGCACAGGAAACCATGTGGTCTTTTCTCCATCCCTGCGATGAGACAATTCCAAGATAAATTTTCCATCTTTGAAGAATTTCAAGCGACCTCCAGGAGTCGGTAGCAGATTGTTATCGATACATCCTTCTGTATGATGAGCTGGCTGGGGACTTGAATTTTTACCATTTGCCTTGGCAAGGGTCGGGTGTAATGTAGATGGATCACGCGAGCACATCTCTGTCATGCCCCTCACGTGACCTGCGTGAGCATGACATTCTGTTGACTTTTCATGCATGCTGATACTTTACCGATATCCATTTTCCTCCACTGGATCTCTCATACTTCGACTTTTCAGCGTTTGATTTTCAGCAACAAGATAAAAAAACTTATCTTCCTCTAACTGTGCTTTTCTTAAATAATGAAATCAAAACGTGCTTAAAACGTTACAGTTTTAAGATGTCCACATTCAATGATAAACATCTTCATATTCCGAGTTTTCCTCTCCTATGGAATAAAGAATCTGCAAAACCTGAGACACGTCTGTCGTATCGACGAGTGAATTAAAATTCATGCCATTCAGCCAAAATAGCAGAAACTGCAAGACATGGTTACAATCCACAGACAATCATGATGGCTGACAGACAGAGAAAGAGAGAGACACACGCACGGTTTGATTCGATTAAAAACGGTGCTTATTGTTGAAAAGGTTCGAGAGAGACAACAGCGTGCAATCATTTCCTGGTGTCATCCTTCGCTGTTTCGGTCTATGTTATGACAACAATCACTGCGAGTGCAGTGGCACAAGCCCCAAACAGAAGAGCGACATTTTTTTTGTACTCAGATAAAGCAACGTGTATATGCAGCAGCAATCGATGCCAGGTCACTTGAACGTGTCGACGCTGTGTCGGGTAGCGCGACAGTGTCAACTTGGTTACAGCAAGTTTTACGGAACACCGGAGAAATCCGGTGTATATGAATGTGGCAGTCGCCAGACACCCACCCACCCACGCACTACCGCCTTCCGCTTCTGCTCGCTATTTCGCCGCCAATGCGCGGCGCATCGTCCTCGTGAGCGTCCGCGGGTACATCGGCTGTCGTCGCGCGTACCTGCGAGAGTGGTCGCGCACGGCCACGCGAGGCCTCACGCAGCAAGCACAACGGAACGACGACGGCGACGGGCAGTCCGTAGCAGTGGAAAACACCGCACGGCCGCGACACATGTGTTTCACTTCACCCGCGAGGAATTTGCGCGTCCGTCACCGGTACGGATCCGGTATCCACGAGCACACCGTAGAATGCGCGTCCGTCGTACGTTTCTCCGGGTGACTCTCGTCCTGTGCCGTCCCGTGTGGAAAAAAAATGAGAAAATTCTGGCCTTCTTGAGTCGACAGTGTCGACCCTGCTCGTCGACAACACTGCGGTGGCGGTCCACGATCCGCGCGTTCCTACGTTTCTACGGCGGGACTCGCGCGTTCCAACTCCCACGATTTTCGACTTTTAGTCACGATGCTAATCGATCGTTAAAATATTATCTTGATTTCGAACGCCCGCACTGAAAGATCAGCAATTATTTACTGATTACTTGGCAAAACGCGGCATACACGCGTTTTATATCGCATCTGCGTTATGTCAAATCGTATTTCCATTCCGTTCGTTCCACAATCGTATTCCCGCTTCTACGCGCAAACGCAGAGTCGCGCGCGATTCGTATCGTCGCAACGTACCGACGCGTTTCCTTTCGTCTTGCTGTCACCCCTGCTCCTGTCAATGAGATTGACGAAATCTAAAAATAAAGTACTTGAAGGAGTATTGTAAATCGACGAAACAAGATTTTGCAGAAATATTTCATTTTTTGTAAAAAGACTTACGGATAATCACTCGTTTGCTAAATGTACTGCTCGAATATAGTGTTATTTTTGTTTTACAATGTGGATATTTTTTTATGTAATTAATTATAAAATTAATTTATATTTTATTATATTTTAGGAATTTAAAATATTATCATTTCTATTGTGATTTATAAATACACACTTTCTTAATAAAATATACTCGGCCATCATAGCTTCTCTTTAACAAAATTACATTTATCTTATCCGTATAAATAAATCTGAGTAAATTTTCATAATGATTCTATCAAAACTGCCATTGTTTAATCAAATAACATAAATTTTTATTTTATTATCTGCTGTTCATTTTACAAAACCATACTGTAGCTAATATTTTTATGTAAAACAAAAAAAAAGCTTACATCACGATAACAGTAACATAAAATTATCAGATACATATTTTCTGCAATCTGCTTGTCCTGTTTGAAAAAAATGTATATAGATCATTCTTACATAATTTTATAGTTCTTTGGAGAATTATTCTTGCATTATTTTTTAAATTTTTATCTCATTATAATAATGATTATATGCAATTATATATAATTTGGAAAAAATATAAAAAATATATACAATATCTTTCATACGTCAGAAATGAGATTGCTTGTATAAAATATGTTATCTCAAAATCATATCATGAATAACATATGAAGCTAAATTATGAAATTTATGAAATTTTTCATCATAATTAACAATTCCAAAGTTTTAACCATCTTTCCTGGATTTTACAAGAATCGAGGTTTTAAAATAAAAAATAGCAAACTTATAATCATTTGAAAACATGTATATATAAAAAAGTACATTCTATGATTTTATATTTTATTACAATTAAATTTAAAAATAATGCATGTTTGTTCAATTCTTAATTTATCATTAATTAGATTAATGTATGAATGTTGACTATTGATATATCTCTAAACACGTAGCATATCAGACCTTGGAGATTTGTGTATATTCTCTATTGGCTCATCTTGGGTCAGCTCAGCAGCTCTTACTTATAACAAGGCTTTTATTCTAAATTTGGATACGAACCATAGAGCAGGAAGAGAAGACAATAATATCGCCCTTATTCACTGATACAGATACAGTTTTCAACAATAACTATTCTTCAGGATTAATATAACGATAATATTCATCCTTCTCGGTCATCTCATGACCAGAATACACTGCTAAATTGCCAATGCCATATTGCATAAGTATAGAAACACAGTTAACATGGTGTGCTTTTTGGTGAGGCAAATGATAGTCTTGTTGCATCAAGTAAAGCGCTTCCTTTTCCAGTGATTTTACATGCTTTAGTATGATGTAATAAGATATCCTTAGTGATCCATGATATCTTCAAAGGCATCCAATAGATTCAGATGCGTAATGGCACAAGTAAAAACTGCATTATGTATTTGCAGATTATGAATTGATTTTATCTAATAAGTATAATTATTCTCAATTCATGTGCAGTATACTTTCTACAATATAAATTTTGTGAAATATAATACAAAATAATTTTAATTTGAATACTTGAAAATTTATTTTATAACTTACAGTATTCAGAAGCTTTCTTCATTTCTTCTCCGATCCAAGCAGATTCCAAACCAATCAAATTTTGATGCTTCCTCTCAAATAATTCATTCATCAGATATTTTGTTCATCTCCTCTTTAAGAAATATATGTTCATGTAATCGTTTGATTACATTAAATCTTGGTTATAGAAATCTTGGTTAATAGAATTATCTCTATTCTGGCATTAAAAATTTCAAGATAGCTATCTTCAATGTTGAGATGATGACACTTCTGTTACGTAAAACATAACGATTCTTCTTCCAGCATCAGATAATGCGATAGCATGTTATGCAGTAAATATTAAAATACGCAATATTTTACTTCGGAAACATTTTTTGGTGAGGATTATCTCTGTATATGACGATATGCAAACCGATTGCTACACAAATTATTTTTAATCTTAACAATGTAATAAATTATTACTTATGATTCTTCTACATATGATCATTTGTGTAAATTGATTTATAACACAGAATAAAATATTATAATGATTATTATTCAATATAAAAAATTCAACATTATTATTATTATGTGTACAATTAAAAGAAAAAATGTTCATATAAATCAGTCACAGTTTTGTCTTATATACAATAAATCAACAACAATCATTTTTTGTCTATTTCATAATAAATCTATAAAATCAATCTATAAAATATTTCATTATTATGAAATTTTTGCATAATTTCGATTATATAAGCTAATAATATATCATAATATGTCATAAGATTTATCATGTATATATATTATCTATTTGTAATATGTTTGATATGGTTATGTTAAAAATACAATATCGGTTTTTTATGTTTAGTGAATGGAAATTTTGTACAACTTGAAAGCAATCATCAAGTCATATTTATGTCATTGCAATGTTATTGTATATAGTAAAATATCTACTATTGAACATATTATCATTTAATACTGTTTTTTATTTTAGTTTTAATTTTAAGACCAGTCAATTTAGATCACTTTATTTCCTAAAAAATTAGCTAGCTTGTTCTAAAAAGATTTCCAGTTACATTTACTAGAATTGCCATAAAAATCATAGTCACGAATAGAATTTGAATCCTTTGATAATCTGTTTCGACTGATACCACTGATATAAAGATTGAGTAGAGCTATTATATTGACTATATTGTATATCATCTTCACTCTTTATATTAGTTATGCACGAGTCTTTACATGAGTCATGATATATTTTAACGAGATTCTTACAAGTGCACGGTATATCCACTTGATCATCATGACACAATCTAATCTTGAAGCAAGTTATTGTCTCCGTAGGTGGTATATATTGTGGTTTAAGTAAAAAATAATCTGATACAGAATTATGATCACTTTTCTTCAGCATGATGAATGTGTTTGTTATGCTTAAAGGAGCACTCATAGCTTCTTGGAACTCTTCACATTCCAACATGGACCTGTAAATTTATATCATATTTTATGATTCTACTAGTTCTTATATTTTATCGAACTCTTCATTGATGCACTTACTTCATGAGTTTCAAAAGTGGTTTTCTTGATGGATGTTGATATTCCTTATGCTGCTCACTGTTGAGGATGTACGAAGGAAACTCTATCCCAATGCAAATCTTTGGTGATAGCACTGTAGCACCGAGTAGAATAGCAATTTCTTTTATGTCGCAGCCTTCAAGGAAGAACTGCGACGATATATGATCCGAGACATTTTTCAATATATTTGACAAGTTTTTAAAAGATACCGCATTTCTGTCCGTTTCTTGAATGCTTTTTTGAAATTGGCTTAATGCCTCATACGTAAACGGTATTTGCTGCTTTTGATACAGAATATATTTTATGATTTCAATCACCACTTTCGTGCACGAATCACTGGTTAGTGGCTCGTCCAAAATTACGTCGATTTCCGTCTCCTTCTTTTTTTTAGGAACCATTTTTCTCGGCAAAAAACAATTTGACGATTTATAATTTACGAAAGTTTGTTTTGAAACTTTTACGAGTTCATCAAACGTGCAAAAGAATAAGAGAGGAATTCGGTTAGGTTGAAAATAATCCCACCATGGATCATACTAGTGCACCAAATTTGGTTGTCATGCCTGGCTAGTTACTAAATTCACTTTATTTACGTTCGCCGTTGAACGTACAAATTTTGAAGTTTCAAAACCCGTAAGATTGAAAAGTAAAATTTGATAATGGAGCTAAAAACGAAGCAAATGAAAAATATGTTGGGATCTATACAACATCAGGTAACCAAATACGTTTTCTTTTTCAAAAATTAGATGAAGGATATATTTCTTACAGCAAATTATGAAACGTCGAAAATAAAGTAATGTATTGTTTTATTAAACAATAAATAGCAAATATTGTTGAAAATAAATATATTTATTAAACGAAAGTTTTCATATTTCTTTCAGACAAGTAAGCTGCTAACACTGTTAATTAACGATTCTATTAATCCACCGGAAATTTTAGCTGTAAAATCAACACTTTTCGAACAACATCATTCTTTAACGCAGAGATTTAAAAATTTAGCAAATGATGACAATTGTGACTGTGAAGAATCTAACGCAAAAGTTACTGATACAGTAACAAATGCAAAACACACTTCTCTTTTAAAGGATATTGATGAAGTTGTATGTTGTATATAAGAAACATATTGTAAAAACATATAATATGCTTAATTCCTTAATATGATAAAAGTCATATGTTTTAATTGTTCAAATATTTTTTTAGATTAAAAATATTAAGAGTAATAATATTGATAAATATGCAGCTAAACAAATGACAGAATTATTGCTGAATAAATTTACATTTGCTTTACAAGCCTTGGAAGATTTAGAATGCTTACCATTGAAACAGAGACTTCAAGATTGTTTGGATTATGTTAGAGAAATGAGCATAGCGAATGAAATTGAAGATCTTCAAAATATGAAGGTAACAATGAATATAATAATTTTGAAATAATTAATCTATTATTTTCTTATTAATCTAATATTAATTATTTATCTTTTTAAAAAGGAACTTGGCACTTCGATATTGGACATATTTGAACCATTACAAAAATATAGAAGAAGTTTGGTATCTATTTCCTTATCAGAAAAGTTGGCTTTATTTACTTCACAATTATGTACATCGTTTGAAATGTTAGTGCAATTAGCTCAGGAACAACATCGTTTAAATGCACCAATTTATGTAAGGGATTATATCGATATCTGTTTCTTTTACATTATTTAACTTTTTATATCTATATTAAATAATTATATAGGCTTGTAAAAAATATATTTGTGGAAGGATATGTACTTGTTGTGAGAATATTTTAGAATTATTGAATGGTATAAATCCATCACTAGAAGAGGAGGCTTTCGAAAAAGAAAATCATTTTGTCTACAGGTGATAAAATAATTATGTCTTAGGCTTTGTAATTGCATATTATATATATATATATATATATATATATATATATATATATATATATATTCGACTGATTCTGATACTATAGCATATTTTATAGAATGGATTTGGCATTAGATATTATATTAGAAATGCCAAGCAAAACGCATCAGAAACAATTATCTGAATGTGCAGAATTATGGCTAAGATTAGAAGACGTTTTCTCTCATGCTATGGCGATTACTCAAGTGTGTCAACCATACAATTTTAAAGATATTACTGGATCTTGTCAATCCATAGTATTGGAATATGAGAAATTAAAACAGGAATTACAATTGGAAACACCAGATCCGGCATTAAATAATCTGTTCATGCATACTTTGACCGATGCTCTTTATCGTTTAGAACGTAAAGTTAATATAGCTATATTGACGCTTGCAATGGAAGTATTCAGCAATCCTTATGCAGCTCTGAAAAAGCTTGTTATGACATGCGGGAATTCATTAAGCGCGAAAAGAAGATCTAAGAATGATCTGAACAGTCTCATAGAAGATTTTGATCAGCTCTTCGATCAAACTATGCAGATTGGAATATACGCTATCGCTTGTTGCAAGAATATGAATCGTCAGTTACTTTCATACGTAAAATGAAAAATCATTAATATTTTTTTGCGAATTAATGAAAACATTGTAAATAAGTAAATTTACTTATTTTCCAGGTAATAATAAGATCCGCAATTGTCTCGCGGGATTTGAATCCTTGGAGACTGAATTAATATCTGCAATAACTTCCTTCTATTTACATCCAGATAATAAAGAAATGCGTTCCAGTGTCAAACTATTGACTGCGCAATGGCAATTAGAGATGAATAAGTTCCAAAATACTGTTAATCTCATTATGAATTCGGCAGCTTTCTGTCAAGTATGACGTTCAAATACAACATTATTATTAAGAATTATTCCCAAAAATGTTTCAAAATATATTTCTTTTATTCAGGTAGTTATGGATAGTCTACAGGAACGTATAACGGCGATCTCTGATTGTCTCGACAATAGACAACCGGTAACACAGCTTCAAGTACAAGGTATTGTTCAGCGTGCTTCATGCTTATCCAGTCAGATAACAGCAGTTGTAAATGATATTGGAACCGAAAATATTGATCGTCAAACAATAATGATGACAAGAGAATTGAAAGCAGGTAATTATATAGCGTTATATTATATGAAAGCATTATATCTTTATATTCATTTTATTTGTACCTTTTATTGTAGCTATATTTGAAGCCAATGCAGCTGCTAAAACACTTTTGATCGAAAATGCTACAGAGCCACAACAATTACGTGTGATAAAACGGTGTGAACTAATATTAAATGTTGTTCAACGATTGCAACCTGCCTTATCTATAATAATGAATAGTACAATGCTTGAAAAATCTAGTAAAGGTCAAGGAGATTCCAATCATGGTAAAACAAATAATTCTATTTATGTGTTTACTTGAAAGTGTCATACTGCAACATGTAAATATTTTACCATTAAATGCATCCTTAAAAAGACAATTAAATACGTTACAGGTTCAATTTCAAACATTACGAATTTTCCATCTGTGATTTATGGTTTACCACGTGATGAAAATAGTTTAGTTTACATCAGAACACCATATACAGGTTTGTAAAAATTTAATATGCTGTACTTGCAAATATACACTAATAGTTTGTCAAAATAATGCTGAATTTTATCTATTTTAGTAAAAGCATATAAACCACAAGTGTCCATTCAATTAGCTAATAGCACAATTCAGAAGCCATCGGATTTATCATGTTTGTTATCTTATATAAAGAGTGGCCGCATATTGCGCAGCGAACATTCCATAATGTATAACACGCCACATAAAGATAAGAATATGGAGTCAACTGTTAGAAATGAAGTGTCCCCGAGAAATCTATCTAGCATTAGACAACATCTCTTCAGTAGAAACAGTTTTACAGCCAACAGTAATATTGATATGACTGAAGAGAGCTTGAACTTAACAGGTAATATACTTAAGCTATGCTTAATTTAAATCAGAATTATGATTATATTGAAAATTATTTCAGCTGCTTTAGAGAAAATCATCTCACCATCTACATCAGGTAATACAACGTTCTCAGCCCAGCCTTTAAAAAAGCAGGATGTATCTTCTGGGAATACAATTAAAGAAATGGTCCCTAATAAGGTAGGTAAGTTATTTAGAACTAGTAGATTAGAAACAGAAAATTATTTAAATGGGTCTGCAATGATGGAGAAGGTAGGTGAGTGCACCATGTCAGGTGGTGGTGATGCATCTTTGATCATGGAAACTTGTCAAAAGCTTAGTACTGTCCGACTCTCAAATAATAAGATTCAAAAGTCAGCATCAGAGCAGCATGAAGTATACAAAAAAAAGAGAAGATTGAATTCTTTTTTAAAATAAAATATTATGTATTAATGCAAATATCTATTTTTTATTTATGATAAGTGGCATTTAAGATATCAGTTGTATTAGTTATAACATATTGATTACATATATTGATAGAAATATAATTAAATTTAATATAAAATTTAAGAGTTTGAATTGTAAATGAATTTTCTGTAAACTTATTTATGTGAAACAATAAAAATATTTTCAAAAATTTATATTCCAATTCTATTTAATATTTATATTTCCCTACTTAATTAATTGGATTGCAAGAAAATAAGAAATCATTAACTGCATTGCAATCCTATTGAAATTTCGTAATAAAATGGAATTAAATTACTTTGAAGTTTGTTGCAAACTTCTAATTAATCGAGTAATTTATTCTGTGCAGTGCTTTTTATAGATGTATTTTTTTAGATGTTCTTTCTACTCTTTCTTTTCGTTTCTTTCATAGATAAAAAAATAATTAGAGGATATATACCTGATTAGGTTAAAAACGAATAAATATAAAGAGAGAAGACCAAATACGCCATTTTGTGCTTGCATATCCTTCTGCATTACTTCCATGGTTTCTGCCTTTTTGAAATTCTAGATATATTCCTGTTTCATTTTGAATCCAGGAAGAAATTTTGAAAAAATATTATTATATAGATTGTAGAAATGTATGACAAATTGCTTTGTGCGATGAAAACATTTGTGAAATCTGATGTTGGTACTATTCAAATTTAAGTGTTACTATATTTAATTATATACTAATATGTGCAATTGACATTGTAATTCGCGTCAAAGAAAGTACGCAGATGCTGCATGTAGTAACGTAAATTAATAGCAAGACAGGTAAGAGAGGAAAGGTGAATGGAGTAGAGAGAAAGACTTCTAAAAAGTCCAACTCTATCCAAACTCAGTTAAACACCAAACAAAACATGGACGCGGTAGAAATAAATACGTCGAGGCTACCGCAAACCGAGGACGCGATCGCGTCCACAGTGAAGATATGCCGTGTGTGTCTACTTGACAATCTAATGATGCGTGATCTTTTCCTCGAAAACGAAACTGCGTCTTTATCAACGAAGGCGATGAGCTTTATTAATGTTAAGGTTAGTTATACACCTTCGAGGTTAGGCACTGATGCGAATTTTGATCTTTTATATTATTTCTTTTGAATCTCGAGTAGTTTTTTAATTGACAACTTACAAATTTTTGTCTTCACGAAACATATGCCTAAACATTTAGCCCATCAGATGTAACATTTGTTGCAGTGCATTATATATGTAATTAATAGAAGCAAAATTAAGGCCATTAGATATTTTTGTACAATAAATATCGGCGATCAATAATAATTGCAACAGATTCTTTTACAGAATTTATTAAATCGTTTATTTTAATTAGATGTTACCAGGTGACGGTTTACCAGCACAAGTATGTTGTATGTGTGCTGACAAGTTAGAGTCAGCATACGAATTTAAATTACAAGTGGAACAAGCTGATAGTGTCCTGAGAGAGAGATATGTCGGAGGAATTATAAAAGAAGAATTGTTCTTCAATGAAGTTGAGGTACACTTGGATAGTGAAAGAAACAATGATATAGAGGAGATGAATATTAGTGATCATTATGAACCTCCTAGCACAGTTTTAATAGAGTCAGATGCTGAGAAGAATTTTCTGAAGGATCAGTTAATAATTTTGGATGAGAATAAATTGGTAACAAAACCAGAAGAAATACAACAAAGTGAGTAAAATAAAATTAACAGATAAATTTTATTAAATCAACTATCTATAATATTTTAATCAAATATTGCTTTAGTAATGATAATGTGTAAAGATGTAAAAAGCTTTTTAAATTTCTGAATATTTTGCAATATTTTGAAAATTGATTTTTTTTAGATTCTATACAGGATAATATACAGGAGACACAAGAAGTTAATCCAAATATTGCAGAAGAATTACAACAAGAATTAATTAAAACAGAGAACAATGATATACTAAATACTATGGAAAAATCTAAGGATAAAAAATCTTTCATAGATGAAAATATCATTCCAAATTGTACAGATGCAATTCCAACAGAAGAACATGATTATATCATGCAACAACATGATATGGTTATTGAACAACTTCCTTCACAAGAAGAAATGCAAAAGATTATACCGCAAGTTGAACAAGTTATGGAGGAATGTCAAAATATATCAGAGGAAAAGTCAGAGAATCAAATTGAAGATAATCAGATTGAACAAGAACAAGATACTCAAATTAGGCAAAATCAAAATGATGAGAAATATTTGCAAGAAGAAACGTCTAAAATTGATATAAATGAGTTGGCAGTGGAACAAGATTCTCAGAACGAAACAAGAAGAAGTAAACGCAAATCGATTCGTCGGACGTTTACCGAGCGGGATTCCGATGAAGAGAACTATTTCGAGAATCTGAATCTCAGTTCTCGATTGAAGAAAGCACAGGCGGATAAGGCAGAAAAAATCTTCTTTTTCATTTGTTACTTATGCGATAAGCAATTCTTGTCAAAAAATGTTTTAAAGGAGCATCTACATTCCCATGAAGAGGTAAGAAGAACACTGTCTCTGAAAAAAACGCCAGAAAAACCGCAGAAGGTACAAACCAGCGTCTCCATGAAGACGCCGCCATCTGGAAAGAAAGCTAACAAGTGCCCTTATTGCGGTAAAGAATATTTGTATATAATCTCATTTAGTAAACACATTAAACAACACGAACGGGAACGGGAAGAGACGAAGGAGGAGTCTCTGTCATTCGAACTATCCTTTCAAGAAGATGATAACAGTCTAGACTTCGATAATGATAATAATTCGGATGGGGAGGACAGAAAGCGCACTAAGAGAGAAAGTACAGGCGACATAAACGATGATGCCGCAAGCGACGAAGAAGATCAAGATAAAAGAAGAAAACGAAGTCGCATTGAGGAATTCTCGTGCGATAAGTGTCCAGAGAAATTCAGTACGAAACGAGGTTTGCAAAAGCATTCGTGCATACATGATAGTTTTAAATGCAATGTATGCAACGAAGAATATGATACCTTAGAGCAATTGAGAAATCACCGAACGAAACATGTGATCGAAGGTGTACTTACTGAACGGGATTTAGAAGAAGATATGAAGCAAGTGATAGAGAAAGTTGCCGAGAACGACGAAGATGGTAAGAATGACGAAAATGAAACGAATGAGTCTACTGAGAACACGAAAGAACTGAAATGTTCTAAGTGTCCGATGACATTCTCGCGCAAAACAATTCTGTTTAAACATATGGAGACGATGCATTCTGGGGCCAACTATACTTGCAAGATATGTCGTCAACAATTCATGCGAAAGGATCTTCTACGTAGGCATGTGGAACAACATGCACGAGTGAAAACTTACAAATGTACACAATGTAATAAAACTTTCAGCAATGAACTTACTTTGAGAAATCACTTGATCGCCACAAGTCACAAAACCTTTATACAAGGACAAGAATACGATCCAAATAAACGTATTAAACGCGTGGCTGCGAAAGCGGCACAAAAAATTATTGATAAGATCAAAACAGAAGATGGCTTAGAAGATTATGATGACGACGATAATGATAATACGGATTACGACGCTAAATTGGACGGGCATTATCGTCGTAAGCGCGATGCTACACCAAAGAAGTATAATTATAAGAAGGAACTAGAATGTGCAACATGTAACAAAAGGTACAGTTCAAAGCAAGCTTTGACAAAACATATGGAGCAACACGTGAAGGATGAGAAGGCGGAAAAAGCAGCGGAGAAGGCAGCAGCGGCAGCAGCAGCGGCCGAGAAGATGAAGAAAGCTAACCTGGAAAAGAAAGAGAATCAGAAGACTAATAACTCGGGTGACAACGATGATGATGACAATGATTCAGATTTTGAGAGCGGGCTGGATTGGCCAATGGATAGCCATGAGTGCAGTACATGTAAAAAACGCTACAGCACAAAGAAGTCGCTTTTGCGACATCAGTTACTGCACGAAGAACCGAATTTTGAATGCGACATCTGTAGCGTCAAATTTTATCGCAAGGATAAACTAAAAGCACATTATGACAAATGCTCGGAAAAGAATCCGGATCAGGTAAGAAAGTGCAATATATGTGGTGATAGTTTTGAAAACAACGAGATTTTACGAGAGCATAGAGCCAAACACGTCACAGAGGGTATCTTGACAGAGGAAGATTTGAGGGATATCGAGCCTAAGCCCGAAGAGAAGAAATCAGGTGAGAAGATTGGACGGAAGAGAAGAACCGATATTGTTGGTCTTGAATGTACTGAATGCAACAAGCAATACACCTCCCGAAAAGGTCTTCTGCGGCATATTCAGGTGCATGAGGGCAAGAAATATTTATGTGATATATGCCCGAAGAAATTTTATCGACGAGAACATTTGAAGATCCACGTAGCAAAACACAATATGATCAAGCCATACAAATGTACCCGATGTACTAAGCGTTTTATCAAGGAGGAACAACTCAACAATCATTTATCTAAACATGATCGCACCTTCAAGAAGAATAAAGAGACTGATAGCTCGAAGAGATTCCTTTGCGAGATCTGCAGCAAGAGCTTTACGCAGTCAACGACACTAATTGCGCATTTACGTGCGCATAATGGTATCAAGCCATACGTGTGCGAGGTATGTTCGCGGCCATTCACCACCAACGCCTACTTGAAGATGCATATGCGTACGCACACGCAGGAACGTCCATACATTTGCCAATATTGTTCGCGGGCATTTGCACGGGCTGATACCTTAGCAAACCATGTTACTTCGCATACCGGCGAGGCTAAATATCATTGCAAATGCTGTACGAAGAATTTCCGGCGTTTGAAATCGTTGAAGGAGCATATGTTCATCCATACGGGTCAGCGACCATATGAATGCCCAACTTGTGATCGCAAATTCAATAATAATGGCAGTCGTTATGCGCATAGTAAGCGCTGCAAACAAAATCTCTTGCAGAACCAGAATCGCGCGCAACAGATGATGCAGCAAACAGCACAACAGCAGCAGCAACAACAGCAGCAGCAGCAACAGCAACAGCAACAACCACCACCACCGCCACAGCCACAGCAGGTGCAAGTGCAAGTTCAACAAATACAGCCACAACCACAGCCTCATACGGTCAGAATGCACCAGACGACGCTTGCCCAGGCACAAGTGGTCAAGGCACAAAATATTAAGACAATCGCCATAAGACAGGCCGAGCCAACTGCAGTGACAACAACGCAACAGGTGATGCAGCATCAAGAGATATTAATGCCGCTGATCTTACCACTTACTGTCACTCTCACCGATGTCGGTGAGGAGGTAATACTACCAGAGGGTACAAAAATATTTACCACTTCCTAATCAAGCCGTCTTCTCTATCCGATTAGAGTACAAGGAAGAGATCTATATATTCGCGAAGACGGAAGCATATTTCCCACAATGTGAAACTCATTTTGACGTGAACGAATTGCGAGTTTTCTTCTCTCACGATTGCTGGTAACTCTCATTTTCATTTCCGCATTTTCCACATGCATGAGAAAATCGGGAGAGAGTAAACGCCTTGTGACAAGATACTTGATCAGATCGCGTTAGCGGGTTGTCAAGAGAACAGATGAGAAATGGAACTAAGTATGCTCCCTATATATATAAGTGTGCTATTAAATGTATTAAATGTGAAATATATATTAAATATATTTAATAGTACACAATATCAAAAATATTCTATAATGCGATAACTGTGGTTTTCACAGAATCATTTCGATTATGTATGAAATGTTATATCGAACTTTATTTTTGCAATGGTGAAGGCGCAAAAAGTATATACATATATATACATAATTTATCTAGAAGTCATGGACAGGTGTACCTTTCCATAGTAATGCGTATTATCACAAGTGAATAGAATTAAAAAAATCTTTGATAAAAAATATCTGTAAAAGATAAGAAGAAAACAAACTTCTTTGTCATAAGTGTAATATAAATAGATTCCTTTAAAGAGACATGATAATATAAGAGAGTATAGCTTAAATAATTAAAATGTAATGTATTAAATAATACTAGATTCACTTTCATTTAATTTGTTTTTCTATATTTCACTTTTCTTTTTTTTTCTTCTTTAATATAAGTTTTCACATTTGAAATAAAAGTAATTTTGCTTCAATAAAAGTAATTGCAAGATTAAAAGATTAAATTATTATTTGGAAAAAATAATATTTTAAAAAGATTTGGATGAATAGATATCATATCGAGTCATGTTAAAGATACTTTTGGTATTTTTTTTAAATACTTATTACTTCTTTTTTCTCTGATATCATTTCGAGATATCATGTAATAATCGTTGAAAAATATATAATCTTGAAAATTATTTAATGTAAAATTTTGGTTTTCATATTTTTTATATTCAAAACATTTTTTGATTACTCATACAAAATTGCATCTCAAGTTTTATTGCATTGAATTGACAATTTTTGTATTGAGATATATTATGCAAAATTATGAAAATCGTATTGTAAATTTGGAAATAAATTTTGTGCTATGTACTCTTACGTATTAATCGGTAATCATGTCTGCGTAATAATTATAAAATTAATGCGGGACTAGATATAAAGCGATGTGTATAAATACTTAACAATAATATAAACGTTGTTATACGATATGCATGATTTCGTATTTAGATTTTGTTGCATAAATAAAGTATTTGTTCCGATCTTATATTGTGGTTTACACTATTAAAGTTATTAAACTTGTTATATTGACTTTTGTTGTATATACATTCAGTTCGAACTGAAAAAAGTTATTTGTAATTTTACAGTGCATTATATAATCCAAAGAATAATACAATAAAAATTATAAAATCTCGTAAGTATGGTATCTACTTTTATATTGAATATGTCTTCACGAGTCGAAAGGATAGATTAGAAATATAAAAAATCAGATTTATAAATAATTTAGTTTTTTCTGTGTATAATGATGGTCGGATGAAGAATGATGAAAATTGAAATAAGTATTTGTAACTTGTATAATACGTTGATGGCAATAATCAAATAATTATATGATATAAAGACGTCCTATCGATGAGAATATTCACTTACAGCATGCATATATATTTACGAATATATATTTACTTGTTATAATTTATCATGAACATACAATTTTGATTTCAAAATATAACAAAATATATATATTTATGTAAATATATAATTTTCCATAAAAATACTATTTATGTGAAGTTAAATTATTAATCGACAAAATCTCTATAAAGAATATACAAAACATATTGCACAAATTGTATGCAATTTTTTTTTTTTTTTTGGTAGATCATTTCATAACTTTTCCGATTTCTGTATACATCTACGAATAAATAAATAAAAAATTGATAGCATTTAAAACGTTTGTTGTAATCGCCATCTTTTTAACATTAAATTAAAACCATTAAATAATAAAACATTTAAACATTTTAGTTTTATTTAATCATTAAATTGACGCAATACATACAAACGATGTAAAGTGAACAGGGTCAGTCAAAATGTGATACAAGTTTTATAGTAGTCCACGTGATCATTAGCGATCATTTTACAATTATTAGCCGTTTTTTCTCTTATTTTTTCAATTTTATTAAAGAATAAACAAAAAAATCGTCTTATTTCAGCCATCTATCACCCATAGAATGTTGATTCCGGATGATCCCGCATTTACTCGACCCAACATACCATGATCTCGTGTCTTGACAATGTACAAGAAAAGTAAAAGTGTATGGAATAAATTATTACGTCCCTGAAATCACAAACATTAAAAGAAAATATTGTTGGAAAAAAAAGATAAAAAGAGATGCTTATTAACGTATTATTACATATCGAAATTTCGATAAATTACCCGTTGTACTTCCTCATAATCGCTTGGTTGCGAATCGCCAGACAATGCCAAGCTATAGTGCGGCGGATTTACTGACTGACAGACTATTATTGGGCCCTTGTTACGCGGCAATTCCATACCAGATCTCGCCATATACCTTGATGTAAATGGCCTGGCATCCGGTTGATCCAAAGGAGCTTCTAATTGCGTATCCATGTAAGTGGAAATCAAATGCATTATTATCTGTAAAAAATATACAAAATGAATAAAAAAATGAATAAACCAACAAAAGTGTATTTGAAATACATACTTAGGTGAGAAAATATACCAGATTTTTTGTATGCTTACTGCGGAATCGGTTGGCAAACTAGAATCCCATTCTTTACTATTATGAGAACCTCCACTGTTCCATTTAAATTCGCTCATGGATCCTCCTTTTGCAAGTATTTTTATCCTCTTTACAAGATACTCCTGATTATTAGATAATTCCAGAAAAGGAACCAATGTGGGTAAGGTAGGAATCGCAGAGACCAAAAATGGTGCTTGAGCAAGTTTCCTGAGTCTGTCTAGACCTACGTAGCCCGGTTGCGAATCACTCAGACCATGACGTACTAGCGCCGTACATATATTATCTATCTCTGAAGCCACACGTTCCACAACTGTCTTGCTGATCCACTGACAGAAATATTTGTAACACAATTGCTAAACTATTAAATTCTTCTATTCATATTATTATTGTTGTTTTTATATAGTATTCTTTATTTTGTTCTGCTTCATAATATTTTTACCATTCGCAAATTGGCCGTCCATTCATTGACTTTGTTTGAATCGACTCTGTACTTTCTCCACACATCTGGTGCACCGAATGTACCTCTGGGAGAGCTTCCTTCTTCTGCGCCAGGTTTGATTGCCTTTGTTTTATCTAAATGAAAATATAAATAATCATTAAATCATTCGCAAAGAAATACAACACGGTAAATTAATTTCATATTTACCAATAGTAGGAGCAAGCTGATAAGCGCATCTTCTTAACAATGGCGATACTTCACCAGGAGTTCGAGTAGCAGGATGAGACCAAAAGGAACTCAAAAGATTGGAAGGCTGATCGATATTTGTAGAGAGAACACATTTTCTCTGTTGTTCAACCTCTTTTAAATAATTCTCCAGTTCACATTCATCCTGAATGAGATCTTCATTTGTTAGATTGCCACTAGAGATATTCATGGATCTACTGAGTGATCCATTAGAGCTTATCGTTGATTTAGGAGACGTAGGATTGCTACATTTCAAAAATGAACTTGGTGCTGAATAATCTTCTGAAGAATAAAAAAGCAAATTAAATATAAAAAAATCATATATATATATATATATATATATATATATATATATATATATAATATAAAAATTATATATAACAACAGAAAGCATAACAGTTTTAACATAATGAAACAATACTTTACGTACTAATTTCACTCAAAACTGGAGTTCCAAGAGGCGTTGAACGTCTGTTAAGATTTATGTAAGATAAATTCAATAAGAAACTTTGATCTGAGGTCTTCACCTTGTGAGGTACTTCTTCCCTAAATAGAGGATCATCTTCTGGAACTCCCAAGAGTGGTCTTTGTTTAGGACTTAATACAATTGGCTTTAACTGTAAAGTTGTCCAGATATATTGTATGATGTGATATAAAACATTTAATATAAAAATCAATACTAAACAGCATTCAATCCAATAAACTGTTTTATAGGTAAATTCATTGTACATTCTGAAAAAATATGCATATATATAATCTTGCTCATATATATGATTACTAACGAGAATCATATTACTATATATATATCTTAAAGAAAAATGCAAAAATCTTACAAATCAAAAGCTGTAATGCTAAGCAATATACTATTGATGAAAAACCATGTAATATTGTAACGAGCTTTGCTTTGCATTTGTCTTAAATCCAATAGTTGTTGTACTTGTGGCTTGGGTGTTAAAATTCTGTAAATAAAATGTTTATCATAGTATTAAGTTAATGATATTTATTATATGATTTAAGAAATCATATAACCTAACCTCTTTTAATAATATTCTTAAAATTCTTACCTTGCATTGGAAGATATGGACTTCATAGGAGAGTAAAAATTCATTTTGTATAATTTAAGTTGTACTAATCTTAAAATAATTATTATTACTACTTAAATGTACGAGAAAACTATCTTCATTATGACATTATTTTACCGCGTAATCCGAAACTTGAAGAGCCGACATTTCAAAGTATTTTAAAATTATTGCCAACAAAACCGCCAATAGTAAAATTCACTATTATTCTTTTTCTTTCTAGAAAGATTAAAAAAGAAATTTCATGAGTTACAGTTGTCAGTTCTCATAAATCTAGTAATATTTACTTCATTAAATTTCTAGTAATGAAATGTAACCATCAAATTATTGAGGTTAAATATAGTATAAATTATAACACATTTTTGTCAGACTTAAATCTTAATCAATATATTTATAAACAAAACTACATGATTTTATAAAATTTCTATTATCTTCCTTAGTTAAAAAGGATATAGCATGTTAATACATAGCATGTTAATATTAAAATAGAATAATTTGAATTATAATTTTGTTTACTTGTTACTTTATACCACATATCTTATGTTTTAGCTTCTGTTAATTTTATAAGAAGCTTATTCTTGGCAACATTTTCACCTATAGAGCACAATACATCTTCAATGATTCCATCCGTAGATGCTTTAATGGTATGCTGTAAAAACAAAAATGCATTAAACAGATTAAGATATTTAATAATGCAAATTGAATAACTTACTTCCATTTTCATAGCGACAATAACAAGTAACGAGTCGCCTTTCTTCACCGCATCCCCCTTATTAACAAAAATCTTATCTACTAATCCAGGCATTGGACTTAATGCTGTATATGGATTTTGTTCAGCTTGATTTACAAGGGTAGTTACAAATTTAGGAGTAGGAATAGTCAATTGCCACTCCCGATCCTGCAAAAAATTACTTTTTACATTTCTGAGGAACTCTGACTTTAAATAGATAACTAATGCTATATAATCACCTTAGTAAATATATGCAACTTATTATTAAGTTTCACTGTTCGTATTTTAGTGATGATCCCATCAATCTCAGCAAATAATTCTAAGATACCGTTTATCTTCTTCAAAGTTCCAGTCACTTTTCTCCAGGGTCCTAATCTGTTAACTTTCATCAGGTACTCATTTGGTTCAACGTATTTTACTTCTACTATGTTACTCTCTTCGCCAACATTGAAATGAAATGTTTGTTTTAATACATGATTTAGCCTGATGCCAGTTTCCATTACAAATGGGCTGAAAGGGTCTTTAGTATCTAAAGATGTGCTTAGCGAGTTCATATCTTCAAATAGTATCGAAGCCAAGGTGCCTTGAATAAGTATTTCGTTAGATGTCTTCAATTTAGGGAACAGCTGCTCAAAATTCTCCTCTATGAATCCTGTATGTACTTCACCGCTTCGAAATTTGGTATGAATACAAAGATCCTTGATGAATTCAATGTTGGTATCCAAACCAGCTATCTACATATTTATTTTGATTGAATATAGTTGCACATCAAAATTTGTAATTAAATTAATTTGCTTATTTTATTTTCCAAGATAAAATTTGCAAAATTATGTAACTTACATTATATTCACTGAGCTTTGATCCAAGTATATCAAGAGCTTCGTTTCTATCCTTTCCCCAAACTACCAATTTTGCTATCATTGGATCGTAATGCACAGATACTTCGTCGTTTTCTCGTACTCCGGTTTCGACCCTGACATTATCTGCCACTTGAGGAGGTTTTAAATACAAAAGTTGACCGGCTCCTGGTAAGAAACCATTTCTTGGATTCTATGACATCATGACAATGACAATTCGATTTAATGAACTATATCTATATAAACTCATTTTAATATGAGGCATAAGCTAAGTACCTCTGCATAGATTCTTGCTTCAAACGCATGGCCATTAAGGCTGATCTGTTCCTGTTTGAGCGGAAGTTCTTCACCACTCGCTATTCTCAATTGCCACTCGACCAAATCCAAACCGGTAATTGCTTCGGTAACCGGATGTTCTACTTGGAGACGCGTATTCATCTCCATAAAGTGGAAATTGTGACTATCTCGATCCAATATGAATTCCACGGTTCCAGCGCCGACGTATCCCACAGCTTTAGCGGCACGTACGGCCGCTTCGCCCAATTTTCGTCTGAGTTCCTGGGAAATACCAGGCTGGAAAATAAATTGAAGAATATATGCAATCTTTCATCTTCCGGACCGTCGTGAGAATAATTAGAAAGTATGTACAGCAGGAGCTTCTTCGATCACTTTTTGATGTCTTCTCTGAACGGAGCAGTCTCTCTCAAACAAGTAAACGGTATTCCCATACTTGTCGGCAAAGATTTGTACTTCCACATGCCTAGGTTTAGCAACATATTTTTCCAGGAGTACCGCCGAATCTCCGAATGCCTTCTGGGATTCGGTTCTTGCGGATTCCAAGGCCTCAATGAAATCTGATTCCTTCAACGCGATTCTCATTCCTTTTCCACCACCACCACGTACAGCCTTGATCATCAATGGAAAGCCAATCTTTCTGGCTTCCATCAATAATATTTCATTCGTTTGACCTTCTCCGTGATATCCTAAAAATAAATATACAATAAAATATATAAAAAAATATGTTAGAGATTATTTTTTTTACTTATCTCTTATATTTAAAATAAACAAGATATTCACCTTCTATGATAGGAACACCAGCTTTTGTCATAATAATTTTCGACGTATTCTTTATACCCATGTCTCTGATAGCACTGGCTGGCGGACCAATGAATATAACATTCTCTTTTTGACAAAGTTCAGCAAATTCAGTGTTCTCTGAAAGAAATCCATATCCCGGATGTATAGCTTGACATTTGGCTTGTTTGGCAATTGATATGATTTTATCTTGTCGTAAGTAGCTCTGACTAGATTGAGCAGGTCCAATACAATATGCTTCATCAGCTTGCTCCACATGCATAGAATTTCTATCTGCTTCACTATATACAGCCACTGTCTTCACGCCAAGTTTCTTAGCAGTTCTTGTTATGCGACATGCTATCTCCCCTCTATTCGCTATTAGAATCTGTAAACGAATTTGTTGTATTGTAAGAATAATTCGTGTCGGCTGAATATATCAAGAAATGAATAATTAAATTAATCAGGACATCTCCATTGATGATTAATTTCAAAAACTAACTTTGTCAATTCTATTAACCCGCGACACCAACTGGTGTGTCTCTCTGGTGCTTAAGGTTAAATGATATCTGCAATATGATTAAGAGAACCATTAATACACATAAGAATTAATATAAAGAAAATAAAATGCATTACATACTTATGAAACAGTGATTGCAACTTTCCAAAGTGATACATAATATGCGTATTGTTAGTGAAGAGCAATTTAATAAGAGTGCTTATCAATCAAACTAGGTTGCTTTCTCTATTATCTCGATTGTCGTTTACCCGTAATGGACTATATTGTTTACGTCCGAATTCGATTACGTGGACGATTTTTATCACTATTCAATTACCATTCGTGATGCTGGCATCGATAATTCGGTATATTTGTTAACGATCATTGATTGTTTTCAAGCAAAAATATAAAAAATATATACATATACATATCCACGACAGTTATGCAAAGTTAAAAAAACTGAAAAGTGCTTCGCCAAATCATAGATAACTAAACAGTCATAAAATGACGAAGTTAAATACAAAATACACCTTCCTGAAAACCTAAAAATTTTTACGTCTCATCTATCCCTCGGGCTTTTACAGTTGATAATATACATTTCTTTGCTCCATTTTTCTTTATTATTGAAAAAATTCATTATGATTGCATAATGATTGAAATATTCAATTATAAGACATAATTGAATTCAATGCCCATATTAAAAAGTACGATATTAATATGCCAATCGAATAAATCGGTAAAACAGAAACCTGATAATGTAGAAATCTGCATTTATCTTCTTAAAAAAAAAGGAGTTTATCGGACGAGCGTTAGGATTTTATCAGAAGTCAGTAAAAGTTTTTGCATTTAGTATAATAGGAAAGAAGAACGTAATATGAAACTTAGAAATCTGTCATTTTAATAATAATACGAAGAAATAAATTGAAAATACAAATTTTAATTGATCACGTAAGACGGGATTGGCTATTTGTAAGTTTCGTTCAAGAAAGTCATTTTTTCTTCTAAATTAATCCATTTGAAACTTTTAGTTGTACTTTCAATTGCGGAACAATTTCCTAGAAAACAATACATTATTATATGTTTATAAACAATTGTATCGTATCAAAAGTTTTTGAAAAATATTTATAAGGTATTCACAGATCGCTCTTGTTAAGATTAAGATTGTTGTTGTAAATGCAAAATAGTTATACCAATAAGAAAATCTTGTTATCTTGAAACTAAGCTGAGCACAATCTTTATATAGAACTGACTATGAATACAAAAAATTGGCGCATGCGAGGATCCAACAGAGATCCGCTATGAAGTTGCAAAGTGAATGAATGAGGTATTAAAATATCAAAGTACTGAATTATCAGGCCAATAACATTTGTTCGATACGGTTAACCCGATCGCCATTAACGTCAATGGCTCCTTTGATCGACGACCATTTCCGAGTCGCGCGAACTCGGTAAGCATAACCCCCGATAATCGAAGCGTCTCCATTAACACCGGAATTATTGATACCATGCTATCGCAATCGAGAGGTGGTAGATCTCACGCCATTATGTAGACCAGGGATTAGGACCAGGATTTAGGCCAGATGACAAATTAATAACTGTCGTAGTTACTTGAGTATCGTCTGAATACGCGAATCCTATACCTAGATCTACCTAAATATCAAAGAATTCAAATCATCTTTGACTCTAGTAACGGGTAATCCGTCATCTTATCTCGTAAAAATTTTAGTTTTAGTTGTACTTTCAATCTCGCGTGTCATATGAAATCATATGATTTCAATCTTCAAACTCTCTATTTTTCTCTCCCTTTTTTTCGAAATTCTTTCTCTAATCAACTTGAAGCTTCTCTTTGCGTGAGCAAAGCGTCGCCATCGCGAATCGTTTAAACGAACTCTGTGTTATTATAGATATTTAAAATTCGTGTCTCAGGGACACACTCGCATAAAATGTAAGATAATCGACAACGGTGTTATCTATGGATAAAAAGCTAACATGAAAAGAATTAGTTCCTTCTCTCACGTTGTCACATATTGTTTACACTACTGCGCGTGTACGTTTATATTTTCGCGTATGCGAAGGGCTGACGCACATGGAAAACCGGAATTGTCTATGCACGCGCACACGCATGCACATATGCGCGCGCGTGCGGATGGTGCATCGGGGGAGATTTCGTATAACCGGTGCCAGATTGATTCGGTTCACCTAAACCGCTATTCCCTTTTCATTCCTGCTACTAGAGAGAGAGAGAAAGAGACGGCAGGGTGGCAGTGGATACCGCCCTGAATTTTCCGCCGGCAAGTCGCGGCGAGGAAGGGTGTTTACTCAAGACACGACAATTCATTACGTAATTGAATTGAATGAGGCCTCTCCTTCGCTCCGCGTCAGACCCTTCCCGCCATCCGGGCATTCGGCAAATGTGTACGCGTGCGAATGCTCAAGCACGCGTGTGCGTGGCCTGGCGGTGAACGCGAACGAGGGGTGGACCGAGATTCAGAGGCGGATTAAGGATCCGGCTGAAGCCCGGCTGACGAGTCGGTAAGTCGATAAAGCATCTCTTAACGATTGAGGAGCGATTGAGGAGAGTGTTTTTAAGCCGGCGCGATTAACCGGCTGAAAGAGAGTTTTCTCTCTCTCTTTCTCTCTTTTTTTTAAATTTCCGCCGGACGTAAATATGGCAACAATGCGGGAGCAATGAGCGAGCTTCGTACATAGCGTCCGATTAATGCTAGATAATAACTGTTGATATGATGTAAATAGCGCTTTTCAGAATACGGACCCTTTGCGGGATCACGATAGATGAGTGATAGATGATAGATCTTGCTGTGTGCCTGAGAGGACGCGATTGTAAGCGTCCGCCATTGCGATTCTGAGTTTCGCAGGATAAGGAGATCCTTCTGAGACAGAACAGAACTCCGAGAGCCAAGTGCGAAAATTTACGCATCGCGACGATTCACTACGTCCCTGAGGGGACACCGTAGCCCCGCTCACCCCATTCGCCGCCAATACATAGCGCGCGCGTCTACTCTTCTCTTTTCCGTGAGATCGGAGAGATCGAGAGGCTGGAGGGGCCGGTAGGGAGCGACCGAATTAAACGATTAGTTAAACTGATTTCGAGTTAGGCGAATGAATAAGTAATCGGATTTCTCGTTAAGGTAATCGTATTGCGCCCTGATTGGCTCCGTCTGCCTGCGTTATAGGCCGCACCCCCGGTATTTCACTCTCCCCATCTCTTCCACCCTCGCCCGGCCATCGTCGATGTACCGCATTCTCTCTCTCTCTCTCTCTCTCTCTCTCTCTCTCTCGCGCTTTCTCTTCCTCTTTCTTCCAGCAGGAGCGAGAAGAGTATCCCTCCGCTGCTCGCGTGAAGGTGTCATCTCCGCTTCGTCGACGTCTCATCCTCCGGAAATTGAGAAATGCGAGTATCGCGCGCGCCGATTTGTTCATTTACATCCCTTGTTATCTCGCTGTTCCTCTTCTCCTATGAATTTTGACTGATTAATGTTCTCGTTAATATAGATCTCTCTCTCTCTCTCTCTCTCTCTCTCTCTCTCTCTCTCTCTCTCTCTCTCTCGGTAGATTTTAATGATGGATTCTCCCTCACGAATTTAAAGCTGATTTTTAACGCATCGAGAGGCACCATGTTTCGTCTACTGTCACCACTGTCAAGATTCTCCCATCGTTTAACTGAAAATCTGCTTTCGCATACATATAAATAGAAATATACATTTCGAGTTTGGAATTTTCATTCGAACGAATTTTCATTCTGTTTATTTGCGCCTCGCGCAACGCGCGCGCTGTATCCTTCTCCCTTCCCATCTGTCCATATCCCGTAAAACGGATCGACAATGCGGAGTCCGCCAGCAACCCGAGCAATTACATTCCCCGAACGCAATTCCATTTAAATATTGCCGAGTTTGGCGGCGACAAACACAGGATGCCCGTTCCAGGGTCGCATTCACCTGATGCGAGAAGAAATTTACGGGACAGCGAGGTCGTGTCTCCGTATCATCATTTTTACAGATTTGATAAGCGACACCGCGACTTCACTACACAGGGCAATGAGAATGAGATGCTTCTCGTCCTGGCGGGCTTCGCGGCAAGCCTCACTTTATCAGTGAGTATTACAAATCTGTGAAACCGAGATCGGCAAGAACGACTATCGTCCCGACAGCCATGGGAGTTGATTTACGCATCATCGTTGAAGAAGTAGGAAGAACAGAAGAGAGAAGAGAGAAAGAAAAAAAAACAATTCTGGCAAAAGGATAGTTGGGACGAGCGAGACGCTACGTGGAAGAAAGAAACGCACTTGTCGCGAGTATCCACGCAGATGCTTCCGAGAGCAAATTCGAGAGCATCGAATCCGAATTCGATAAATTCGCATGGCGATTGAAACTTTTGTCAAATTAATTTTTTAATCTTTTAATATCGCGCAATGACATGCGCATTGCTGTACACATTAGGTAGATGTGTATTACATCACTCTATATATATATATATATATATCACATTAAATATATATATATATTTAAATTAGAATAGAAGAAAGAAAGATAACGTGTCTTGAAACTTTTCTATTTTATCTATATAGAATAGAATGCAGAAGGAAGTTGTTTTTTCCCATTATCTCGCGCAAGAAATCGACGGCGATGACCGATAACGAGGCTGAACAAAAAGGAAGAGCTTTGACCGCGGAAAGCATCGGATTAATTACCGCGTGGCCTCTCTCTATCTCCAGGTAAACAGCGGCCCTGGCGGCCGCACGCGGCGAAAGGAAACAGAAATGGGAACGGATGGGATTTGGTGGCGAACGCGAGGGAGGGGAAGGGATCAGGCGAGTGGTAGGACGGTCGTCGAAACGATATCCTACCCCCGGCTCGCCGACGACGAGGGGTAGTTTCCGCGAGCGTTTCCGCGTCGGGTGCAAATGCTAATGAGCATCGGTTTTGGAGGAAGAGGGGGAGTGCGCCTGCTTCCCGGAAGGGGTTGAGGGTTTGTAGGGTCCGGCACGAGAGGAATAAAAGCAGGGGAGAAACCAGCGAGAGGCAACGCGGGGCGTTCCGTTCACGCCTACTCGCGAGCAGATTGGTCGGCGGTCGAATGGCGGTCCTGGCCGATGCGTGGCGTCGCGACGCCGCCGATATCGCCGATGCCGCCCGTCGACGTGTCCCCGGCGGCGTCGCGACTCTCCCGCAACGGCGACGGCGAGTGCCGTCGGTGCCGAGGCGCGACGTTGCGCGCGAGAGTTGCCTCGATAATCGCGAGGATGGAACAGCTCGCCCAGTTTGTCTCCAAAAGCTTTGACAATGCGGCGGCGGCAGCGGCGGCGGCGGCGGCGGCGGCGGCAGCGGCGGCGAGCGTCGAGACGGTCGCCAGCTGCAGGGCAGCCGCTGGTGGCAGGATCACGCTCAGTGTCGCGCATCTCATCGGTGATCATATCGCGGATAATGGTGAACGACGTACGTGCGAAGCATTTTTTTTTTATTGGTAATATTGACGATTATGTGCCGTTTGAATTATCACGAATCGATCGTCGATCGGTCGGATATGCGCAGTTCTTTCCTGTGAAATCATTCCGACAATGTCACTGGTAGATCATCCGGACGTGCCTAAACATGTTGGAATGAAAAGAAACTGTCATACAAGTCAGGTCGATTCGTGTATGTGTGCAAGTTTCTCAGTGATCTCGATATCAGTGGATCTACGTCATCAGGAAGAAATTACTTGTGAAATTTGATATAGATATGTGTATTTCTTCCGTTCGCAGATTACGATTGCGTGGATTATCTCATCACGTTGATGAAATGTGGACTAAAGTACGATTAATTATAGATGACGAAAGCGCAAAATTGAGTCTCTCTTTTATCGTGATGCATCATTTATTTTCATCTTATTAGTCAACACGCGCGCGCGCGCGCGCGTTATCTCGCATTACTTCATATCATTTTCCGTTAGTGTAACTCCCTCCCGGGGAGGGTTACACATTACACGTCATTACACATTACGTTAATCTCTTTTGCTCGTTTAAAGAAACTTAAGATTAAAAGAAATTATTGGTAACCCCGTCGGTATCATACATTCGCTTTTGCTCATCATAATTTATAAATGTCTCATTTATCACGCGGCAGCATGGCAGTAAAAGTTACTTTGGAATCCGTATGTACTTGTACGTACTCGTTATCGCGTGTATATATTCACAAAAGATACAATTCACTTGCGAATCGACCTGATCGGCGACAGCTTCGCCGCACGCAAGATGCGTGCCATGCGTCAGGCCAATATAAACGAAATCCTGTTTAGATGAAGGCGCGCAGGAAGCCGCAGTCGGCATCGCCGAGGCGAGCGGAAATGTCGAGGAACCGCCATCGCCGGAAAGCCGGCTGCAACCGGAGGATCTCTCCGTCACGGCCAAGATCAGGGATATCCGTGACACTGCGGATAACTTAGCACCGCTAAAGACACCAGAACTGAAATTGTCAGTTCGCAAACTCCTCGGATGCACTCCCTCGCCACCGCCTATAACGAGGGATCGGTCAGCCAGTCCAGAAAACTGCGTCGAGTTGAAAAGTCAAAGTGCGACTGACGGAAAAGGGATCACCACTTCCAACGACCAAGCCAAAGCGTCGTCGCAAGTCTCGAGGTCGAGCGGACAGGGTCAAGAGGATATCGGAAAGGGTGAGTAATATGAAAAGGACAATTTTGGTTTCCTGATACGATCTTTGTAATCGAAACGAGACAACATATTTATACGGTTTACTTAATACAATTATCGATCCTCCCGAACAAACTGAATAACTGAACTTTAACTGTCCGATTAGCTTTTACATTCAGCTAATATTATTCACAAAGCATAGCTAATGTTGTTTATATAAAATTGTGGAAAGATTTATGAAATCGAAGCAAATCGAATGATATCAGTCAAGTTAGAAAATGATTAGATGTGTCCAAAGGAATCCTCCTTCAGGAGATATCGCACGTCACACATCTTTGTCCCTAAAATTATATTTTACTTCTGATTAGATCAGGAAAGCAGAATTTGCCTCGGAAATCGTAAATCATTATTCGGCATCACGCGATAATGATCCATGATAGCGCTGTCAGTTTCGATTTGCTTGAGTAAGCTGGATTCTTTTAGGGTTACACTCGTTTGCGATTGCCGTGCGAATGAGTGTAGGACCGAAGGTCAGGAACCTTCATGGCGGCATCGAAGTCGCAGCACCGGAGGGACTCTATCCTCGTTTATAATTCAGGCCATCGTGTTCCAATAAAGCTCACAAGTGATTGGGAATAGCTGACCGTTCGCAATGTAACGATCGGCGACCCGATCGGCGATTTCGCTCACGAGCCGAGTCATCTTCGATAAAGCGCCCGTTCCGCCGAGCACTGAAAGATGAAATTACATCGATTCTCTTGCCGTTCTCCCCCTCGGACAAATCGAAGGCATCTCTAACGGCGGGAAACCGCTCTCATAAGAATTAATTCATGAGAACTCTCGCAACTGTACTATTCACGTTCTCAAGTAAACAGATTTGTCGATGAAAGATCGCTCGTTTCTCGTCATCCGCAAAAATAATTTGCCCCAATTGTTTCCCATCTATACTACCGATGTATCCAAGTATTGATATCCTCGTCATTTTTCTAACATTTTTGCCTAGTTCCTAAGAAGGCGGCGTTTTATTTCCATCATCCGAGGCATTACACGCCGTTACGCGCAACGCCCTCTCACGCCCTCTTCGACGTAAATCTGAATTAAATCTGAAAAATTAATTCTGCTAGATAGCTAGAAGCAATCCTAGGGACTTTGCTGTCATTTTGTAGGATGACAATACTTTTTCGCCTATGCGACAGCATTGCCCGGTGCGATGAGTCGCTGTACCGCGACCGGCGCGAAATCGTACGAAATCGAAGCGGAGAGCGAGATCGAATCTCGACGGCAATCGCGTTGTGAAAAAACGCGCGGCATTGAAGTAACGCCACGCACGCTTCCCCGCGCGATAACTCGGCGAAGCGCGGCGCCATGAATTTATGGTTTAATATGCGGCCCGCCGCGTTAGTTGTGTGTACGCCCCCGAAACAGCGTGGGTGGGAGGGGGGAGCAGGGGGTGGGTGGGCGGAGGGGAAAGGGAGCGACGAGGAACGCGCGGCGGCGGCGGCGGCGGCGGCGGCTGCCGCTGCAGTAGCTCGCCTATTTCTCAAGGGCCCATAACTTTTTCCGATTAAGCGCAAATCAAAAAGCAATCTACCGGGTCGGCGGCCATCGCGGCTGCGAAAGTAAAATCGTAAATATTCGCGAGGAGCTCGAGGACACCCGCCATGTATCCGGAAAGACACGAGATAACGAATGTCGATGCATCTCGCGGGCGTTTTAGAAGCGATAAAGAACTGCCCCTTGCCATTTCGTTGCTTAATCGTATTTTATCGTATCGCCGCGCGCTAATGGATGTAAAATGTGACAATGGAGCTTGCAGTCGTTTCGTTAACGAGCGATAAATTTCTCGTCGATCTCGAAAATCGCGATCAACGTAAAACGCAGTCCTGCAAGTATTTTCTTATAATAAATGTGCGCCGCGTGCTTGCGGTACGAGCCGCTTTCGGTTTTCCCGAAATGGGCACTTCCAGCAATACGATACTCTAAAACACATTTTGTTTCCCTCCGACGATTTAGCGTGGCATTTACGCCCATCGGTCTTCAGTTCGTGTTTTTCTGCGATTGCTCTAAGTGTTGGTGCTTGACCGTTGGTCAAAGACTCGCGCTCGCTACGTGTATTTATGGCACTTGGGGCGCGAGTTTCCTAAAGTATGATAGCGGAGGGTGAACGATCGCTACTTTAGGAAAAATGAGAGAACTCTCTTCGTATTTACGCTTCGTATCTCTCAGCGAAGCGCAGCGCGCTTACGATCGAGCTCATACAAGATGCAACGAAACATATTTTTAAGCGTATTCTTAGAGATACTCTTCGAAGAACGATCTATACGCGCGTATACCACCGATATAAGGATCTACCGTCGAGATTTATCATCGAAGGAACGATACGAAGGATCTTGACTCTTGGCTGATGTAATGATGACTTACGCGTCGCGATTAAATACGATGAATTAAATTCTTCAATCTAAAAAGATATTTATAGCCGTGAAAGGGAAGCTAAACGATAACGCATCAACAATTATTTCTACAATTACGCTTTACGCATTAACGATTACTCTCGCGGATCTCGTGCTATCTCAGATTCGCGATAAGCAGTTGGACGTCTCTCCTAGAGCCAACAGTTGGCGCGTGTCGCTGCTTCGTCAAGTGACAAGTGATCGTAGGCCCTTCAAGTTCCTCGCGTATTCATGGGACCACGTATGCAGCGGCTGCACGTGGGATACGATGACGCTTTTATAAGTCTAATGGCCGCGATATCTTGGCTCCTTCCGAGGGGAGAAAAATAGTACAACCAAGGTGGCCGGTCCGAGGGGGGCAGCTCTTTCCGGGGGTGACTTAACTGGATCAGGCCAAGAGAGCAGCGCTCTTAGTAATCGAATTAGTGACCCCTCGCGTCCGAGTGTGATTGCTTTGGGTTTTCCAGCAGCGGGATTCGATGTCTCCCCGATGTTTTCATGGCCGGACCCTTTTGCCGTTTCTCGATCTGTGCAAAATATCGGTTAATGTCCAGCGGCTACGACTTTGCACCTCTCATCCCTTCGGGTGACTAGGGGCAGCCTCCTGAAATCCGGAGAGAGATACAAGCGCCGAGTCTCGATCACATTACAAGATACCAGTTTCACTTAATCATGCCAAACAACAGTCGATACAGTCGACTCGACCTTTAATGCTAAATACAAGAAGCCTCGTGATGCGAGATTAGTACGTGCACCGGTTGAATTGCAATTAAATCGGAGGCATAGTCAAAAGTAAATCACAATTGCTGAAGCATTATTGCTGAACGGCGATAGCCCTCCCGATCGCTCCAGAACGGCGAATGCAGCATCTGTCGGAAATAAGAGGGACAACCGGGACAATCCTGACAATGCCGATTTTTGTCCCCCCCCCCTCCCCCCTCCCCCTCTTGGTTTATGCTGCGAGAATAAACGACTGATACATCCGAATTAATGACTGCGACACTCGCGCGCGCGCGCGTAGGTTATGCTAACAGCGCGGGCAAGGGGCGTCGAAAACCGCGCGAGTTATTTTGGCGAGGGAGAGAGGGGTGAGGACGGGAGTGGTTTTAAACCGCCGCTGTACATATGGATGCGGCCTGCGCACCCCGGCTGAAGCTCAGATTGGATTACGTGGATATGCGCTAATTGATTAAAGCGCCCATGTGCTGTACGCAATGCTACATGGCGATCGCGCCGGCGCGCAAACGCGCGTAGACTGCGAAGCGTCTACGGTTTTGTCGTCGAATAAACCGCACCGGCGTCCGCCGTCATCCGCGAAAAGCGGCATATCGCGGAATCTCGATAGGAACGTAATCGGTGGAGCGCGGTAAAGTGCCGATGACACCCAATTGAATTCATCCTGCGTCTGCCGATGAGCAGGATCTAGAACGATCGGGTGTTTGGTTCTTGATCGATCGATGATGAGAATGATCAAGATTCCAGAAAGATTCAGCGCGGTAGATCGGCACAAGACTGATCAAGATCTTCCGGGAGGAAGATGGGCGGAAGATGCCGCTATCGCGCGAAAAACTTTCCTCGGAAGCGTCGCCGCAAGCATCGCCGCGAGTTAGAGAGACGCTCGGATAATTAACGGCTATACGATTTAATTAATGGCCGCTTAATGTAAAGTAACTACGGTACTACGGCTTTTCGAGGTGTTGCCAACGCAAAGGAGACGAGGAGCCTCGAATGGGGGGTGAACTTGGGAGGGGGACAGAGGTGGATTAAGTGTCTCGCGTAAGAGCCCTTGACGAAGGGGATGTGATTTATATAATTTAGCAAAGTGGTGAGCTATATACGCAATCTTATACCGAGTCGTTAGTCATCCCTATCCTCCCTTCTTGGGAGGACTCTCACCTTAATCACCATCCACCCCTTCTCCCTTCGTCACCTTTCTGCATTTGTCCGACGGAATCTCGCGTTTGAGAAGCCTCTGGATTCTCTTCGGGGCACCAACGCGACTGAGATAGCATTGATATTCAGTAGCGAGATTCGCTACTGAAATAAATCAGGATTCCTCAGTCACGGGAGAAATGATTTTCGCGTTCTCCACGCATCGCTGCGCTTCTCCCGCGCGCGGTCGTCTAATGTTATCTAATTAGAGAGATGCCGCATCGTCGATATCTCTCGATTTGAATAAGATTCCCATAAGGTGGCGAGATGTATGTTGATGGCGCCCAGACTGGAAGAAATGGCCCGTGAATGACTCGCGGAAATCGATACGTGGCACGTTACTCCGGCGGATGGTCGTTCGCGCATTTGTCACCGTGGATTAATCATCGCGCGATGAGAGAATCTCCTTCTTCGCATGTCTGACTCATGATGCGGATTCGCTTCAACTGGCGAGTTACATAACTGGCGTTGCATAATGATGCTAATGCTTCTTGATGATTCCCGCATTCGCTCAAGCAACTTGGATGCATTTGCAGCGTCCAATTGCCGAGGCAACGGCAACAGTAACGGCAAACAGAGGAGATCGCGGACGAACTTCACCATCGAACAGCTGGCCGAGCTCGAGAGACTCTTTGACGAGACGCACTATCCTGATGCGTTCATGAGGGAGGAGCTCAGCCAGAGACTCGGCCTCAGCGAGGCGCGGGTGCAGGTCTGGTTCCAGAATCGTCGCGCCAAATGCCGGAAACACGAGAGCCAGTTGCACAAAGGTAAAGGTTATCATGCCAAATCCAGAATAGAAAGCGGTGCGTCTCGACTCCGGGGATTCCCGGACCCGAAATTAATCTAATCGAACCGAGTAAGTAATATGAACCKGGSGGGGRGGKGGGRGGGGGRGGGGGRGGGGGAGGGGAATAATTAGGTAGACGTAGAACTTTGTGCGGTTACAGAAAATTATCAGATATCGCGAAGTAAAGCAGAGAAAGGTACAAACGAAAGCGAAGAACCGCGCGATGCGGGAGAAAGCATGTTTTACTTAGCGGACGACTTCGGTCGTCAGTTAAATGAGTTAAATGATCAATGATTCTCGTCCCTCGTGAATTCAGCAAGCGTAGCGTTGCGACGAGACCGATTTGACGGACAATTATCTGTAAAATCTTGCTCGCAGGCGTTGCTGGGAGCATGGTGCTGGCGCCACGCAGCCCACCGACGACGCTGGAGCCGTGCCGGGTGGCGCCTTATCTGCCGGCTCTTAGACTGCACCCTTCGCCGATGCAAGGAACCGGTACCAGCGTCACCGTGGGTTCGGCGTTCGATCCGGCGGTGCTGCACTACGCAGCAGCTGGTGGTCTCTTCTGTCTGCCACCGCCACCGCCGCCGCCACCGACCGGTCATCCCCCTCACCCGCTGAGCTTGGCAGCATCCCTGGCCGCAGCGGCGGCTCGCTCGAAGAACAGCAGCATCGCAGACTTGAGGCTGAAAGCGAGGCGGCACCAGGAGGCCTTAGGACTCGACAGGCCCGCGTAAGGCCATTCGTCTATGCATCTTAGACGACGAAGAGTCCGAGGGGGACGAAGCAAGAGACCGGTAACACGCGGCGGTGAGTACGCACGGGGAACTTGCATCTTCGTCGTGTTGTGATTCAGAGCAGTGCGAGGAAAAGTTGTAGATACTGATCTATAATCGCGGTGACTTCGACTCTTCATGCTGGAGAGCAGGTACGTACGCCTGACTGAAACCATCGGTGCTCACCGTATTCGCTCGCGGGACTCGCGGGCTGACATGGATTTGCATTCTCGCATGAGGCAGAGATTCCCCTTCAAATCTCTGATTAGACCTTTCGATGTGATACGATCGTGCGCGCGTCAATCCCGAGGATGCTATGCCAAAATCATACGGCCAAAATTGCAGACTGCACTTGCCAACACCTTATTTCGTACACAAATTCGCTCGCGCGTGAGGTATTTAGGAATCTGTGCAATCTCTTCGTCCGCGACGTGCCGAAGCGTCGGAGAAGTACAAAGGACACTCGATGTGTACAAAGTAAGGGGAAGTGACGGGAAGCATGTAAAACGTGTAACATATATGATGTATACAAGATCAGGAATCTTGCTTGTATCTCGATTAGCGTGCTCCGTGTCGAGAAACTGTGATGCGAGAAGTTTGATCATCACCAGGATGATTAGAGACTCAATGTTAATATAGAGTTTATCGTCGCACCGATTCTTGAACCGGTTCTCCTCGACATTTGCGGATCCTCGTTTGGGGCTGAAATTCACATAGATCTGCGTATGCTCACGTATGCGAAAACGTCATGCATTTAGAGTCGAAAGACTCATTTCCTGAAGACATCTATCCAAGATGCTTCAGGGAAATAGCGAACAGTATCGATAGATCGCTCATCACTTGCGTAAAGAGGACTTTGTATCGTTTCGTCAACAACTTTCGGCCATTCGCTAGATTCAGATTCAGTTTACTAGGAAACGTCAGAGAGCACACCAACGCGTCAACCTCAGTCATCAGATCAAAGACCTTGTTTTCATCCATTTGCGCAAACAGATCTTCGTTGCGGCGCTCCTCGCCAGTCGGTCGTTGGTTCATGAGGGAATACGCAGGAGAAGTCCAGGATGCATCAGGATCGCTGACCAACCGTGGATGGGAATTATGGATCGCGCGCGTCCTAGCAGCCGCTCGCGAGACATAACTCTCGGAGATGATTCACGGCCGGGTGGACGGACCGCCGAACGACTTCTCGCGCTCGTTGCCGGCGAGAGCAAGGGACGGACGGACGGACGGACGGTCGGACGGACGGGCATCGCCATCGGGGCGCTAATGCAATAACGGACGGCTACGCGGATAAATCAAGCCGGGCGAGCCACCGGAGCGGTGCCGGTGCTGTTGCCAGTACCACGCCGCGTAATCACGTTACCCCGCTCGGTCGTCCCCGGGGCGCCGTTATTGTCCTGGAAGCCCCGCTCTCAGCGGCGAGGACGAGGCACATCAGAAAGGCATCCCGATAATTCGTTTGACGATCTCCACGGAAATCGCGCTCGCGAACCGAACTCGTCCGCCGAATCTCATTTTTTCCGCGCGAGAGTAAGAAATTGGCATCAGATCGGTGTTATCGGTATGTAAATTGTTTGCCATTGTGCACGCGTCGTAGCGCGATATCCGGAACACATTGTTGGGAGGAATCGCGGCGCGTCACGAGTCACGAATGGAACAGCCTCGCTGAGAGATCAGACCCGCATCTCGAGAGAAGGCTGTTAATCACTGTTAACGCGGATTTATTCCGGACCTCCCCGGAGTGTCGTTATCGTCCCATCCGCGTGCACCGATAGGTCGCTGCACGGTGACTGCGTGACCGTGATTTGATTAGTGATTTTAATTAAAAAGAACGCCGGCGCATGGCCGCTCCGCTTCCACGCACGAGTGAGCTTTATGTCTGCCGCCTATAAAAAAAGAGAGCCCGTAATTCAGTCGCCGAATCGACTCCGCGATGGTGACTTGTGGATCCCGTGAAACGACGTCGAATTTTTTTACAGCTATTTTTTTACAGCTTGGCTATCCAGGTATAAGTGATCGGGTCGTTGTTAAATTAATGCAACAATCGCAACGTCCTGTCGTCTGCTGCATGCCTTTAGGCAGGAGGTCTCTACAGTGAGGAACATCGTAACGATTTACTATGAAAGAGGCATATGAGAAATCCATGCTAAAGCACTGAGGATAAACTGGCGCATGCGATTTGTTTATGTAAAAATATCGACAATAGATCAACTAAAGCGACAAACCCGGCAATTCAGCCGGCCGTGTAATCGATTTAGCGCCAAATCGTCACGCATTGCCTCATCCCGAGGGGCTAATGGAAATGAGATCGTTCTCTCGTTTCTCTGTCAGTTCCCATAAGGAGCTATTGAAGGTTCTCGCGCGATTAGGGAAGAATACGTAAGATCGAGATATTTAATTTTATCTGAGTCATCGTCAGGAAGATCGTTATTAAACGTATTGACATAAAGATTGATCAGCTGTCAGCTGTCAGCACTTGAAAATTGCTATCGCTTTTTATATATGGCTGATTACACATTTTAGAGACAATTCGCGGAAAGTGATATGTGGAAGAACCAGCTAAACTGTCAAATTATCAACTCAAATTATCATCGACGATCATCGACAATAGCGGTTCAAATAAACGAAGATAAAGATGTAAGCAGCAATTTACGGCAACTATGGTCGCATAACAGTAAGAATAATGACGCTCCACCTCATTCACGGGCAAGAAGATAATAATAAAAGCGCAAGGCCAGGGCCAAGGGCCCTATTCGCCCTTTTCACCCCCGTGATGGCCTCGGAAATAAAATAAAACCTCTCGTATCCCGGAATAATCCAGAGGGCACCAAGGGAAAAGATCTGTTCACCCTCCCTCCCTTTTTCTCTCTCACTCCCTTCGCTCATTTTAATCCGAGTTTTAAGAAGTTTTTCCTATTGCTCGTAAATTGGCCGTCGTTTGTCTGGTCGGGGTCACGTGGGCCGGCAAGGAGTGGGAACCACCCCGGTATTCTGGTGGTGTTTTCCCCACTACGGCGGGATCCTATTGTTCGCACATTGCGCATTCGTGGTGGCTCGCGAGCGGAGGTGGAAATGCGTAACTGCGATATAATGTTCCGCGAAAACCAGCCACCATCATCAATTATCTCCGCCCTCTCATCTCTACAGAGGGGATGAAACGGGGAATAATCGGGTATGCACGGGAAAGAGGAGTCACCGAGATTTCTCGGCGACAGAATCGGGGACGAATTCGCGTCGCGATTTATAGCAGATATGTTTTGTGATTAATGATATATATACATATATTTTTTTTAGACAAAGATCGAAATTTTCTCTGATTAAGAGTTCAACATAGCAACATCTGGTCAAAAATTAAGGTAAAAATAAAAAGTCTTGCCTCATTGACACGTTGTTTTATTGTTGCAACTTTGGCATTGTTGCAAGCGGGACTCTTGAGCATTCTCCTTAAAATTTTGCACGCTCCAAGGATCGTTCGCAACAATTCGCAATTCGCAACGCTTCGTCGAGTCATCGGTGAGGGATTCGCGGCAACAGATCAATCCTGCAATTGCGGCGGCGCGATCGAGAGAGAAAGGGAGGGCGGAACGGATGGCTAGCGCTGCGAGATTTTGGAAATAATTCAGCGCACTGACTGGCGGGCCAAGGGGCCGCTTGCCGGTTGCTCTTTCTGGCCCCCGTGTGCCTTAATCTAATCCAAAGATAATCTAAAATTCATGACACACATAACTGCCAGGCGATGATATATCTGGCGGGGGTGTAAAGGCAGACGTCTTCTCCGTGTTCCGCTGCCGCGCCCCTCGGCTGCGCCACCCCCGGCTCGCCAAGGAAAGCGCCTAGCAGCAATCACTGGCATTATTATTTAATGCGACGCGCGTGGCGGGGTATGCGCCAACCAGCTACCCGTAAATCGCAATATCGCGGAGATCCGCTGCTGGATGCTGTTTATCTCGCGAGAGGAATTACCAGCTCGATCGTTCCCCGCCGGTCAATTTTTTTCCTCCAACATCCGAGCTAGATATTGAATTAAATAGCTTGCAGCCTTTCTGGCCACCAGTATGTCGCTTATGTCATCTACCTATGTCATGTTTATTTAGCTATTTCACTTGGAATATATCTTTACACGTTGCCTCTACATCTTTGTCAACGATATGTATCTTTCGCACGTACAAAGGCTTCATATAAACTTTCCTATATTATACAGTTTTTGATTAACGAAGATGGTAACACGGATATTTCGCTTTCACTGCAAAGTTGTATTAAAAGTCAGGCACTTTCTCTATCTTTGGTTTAAATGATCCACGCGCTTGTGCCAGCAATCAAGAGATTCTCCATGTTGCCATTATTCTCCATACCGCACCATTTCTCGTAAAGACATCAGAAGCAGGCCTCCATTGTCTCTTGCAGTTACGATCGTCGTTTCGGAATATCGAGCTGAAAGCCCGATTGCAACCATACTATCCACTTACGTTGACGACTTTGCTGTTTCTGTCGAATTAATCGGATTCGCGCTATTATTCGCGTATACTCCTCCTGATATCTCGAGCATCGTCGTTCGAGTCCAGTGAAGGCCGATAATCCGGGAATGCAACCTGTAATAGAGCGAGATGCACGCAAACGAACCGAGAGTAGTCGCGAGACGGCGATAAGAAGAGAGCAAAACGTGTGCGTGAGAAAGAGAGAGAGAGAGAGAGAGAGAGAGAGAGAGAGAGAGAGAGAGAAGTAGGGAGAGGAAAAGAGAAGGCGATAAAGTGGAAGAAACGAGGAGCTAAATGCGAGTTTCCGCCCCTCCGGGCCGATCCGATGTGGAATCAATTCGCGTAATAGTTCCGGGAGAGGGGGCACGACCGGGGAGAACGCGGAGGGCTAAATCGACTGGCGGCCGGAGGGGTGGGTTAACTGAAGCGAGAGCTCGGATACGGGCCATTACCACACCTGTCCTTCAACTTCGACTTCGCGAGAGCCAGTCCGGGGGCTCTAATGAAGAGAAGCAATCACTTAAGCCGAAGCTGTTATATGCTCGGTGCCCCGGGACGATACGGTTTTATTTGCACGCGGCAGCGATACGGCGCTTTTATGGTTCATTCGGGGAAGGGGATAGCGGGGGAAGCGTGTGTCCCCGTGTCCGCCGATCCGAATCGCTCCTCCGGGAGCGGTTTCGATCATTTGTAACATGAAAACGTTAACTGCTCGCGAGCCCGCGAGCGGGAAGCTGGAAAAATCGAGCGATCGTTTGTTGTTCTTCGACAAACATGCGAAAATGAAGAGACGCGAGGAGAAGCTGCGTAAACGCATCGGTGAACGGTTGATTAATTTATAAAGAGTCACGAGTGTGCTACAAAGGAATCTAATTACTTCAGTTTTTAAAAACTCCGTTCTATGACTATGTCAATTGCTGTCAATTGCTAAAACTATTGAAGTTATAATAGTGAATCGGTGAATGATTCAAATTGTCATACGCGCGCGTGGCTGTTATTTCTTACGTAATCTTCCTTCTACTTACCTCATCCGCGACGGTGAAATCATGTATCGTAAACAAATGTCACGGTACTTGAAGCAACGATATCGTTATCGTTGCTGCGATTTATTCTGATTAACGTAGAGATACGTTATACGTATTGAACGAAAAATTATGAAAACGCGAAAGATATAGGATATAAAATAATTACGGATGATAGATGATATTAGCGATCTTTGACAGAAACATTGTTAGAAAAAAAGACGACACGACCGGCGTCAAAATAAATCTAGGACAGACCTTATGTTGTAATGTTAAGAAAGAATCGCAGCGATGCTCGATACTCGTCAAGGTTTATTCCGAATGAGATTTATGTAGCGCACAAAGAATCAACGAGCGCAATATGGAGCAAGAATTGAAACCGGTGCAACTTCGGTATCGTTAATCGCTGATGCTGTGGATACGAACAAATCGATCCTTGGAAATAAAATTTCGATGGAATCCCTCGATCATATAGCTGGGTGTAATATATAGTTTTAGATTGTCTCTTTGTAGAAATGTAACTATCATTGAGAAAGAGACATAACACTATTTTACTCTCTATCCTCTTTCTCCTTAATATATTATACAATTGACTAATATGCAATATATTTATAATTATCGCTATAATAATATCATTATAATAAGTCACAATCACAAACCAGCTGTTTTACACCAAATATTCCTAAAGTATTCCCCCATTCGCATTGCTATTACACCCGCAGGGATCGTTCTCCGTACCTACAGCATGGAGATCTGAAGCTGAGATGAGATCACCGGTTTCAATTCCCCGATATATGGAACACCTGATTGTGAGCGTGTGTATGTACAGTGTGTCGTTCTAGCACGCAACTTGCATAGCTAATTAACGGAAGAAGCTCGACGGCAGGAAGCGATTGAGTACCTCGTCGAACATGTCACACACGCTATCGAATCTTAACTCTTCACCAGTGTTTCGTCGCTCAAACGAACCAGATGGATCCAACGATACTCCCAATCGATACTTTTACGCGTTTATGTGAGACGCTTCGAAATATGTCCAAAGCCGTCTAGCTCGATTACAATAACGAGTTCGCATTCAGAGGGAAAGTTGATTCGAAAGTAACGTGACGAAAAAATTGCCGAGGCTATAAAATACAATATAGTGTGTACATTCAGCCTTAAATGGTGGATTTACAATGCGATTGCCATATCGACTTAACACGATATGATTCAGCGATTTAGCTATGCACAGGATGTCCTAGAATCTGAACATGAACATGACATGGATATATCTTACCTTATTCGGTGAGGATTTCTTTTCGGTTCGCAACTGGAAATCCAGGAATTCTTATCTATTCGGACATGACCGAGCGGTGACGATTACTTATTCGTTCGTTTAATTCCAGAAAGCCCGTGACAATTTTGAGACGGTTTTATTTGGTCGATATCCGAATATAATGGAGCATTTTTCCGCCGAGGGAAAATCGATATATTGATAAAGGAAAATCTGTTCCAGGACGCCCTGTATACGACTAATCCGTCTGTCATACGTTTTAAGATCAAAGTTATACAAAGAGGTACATGTACGAAATTGTCTCTATCGCTTGTCTGAAATCGGCAGCACCTTTCGTTGCATTTTGACAGACGTAAACATGTATCATCGAAAAGAAGAAGAAGAAGAAGGTGGTCTTTCTGTTGTTTTCTTTCTTGCTGTCCGTGCGAAACTTACATGCGACGTTACTGAGCACTAGAAGAGATTATCCTTAAGTACTACGCAGTCAAGGTAATATGCAATAATAAAAAAAAGAACACCGTGTATGTACTCTATCACCAAGTGTGAATACTGGACAAAGAAATTCGCCGGCGCTTGCGAGAGAAAGTGAAGCAGAAAAAAAAAGGAATACACAACTGATCGACCGCATTTTCGACAACATTGTGCTTTCGTGCCGCAAGGATAGGATAATCAGGTACTAGGAACAGCCCCATATAGAGTTCCAATCCTTTGAGAAGGGAAAGTTGCGATCATACATGATTAAGCTCCAATCAAGAAATATCTAATTCGTCGCAAAAGAAAACCCCCCCGAGAAGAAGGCTCTTTGATTTGTGACGATTTTTCCTCTTTTCTTTTTCCGCAAAGAGGTTTCGATTTGCCGTGCTCACTTCTCGATCAAAATAAGAGATGATGTGTATAAGTTTATGTGTACGTATGATTATTTTATATATATATATATATAAACATACATAGGTACACACATACCTTTATGATATAAGTTTGTTTTCACAATGACATTTAGTAATAATTAGATGATTGTAAAATCTACAATCTCTAAGTCATGTTAATCTAATTCCGCATCGGCGAAACCGATGCTTGGTGATATCAATTGATTGTATCTCGATTGTATACAATTATGTTTCAAGTTTCAACAAATTCGCGGATACGTGAGCATACCGGGTAATATGTACATCTTTAGTATAATGAGGACACGTTCCGACTACTTGATAAGAAAAAAAAGAAAAAAGAAAAAAGAAAAGCATTTCAATTCGATCGGAAGAGCTATTACATTATTCAGGAGTCAATTGATCGGCAATCTCAAAGGACAGAAACCCGCTCCGAACACTGCCTGCACGAGGATTCATTACGATCAAATATAATACACACCATATAATAATTACAATAATTATAGTATTAATTAAGAATTATTATGTTAATAGTTATTTAACCACGTGTATGGCTCAGTCTATTACGCTAGTCTCATGCAACAACAACAATAAAGATACAACAATATATTTACTTGTGAGTTCGTCGAGTTTCGATTTACGTCGCTTACTGCGAGAGACTTCTTTCATCTCAGCTCTCGTTTATTTGCGTTTTCTCTTTTTTTTTCTCTTTTTTTTTTGGGTTTCTTTTTTCTCGTTTTCTCCGTTTGCAATCATCCCGCTACTACATATTTCCCATGCACACATCTCTGCATTCAATTTTTACTCACCGGTAATAGAAAAAACTGGAAATTTCAAGTATTAATTAACGTCAATCACTTTTCATTCTCCCTCCCCATATTATAATATTTAATATAATAATTATGTATAAATAGATTGATCTCTCTCTCTCTCTCTCTCTCTCTTTCTATTATTTTACGATCATTTATAAATTTCGATCTTATCTTGATTGAGTTTCTCGTATATTAATAAATAATCGCGAGCCACATGATCTCTCGACGTTCGGAAATGGCAATGTACCGGCAGAATGTACAGAATAATGTATCAAAAACTAGAACCCCCCCCCCCTCCCAAAGAAAAGGAAAATGTATTTACAATTAAGAGAACATAGAAATGCTATAGATTCTATTGCGATACGAAATTTCGCGCGGCGACCTGAGATCGACGATAACGAGCATTTATCATTTACCACCGACGAAATCTTTTGTCTAGCTTAGGAACTATCGAGACAAGTGAAAACATTATATAACTTCATATAAATTGCCATTAACCGCTATTTAAACCCTAAACGTAATCTGATAGAAAAAGTGAAGCAATAATGAAAAACAGATATTCGTATGCAGATATTTACATACATGTGCATGCATATATGTAAATAAATAAATATATATATATATATACACACACACACGCGTGATGTATAATGGGAAAAATTAAGATACACGATTATGAATTTTCGTCTGGAATTTGCGTCGAGTTGATATGTGGCTCGAGACTAAGACTTCCTTTTTTTTTTATTTTTCAAGCCCTTAAGTAATTATAAAAAACAGTAATATCACATAAATGGCGCAGGCAGAGCAAGGAAAGGGACCAAAGTTTAGGGATAAAATTACGTGACAATATACATATATATACATACATATGCATATATAATACCTATATTGCCAAGTTGACGAACAAGTGGATTAAGTCAAGGAGCGGTCACGAAATTCGACTGTTTCTCGCGCAGAGTCTCTTTTCGATTGCAATATAGTTGAAAAGAGACTGTATGGTACACTGTCTATTGCGCGTAAAAAAATAAAATAAAAAAATTAAAAAAAAAAAACCAGTACAAGAATGCAAAATTATCCTTATTTAATAAACGATAGAAAGAAGGTATATTTATCGTCACAAAATGAATTTACGAAGAAATTTTCCTCCTTTTCATCTTACGACTATAAAATTGAGTCTCGATGTAATTCTTCCTTTTTGAAGACGTCTATCTCGCTTGCGCTAGTTTAATTTCCGCCAGCCACTGGATTTTTATTGATAAGCTTCAAAGTTTGATTGACAATAATGACTTAATGGTCAGTTACTTTTTTTTCCAAATTGAGCTCGTTCCTCCATACTTTTTAGTTTTCTTTCTTTCTTTCGCATAATTTCAATATATATTAGATGAAAATTAAAACATAGTTTCTTTGACATCGTAAAACTAGAAATCGCTTCTGAAAGATTTCGTAGTGTATTTCGAGTACACATATATGTTCAACTATTAATAATACATTTTTTTGTCCAAATGTCAGCGAATTATTGTTTTCTGTTGTTGGATAATGACCGAGATGAAAGTATCACTTATTAAGATACAAATGTATTTTATATTTGCTTATTATTTGCTTTCAAACTGGCCTAAGTGAAATTGGAATGACGTTTCGCGCACTACTTATATCTTTCTCTCAAAAACGATTGTAAACGCAGGATTTTCTTTTTTTGATCCATTTGAAACACCGAGATCATTATATCGCGCAAATAAACTCGACCTTGCCATAGATTTCACGTCATAGATCCGCTCGCTCTGTTGATCGCATCTGTACAAAACGTTCTTCATCTAAAGAACTGTGATTAAACGACATCGACTTGAGAGACTTGAATAGATCAGCAATGATTTGAGAGACATCTATTATAATGATAACAAAACCATCCAGTCTAAAACGTATTTACCTATATTTACACTAATGCTAACGTGAGACTAATTTAATATGTTTAACAAAAAAAGTAATCACAAAATGGTCGGGGAGTTAAAACATCGTATTATATATTGGATATATATATATGTATATATATATATGTGTATATACGTACATATATTTACAACGGTACGCGTATGTATATGTACGTATATATTTGAAATATGTTTTTACACACATATAAAGTGCGTCATGACAAAGTTGTCGCGTAAACCTAATATCACAATTAGCAGGCGAGAGAATAAAATAAGCAGAAAAATTTTGGTTCGAAACGACGGAATGGCACTTTCTGCACATCATCTTCGTATTTTTCTTCAACGTATAAAAATACAATATTCTCGAAAAACCCTCTGTACACTATGAAATTTCTAATTAACGTACTCTCTATCTGGTATCGTTTATTATCAAATAAGTAGCTCTACCTTGTCTCTAAAACTCTACAAACACATTCGAATAATCTCTCGCGCGCGCGTTCTCTCTTTCGCTCGTATTCTCTCAATCTCTCTCTTAAAAAAGAAAAAGAAAAAAAAAGGGGGAAGAAAAGATCGACGTCTAACGTACAAATTTTCGATCACAGAGAGAATGTCCAGCGATCTCTATAACGTGAGACCTATGTATTCGCTCTTATGTTCAACCTGTTTCCGTGAGTCTCGATAATTAATATACATATGTCTAGTTATATTATGATGCTGGATTGACCATGGTTGACCAGCATCAGTCACGTTCTGATACATACGCAAAAATCAAATAACACTTTTCGCAGTGTTACGTACATGTAGCGCTAATAAAAACGGAGTTGTACAGTGTGTACATCGCTACATCAAGGTATCACCGTTGTTATTGTTGTTGTTGTTATTGTTGTTGCTGTGTTGTCACGATACCTTGCCTCTTGTATCCCGAAATGCGTGGTCGATGATCTCCACAGAATTCCTCCCTCCCACCCCGAAATAAATCCCATCCCCGCCCACCCAAACTTTACTTTTGCGGCCAATGCTTATCTTTTGTCGTTCTTCTTTCGCGCTCCAGCTCTTTCCCGCTTCTTTTCTCCTTTCCACTACATCCATTTTTATGTTTTTCACTTTTCTCACCGGATTTCAGCCTTCACCAATGCGAAGTTAAAGGCCCGGCGCACATCATTATTCTTTCCGAAAGTACGATGTAATACCAAGATGACAACGGTAACGACAACGATGTTGATGAGAAGAGGCCGTGGTTTCACCCACCCGTCCCATCCGCCCATTGTTACCCGCCCATCCCCGTTCGGCCTGCCCTATTAAGCGGCCTTCTGAAAACAAATGCAAAATTGTATGCATAAAATATTTCACACTTGTCGACTGTATATATTGATCGAATTTTTTTTAAATTTTTTTTTGAAAGCATTTTATATGGAAAAGAAAAGAGAAAAAGAACGTTATTGCTGTTTGTCATTGCCAATCTATTGTCATTCGTCTTACCGCTTTTAGACGGAGCTGCTCAGACGCCGTACATATTATGAAGCCGCTCGCTGAGCTGTGGCGGAAATTGATCAGAGAATCGCCTCCAATTATCTTCACCAACTTGATTCTTGAATGTAAAAAGTATCTAGAAACGGAAACGGATAGCCATAAGATCACGTCCAGTAAATATCGAGCTACCGATCGATTGTTATTTGCATACTTTTTGAAACATTTCTTTAAGATCCTCTTTCGGCGCCGACCACGATGCCACAGCGTCACAGAAGAAGATGAAATCCGGAACAACACCAGCTGGATTGACAGTAATCATTTGACACATACCTCTAAAGGCAGAATCCTTTTCTTCGTTGTCTCTTATGCTTCGCAACGAAGTGCACCTATTGATAAATTTACATTGACGATTTTGATTAGAAGTTGTTTGGTTCTCCCATTCAAGCAGAAAATACTTCGATCGATGAAACCGTGCGAGTTCCCCCAACGGGTACCGAGTTGAAAAGAAATTTGTTTGTTCGTAAAAACATGCTAGCCTTATCATGATGATCGAAATATTTTTCTCTTTGATTTCTTTTGTAAGATTTACATAGAGATATGTAATGATACGGCTCTGGCAAAAATGAACAACTAACCATTTGCTTTCATTCCCACAAGTCACACATAGATAGATCTTCATTTTTTAAGGATTCGACGATAGACAAAATGATTGGCTCATTGCGAGGCCAGTCCAATACGATAATCGATATTCTTACTCGTGAGAAATTATAGTCGAGAAATTATCAGTTTACATGAACAATAGTAAATGTACATGTAACTGATATATATAGTTTTTTAAGTTAACATCAAATTAAAACTAATACTGATAAGTACATATTAATTTTGCAATGTTGTATACTATTTAGTATACAATAATGCACTAGTAAACATTAATCCCTGAGCTGTAATTCAAGAGCCTGTGTAGCCTAGACAGAAAGACAGAGAGAGAGAGAGAGAGAGAGAGAGAGAGAGAGAGAGAGAAAGAGAGAGAGAGAGAGAGAGAGAGAGAGAGAGAGAAAGAGATATGGGGTATTTATATAATTATAATTATATATATAATTATAATTACATATAAATTATTATATATAATTACCGGGATAGTACGTATATGACTGGCATCATATTTCACTTACTGTCTCATTAAGGCTGGGTTTACATTTGACATTTATAATATGGCATATCGTGTGTAATTGACTGAATGTTCTGACAAGTTAATCAAGCTGCCAAATTACCAGTAACATGCAGTCAAATTTTGGAAAAAAAGAAAGAAAAAAGAAAAAAGAAAAAATAAAAATGTGAAAGCTATCTATGTATACGACACGCAATTATATATTTGCAAATGTATCTCAACATTTAATCCCGTAGACACGAAATTCACAACGAGTGACAAATGTAAACCTATCCTGGTCTTGAGTCGGATAAACAGGATTCCATAACACACTCTTGCATGGTGGCAAAATAAAGATTAGAATTATATCATATAACGAATTGAAATATAAGATGTATACTGCGAATAATACTGCGAAAAACCATTGAGCAAGTTCATGCGTGACAAATTCCGTGAGAGCATTCCCGTTACGTATTACATAATCGGCACGGATCAGGAATTCGTCTGCTTCGATCTAGGTGGATGAGAAAGGATTCGGACTTCGAAGAATGTTAGCGGCTGTAGCTCAAAATCATGTATGTATGTATGTTCTTGCGCAAGAGTTCTTGGCAGCCCCTGAATGCAATTTACTCAGGAATTGGGAATATAATAATGTATAATAATAAAGTGCTAATAAAAATATATAGAAAGGTAATATAATTAATAGAATATAATATAATAAAGAAATTTACACACCACTGTCGGACAAACTGCTGTAACATGGGGGCGACGTCGTGGGGACACACATAACCTAGGCGACCGATCGTTATGGCTACGGTTTCATTTTCGGTTTCGGTAAGTAGACAAGTGAAGTGTAGTGAAGTGACCGGAAACACAAACAATAAGACAAACTGATAGCGAACCAACGATCAACTCAGGCGAAGAAGAATATATATGCTCTGCTTGTATAAAACTTCCAATTAACTCTCAATTAATCAATTCAGTCAATTAAGAACCAGAATCAAGTAACATTAACAATTAATTGAAGACGGTGAGAACACAGGTGAAACATATGAGATACCGACAATGAAACATAGGCAATACCGTGCTATTGTAGCTGCTGAAACAATAATCGAAATTAGATAGCAGCGTGCGAGCCCATGTGATTTGTAACAAGAGAACCAATATCATACCAAATGATCTCTCTCTAATTGTATATATATGTGTATATACATACATACATACATTATATATATATACACATATATATATACACATATGTATATACACATATACGTCAGTATACAAATAAGAGAACGATAAACAGGGATACAGAACTAAATTTGCATTATGATTTCTGAAAGGCCAATTCAAACAATTCAGTTGGGACAATATGATCTGGGATTTAGAAATATATGCAAGCGTACAGTATATATATATATATACTGAATTGCAATGTCTTTCCATGGCGATACAGCCGTATACGTATATACGTTCAAGCCTACAGGCAATCGCACACCACTAAATCAAGGTTCAATATACAAGTACTAATTATTTAAACCTGTCAGTATAAAACGTGCAATTATGACTTTATATGTATGTATATGTATATGTATACATATATGTGTATGTATATATATATATATATATATATATATATGTATAAAATATGCATATATAAATACGTTAAGTCACTCAACTGTGTGGTTAATCGTTGTTCAAATAATTACTTAAAGAAAAAGAAAGAGAATGTATATGCACCTAAACAGCTGAATGCCACTGAATGCTCAATCTAGCGTGAGCGATACTCTAAGATTACAGGGGAGACTTTTCATTAAATCATTTACCAGAGCTATTTTTTCACCGGTGTAAAAAAACAAATTGTGCATAATATCAATTACATTGCATAATCAGCGATTTAATGAGTGTGTATCGTTGCATCTACAAAAAATGAGAAGTTTCCCAAAATGTGCACAAAGAGCACACAGTCGTGACAGAGTGTAATTCTTAAGTCAGCACGGGAAAGATAGAGATGTATGTATATATTTTATATATATACACACACGCACACACAGCACACACACGCATATATATATACACACACATATGTGTGTATATATATGTATTATATATGTAGGAATCGATAGATCCTGTCAGATCGAGTCTCACTACACATTGCCTTCTATTAGTTTCAAAGTACTCGGTATATGTTCACGTACGATATCGCTCTAAGAGAGAACTAAATACCAGTAAAAATTGGATTGGCTACTCACCCGTGTTCTCTAACAGTGTTTTTGGTGTGTCTGGTCGATTAATTATTTCAATAAGCTGTGTCAAAATTAATGGAATATATGCACTCGTTTCATGTCCTGTGAAAAACAAATCAACAATCATTCAGCGATGGACTCATTTCATCTTTTATAAAATTATCATTTTTTCAAATGCTTACCAAGTTTTATCGAAATTTCGCCGATTGCCCACGTTGCGTTATTACAGACTGATATGAATTGTGGATGTAAGTTTTGTCCAAGTATAGGCATGAATTCCGCTATGTGAAAAAACATGGTTCATATACGTATCAATATACGCGTTCATATACAGACATATGCGTGTCAGATTTAACACTCGATTGTAAATATACTCACGTATACAGGGGAGCACATGTTGGAAGCAGGCTTTAGTTAAGTCTCCCAATAAAGCAAAACTACTTTGCCTTACTTCAGGCATAGTATCCTGCATGCATTGGTACAACAGTTGCATAACGTTACTGTTCACAACTAGACGTTCCATATGACCATCTAATCCTTCTGCCAAACCACTAAGAAGATCCAGTGCTACTATCATAAAATCTTTATCGGGTGCCTCAAATTGTTCCGGACTTTGCGTACTTGCTATATGCTGATTCAGTGTCTGTTCTACAAGTGAAACGCATCGTCTGCAAATAAAACGAAATATATTATACATTAAAAAATTGTAATAATTATATGGCAATTTATGTAAAAAGTTTATTTATTTCAAAGATCATTACGTAAAGTATATACCTGTAAACAGGTTCGCAATAAGGTAAAAAACCTGAACGTAGAGCAGTAGCTACGGAAGAGAGACATTCCAACAATGGAAACAGATCTTTATCCTCATCTTTCAAGACGTTCCATTTGTTGATAAGAGGCGGCATCAATAGATTAATATAATCTGGTCTATTTAAATGATGACCAACAGAATCGGCAAGCGTGCCAATCGCGTCGTATAGTATTAAGAGATTTTTATGTTGATATTTACCTGCAAATGAATAGACACTTATCAATCATGTATCATATTGAATCGAGCCAAATTAATGAAACATATCGCATCATCATACTTACCAAATGCAAAGACAAGTGTTTCGAGAATAAATCCGAGATATGGTACCAATTCAGTACATGCTTCTTCTTCCAAAGTCGCAAAAGCTGAGCACGCTGCTTCTTGAACGCGTTTATTACTATCGAGAACTCTTTTGAGAAGTTCTGTCATTAGAGGCTTCAAATGAGTCTCATGTGGTTGCGCGCAAACCCAATGTGCGTAACGACTTAGGGTCCAACAAGTTATGGCACGCACAAGAGCTTTTTTGTCACTTAAGCAACTGATCAGATAAGGAATAAGCTCTGATAAATGCGGTATCATGCCGGTCATACAACCTATAACCAATTATTCATACAAATCAAATCTTATTCCATCAGTTTGGGATTAGGTGCTTTTAATTTTGTCATTTATTTTTTTTATTTATCGAAATGTTTTAAACAAATACATACCTTCAGCGATAGCTCCCAATGCTAAAATGCCTGATTCTTTAATCTCCCAAGATTGATGAAATAGTGTTTCCTTTAAGATTGGTAATAGAACTATCAAAAGATCTTCTCTGAAAACATTAGCTAACATATCTAATGCAGCAGCTGAGCATTTTCTCAAGTTCCAATCGCTTAAAGTTGAATCATCGTCACAACCGTCTTCAGCGTCAATATCCTCGTCGTCGCATCCGCCATTCACACCACCGTTCTCGTCGGTATGTTTGTTCATACCGTTCGCATGGTGTGAATGATGAGTCTTCGACTTGTGAAAACGTGGTCGAATGTCTTCTTCCCTATCTGGTATCATCTCATCTTCCTCTACATCTCCCTTTAGGAGAATTATATCAATTTCTGAATATTTCATACCTCTCACCTGTAGGAAGCAGGAAAAAACATCAGAAATCATGAAAGAATGACAAATTATTATATTGCTGAGCTGTTTGAAATAAATTTCAAGAGAATTTACCAAGATTGGTACTAATCGCGTCAGATGCGGTGCGAGTGCTTCTTTACAGATTGGTTGTTCTGCTAATGATAACCAAAACTCACAAGCCTCCAATGCCACTCCCTCATCAACATCTTGAGTTCTCATTAGCATATATTCTATTATATTGTGCATATGTGGTATTAATCTGTCCATTCGCACTTCGAGTAACATCACTAATGCTCTGTATAAGCACGTAAAATTAAAAATAAAATTCACATTCTCGCATTAAATAAATAATAAAGGAATATAATATATATTAATCGTATATTATTATTGATTACCTGCACACATTTTTCCTAACTTCAGAATCATCATCTGAAGCCAAATGGAAGAGATTTTCCAAAAAGCTATCTATATGTATCATAAGTGCCTGAGTACGTTGAATAATAAATTGATTGACACATGCTATTGCATGGGATCTGATTTTGGGACTCGAATGTCTAAAGAAATGAAGGAATTTTGGAATCAAAACATTTAATGGCCGGTTAAGAGCATCCGAATCTAATATCTCTGCTGAATCTTCGCAAATCTTTTGCAAAGCTCCAAATGCGCCCTCACAAACATTATAATCTTGTGAATCCAACATTTGGCATAATGCTGGTAACAATTCTGGCCAAGTTGTTAATTCACCTATATATGACATATATTTCGCGTGTCAAAAATTATAAAAATGTATTTGCATATATTACAGAATACAAAGAAATATGCAACATACCTTTCGATGCAACGGTGGTAATTAAAATACCAACAGTCGCACGGATCAAAGGTGAAGGATCCCCGACTGCTGATAAACATTCTTGCTTTATAAAATTTATCACTTCCGGTAGAAACTTATGAAAGTGAGTCTTCACATTATTTTTCAATATCAGTCCACTTAATGACCTAGTAGGTTCATCTTAACAGAAATAACATTGTTGATCAGCGATATAACGAATTAATATAATTTCAACAAAGACCATTAATTAAGTAGATTTTTAATTTAAAAAGTAGAAAGCATCATATACCTTCTGATGTCAGTTTGGTCAACACAAAAATCAGATAGTTGTTAAAATCCGGGAATTTATTCAACTCTTCCAATTTCTACGTCATGATGCGTTAAGGAAAATTATTATAAATTTACGCGAAACATCGATGCGATTGCTTATCGAGAAAATTACCCAGAAAAGTGCGTAAACACTTAATGATCAAACTTACTGATAAATATTTTAGATAAAACGTCATCGTTACAATCAAGTTACAATCATTATTACAATTATCGTAATTTAAGCGGTTTGTTTATGCGCATCCACGCGGATGCTTCGGATGATCCGGCGAGAAGAATTCCACGAGTTATTGATTAGAAGGGGTCGTGCTGAAAACAAGCCGCGCGCGCCATCAAGGCAAGATTCTTACACGAGGACTCACGGAGAAACTGTGCAAGTGCATATTCCATTAGCATATTTCTAAAACGTGATCGCCACAAAAGCGCCATATCCCGTGGTATGCCGCGCGGCCGGAAATCTCCGAGCTCGAACGGTGGCGATTCGATCGCTCGACAAGAGCGACAGGGACGTGTGACAGGATGCGCGAGGCGAGCCGAACACGCACGATCGTGAATCCGCCGTTGCGCCAGCGGCTTTGCCGAACGCACGCGGACGAACGAACTCGCGCGTAATTAACATTCAGAGCCGGGAATCGGCACGGATTCATCCCGGTTGGTTGCAAACACGATGCGCCGGAAAAACGAATGACGACGACGGCGAGGAGAGCCGCGCGCATCCCTCTCGCTCGTTCACGAGAGCCACGTATGTGCGAGAGCGACAGCGACACGGCGACGACGATGATGACGATTACAAGCGACGGGCACGAGCCACGAGCACAAGCACAAGCACTTGGATGATGGTTTAAGGATACTTGTTGTACGGCCCGCTGAGTCGCCGTATCTGGGCTCTGCGATTCCTTCAGAAGCGTCAGGATTTGTCTGAGTCCTTCTTCCTGCGGTTGCCACGCCATTTTCATCGTGTTTTTCAACAGCACCACCGTAACGCACAGCCTGCCTTCTCTGACCTCGCAGATAAACGGAAGCTCCCCGCGACTCTCCCTCCCTCTATCCAGCTTACCCTTCTCTCGAGCTGACCATTATTCAGGGCCGTGATTGGGCAAGAGGGCGTCACGTTTCTTTTGTATGCTCGATGACTTCTTTTATCTGTTTTCGCGTGCCTTCGTGCAATGCTCAACGTAATTATAAAATTGAACCTTTTGACAAATTCGTTTAAAAGGGTACGTAAAAGTTGCTAAAGGTTATTAAATTAACTGATAACTATAGTATATTTAAAAGTCTTTCGGTAACGATACTGGAAGCGACAATTGTATCGAACGCGATTCGATATGCGCGGGAAATTTAAAATTGAAGTTTTAACATTGGAAAATACGAGCTTTATGCGCGTAAGTGAGAACGTTGCGATTTTTATTATCTCTATTTTATTTTTATAAAGTACTTTCACGATTTATTGAGACAATTGCATCGAAATTTCAGTTTTATTTTCAATTTAAAATAATAACAAATGCGATAATAAAATCATAAAAAATCTAAAAACGAATAAAACAGGTAGACGTACATTATAAATGAAACGCGATTTTTTATTTGCAAATGTAAAAATTCTATTGACACATACGAAGATGATAAAAACACAGACACGAGTGCATTTCGATATGACGAAAGTCGAGAATATTGAGATAATTCGACTTGCATCACTTTTACTAAGTACCACAAAGCAAAAGCGTGCGCATTTGCTTCGAAATCTGGCATCAAAGATACACGCATTGCGATCTAAAAAAACCGCAAACATATTAATAAAATCTCGTTAAAACTAAATTGAACGATAGAGAACAGACGCTGCAAACATATTAAAAACGTTATATACACATATAATTGGATTGTATGCTAATATCATGCCTATGATAACATATATCATCAAATCTTTATAAAAGCATTTCTTTTCGCAACGAAGAGCATTGACTTACTTAAAAATAGAAATTAATCAATTTTGTTTCTTAACTTAAAATTATTTAACTAGTTAATCGTTACAATTTGTACTGTAGCGTTATTACAAATATTATGACTCACACTCAGCTTTGGGGTAACTTTTGAAGTGCCAGTCTTACACGTAACGCTGCCGAATCAATGTTACGTGATATATAATAAAATATTAATTTTTCCCATGTATCTTTCAAAAACATTTTTCAATTAATTTATCTCACTCTTTTGACTTTTCATATCTCTATAAGAGAAATGCTTGGGATTGTTATCTTTTCCTTTTTTTTATACAGATATTATATCAAGGCCATAATAAAGATGTATAAATATTTTAAAATATTATCTAACTGATATTTATGAATAATTATATTCTTACTCGATCTGATATTATTCATACAGCTTTTTTCGATCAATATAAAATACCAATATCACTTCACATGTGCAGAGCGTTCAACGCGTTTCGGCAGTGAAAGGATTTCTCTGTCATGTATTCATTAAATATTGCCATAGAGATAGAGTATTTCAAATTCCTTCATGGAAAATCTATTAGAAAAACATTAAATAATCGATCTATTCACAATATAATCACGGTGCTACAATAAATCACGCCGATTGCTGACTTTCTATTATCAGTAGTTGTAGTTGAAGGCACATATCAGAGGAGAATGGCGCATTCCTATTATTGCTTGAACGACCATGTGAACATTTTGTAAAGAACTTTTGATATTAATCTCTAAGCCGGTCTTCCGTGAACACGGAATCTATATAAACACGTATAATCCAGTTGCCCATGGTTGCTATGTATCCTCAACTCTATGTACTCAAAGGGTCTATTGATTTCTGTATTCTACATACAAAATACAACATTCATTATAATATAATAAATAATAAATAATTAACAAATTTCTCATCTATCATAATAATAATAATAATAATAATAATAATAATAATGATGATGATGATGATGAATAAGAAATTTATAAAAATATTGAAATTTCTGAGATTATTAAAAATGCATGAAAATATAGAATACTTATTTGAAAAAAAAAAAACATGAAATATTACTGCTCTGTTATTGAAAATATTCTCTCTCTCTCTCATAAAAATCGAAAAAATTACCTGGACTGGGAAATATTGCAAACTGTCATCAGAGATGACGAATTCGTATTCGCCAAATATTACTGGCTCCGGATCACTCTCGTTTCTTAATCCCTGCGTGAAAAAACACAAGTATGAAAAAGACCTATTGATTAAAATAATATATCGCAGTACTTAAATGCATAAAAAAAAGCATTTAACATACCCAGACATTGAACTTTTTGGGTGCACTCGACATATTTTCATCCGGTAGAATTGATCTAGGGACGTGTTCCAGAGTGAAACCAGTTACGTAAATAAAGCATCGTAATTGTATTACAAGGTAACCAGGAAAATCTTGGAAAGCCCAGCAAGCACCAGGCTGTATCGGATTTCTCTGTATTACAGTCCGCGGGTTATCGCTTTCGTAATACAACGTAAACCCAAACAGACTAAATGCTCTCGATTGTATATCATATCTCTGAGTGCATCGCGTGTTAATGATTTGTCCACCTGTGAATAGAATTTTATTTATTTTAGTCATTATTTATCAATTATCATCAATCAGTCATTATGATGCGTTACCTGCAGATTCCAAAGCATAATCTACTTGACTTGTTTTGTCTGCATCATATATCCGCAACATATCTCTCACTATCTTGCGCATATGTTCATCTAACTTGTCTACATCGTTATTAAGAATTCCCTGATCTATAAAAATATAAAAGCATTCCTATTATTACTTATGCGCTCTGAAAAGAAAGAATTTCAAATATTCTTATATTCTTATACTTTAACCTTCTTCGTTCTGAAGGGCAAGTAATTTTTTATTAATCTTCGCTAGATCTGATTTGGAAATTCCAGAGAAATAGCCTGATAAAATTTTTTCCACATGTTTCTCTATTGCCTGATCAGTAATGGCTTCTGCATTGGCGTTACAGCAAGATTTTAATTCAGAATAAAATTCATGTAACTTTTTGTATTCATTTTTGATAACTTTAAGTTCATTAAATACTGTATTCTTTAGTTCATTAATATCCAATTCTTTGTCCACATTAGCAAGTTTAGCCTATAAATAAAGGTGAAATTATCGTAATTATTATTAATTTTTAAATACTTTTAGTCATACTTACGTTGTATTCATTCTTGAATTTGATGTCGTCTTGCATGCGTTTCTCCAAAATCCGGGTAATATTCACAACATGTTCCTATAAACATTATCGAAATGAATTATTATAAAATATCATACAAGTTAATCGCAGAGAAATTTAAAATTTTTATACCATTCGATATATTCGTTCATTCTCGAGCGTTTCTATTCTGCTAAGTAAATCATCTCTGTATCGAGTATCTGATTCAATCATTTCGTGTTCAATATTTTTCTCACTATTATTCCAATTTATGTAAGGTACTTCTTGAGACATCTTGTGTAACGTAGTTTTAATAACAGAAAGAAACGACAAGTATTGTGCTGTGTACCAACCACCTGAAACAAATATAAAAATTATTATCAACACGTATTTGATAATTCGAAGATCGTTAACTCCTTCTTCGGTTACTGCATTGAATTACAGTGTTCCAACATGAAATTGGTGCACATGGATTATCGAGTTATCCAAATTATAATCACATTTTAGATTTCCATGGCACTATACACCAATAGCATGGCGTAATTGTTCGAAGTGGAACTATTATACAATATGGTAACTGAGAGAAGGATAGAACGAAGGAACTCACCATTTCGATGGCATCAATTGCAATCACGGTTCCATGTTTCTCAAGCTCAACCTACTTAGAAATTTTTAATAGCTAGTAGAGTAATCCTCCCTCTATCCTTCTCCCATTGTGAAATTTTATTTTTCATTTTTTAAAGATTAGAAGGCAGATTCAAATAAAATCGCGACACTATGACGCTATATCACTCTAGCGGATTATAAGTTTAAAGAACTACTAACATCGTACACATGAGAAATATTTTATTACGTATGAACGTGCTTCTATACAATACAGACATATCATTTACGACAACAATTATTACATCAAAATATTGTTGTATAATATATCTTTAATATATTATATAAAGGAAAAAGGATAAAACTATATATATGTGGTGGTTAACAGGAAAAAATGGTGAATTTTATATTACTCAACGATTAATCAACGGCTATATTTGTATATATTATGATTTATGTGATATTTATATATGAATAAGAAATATATATCTATAAATATTATGACATAAAATATGTAATAAAATATACATATAAAATATGTAACAAGAAAATGACTGATGTAAACTAGATATAACCAGTTATTAGTTAAAATATAGCACAAATACATAAATAAGATAAGTATGTACCTTCTCACATAATATATTAATCTATTAGAAAGTAAAACAAAAAATAAACAGAAAACATTAACGACAATCAATATATATGCATTTAGTAATTATCGTGAATTTATCCTTTTTATAAGCCAAAAAATAAACGTTTATAGTTAAAGTTTTTCGCAATCTCGTTGAAATATTGTGCATATAGAAATTAAAACTTTGACATATACTGACTGTCATAAAGCAAAATAACAATTAGAGAATATTAGTTACGACACAAAAATTCCGCACAAAAATTAATTTAAATTCATTAAAAGGGATAAATGGACAAAAGATATTTATTTTACATATCTATGAAAATCATGTATATGTATATATATATCAATTCTTTTCAATTTAATAAAATTTCCTTGTATCTATTTATAATAGATACGTATAAATCGTTGTTCTATCAAATGAATAAAAATTTGTGCAACATATGTATCATTATGTAGATCTCATATATTCTTTATCAATTATTATTCCGTAAAAGAATATAAAAATGTCCAAATCTCTTCTATCCATTTAAACCGAAATATATATATATATATATATATATATATACACGCGCGCGCGCGTGTACTATATATATATTACGATTATTGCTATCCTAAACCAGTTTTTCAGTTAATCACCACTTCATATTCTCCAAAGAAAGGTATTTTAGGCAAAGACACGTTCACACTGGCATGGAATAGATGCATGGAATAATTTTTAAAAACTGTAAAGTATTCCATGAGTAGATTATAATTAAGAGATATTAGCTCGATAATATTGTTAAAGATGTGATAAGTCATCTCAGTGACAGCATGTTGGACATTGCGCAGAGAGTCCACATAAGTAAAGAAATGCTTCTGCGCGATGTAAGTCCCTGAAACAAAAAGAAGACGAAGGCCAGGATAGGCTTATGCGTCTTTCTGGCGCTGCGATCCCGTGAAAGACAGTGAAAGATTGGTCTGACTGTTGGATGATTGATTTAGGTATCATATGGATTTCAAAATGAAAATGTTTTATTTTTTGTTTTTTGTATTCATTGAGTAATAGACGTTAAACTTACCAAGTATAAGAAGAAACGGTAAAATCAGAATCCAAAAAATCCTTGAAAGTTTTCTTTCTGGTAAACGTTTTCTAATACTAACGAGTCTTTTTTGACTCAGTAGCCAAGCATCAAGCACGAGCACTTTAACGTAGAGAAAATATATGCTATTCGACCAACGATCCAAAACTTGTAACATTGTTTCTGCGTTATCTAAATAGATAAATGAAGAGCAATTAATTAGCAATCAGATAATGTAAAGTAGTATTTTTACATTATTAAATACTGAAACTGTACTTGTATCATTATTAGATGACTGAACTATATCGTGATATATTTGTCTCTTTGTTGTTTGTTTTTTGGACGTGAAAAATTGCACAATTTTTTTGAACGGAACAAAGATAAGGGAAATGATATATATAAAGTATATAAACCACTGCACGATTCTCCATCTTCGGTTAATCGTGGGCTGCAATGCTTCAAATGTCTCATTTAATTCATTGTCAGATTCAGCATTTTGAGACGATTCATAACTCTCATTAAATATTACAGGACTGTCCAAATACGGATATCTGCTGGAGTTAGACATTTCTAATTTTTTAATTCTATTTCTATTTAAACTTTTACTGCTAAGCAAAATATTAAATGTAAAATATTAAATATACTAAAATACCTTGACCATCTATTCGGAGAATATTCAGCATTTGAATAGATTATTTTTTTCTGGCTCATGTGCTGTTCTATATGCGTTTTCTTAAACATTGTTTTTGATGTGGAATTTGATATGCGTGCGTCTGATATATTATAATTATCTGGAGACTATAAAATTCAAAAACAGAGTTATTTTATGATACAGATTTGCAAGATCAAAAAAGAAGCACGAAAATGATGATTTAAGATAAGGAAGTACTTACTGTTTGGTATAAAGAACTCGTTTCTTTTAAATCTGAAGTATCCGTGTCACTGATACCACTTTCTGTTGTTCTTAGTGACACCTGACTCAAATTTTGAACGTTATGAGGTATTCTATTGTCATTACTATACACATGTATTGACCGCCGTGACATGTTTGGCATTGCCAAAATGCCAGGCGCTATTTCATAACGACATTGTGATGCTTTAGAATATGTATAATCTGTCTTTGGAAAAACACTGAAACATTCAGATGGTCTTAATAAATATATACCTCTTTTTAAATAATTCTAACTCTTTAAATAACTTTCTAAATTAAGTTTATCCATATATATTTATAATATATATGTCTTTAAATTTGAATCATACTGTTGATCTATAAATTCAATCTATGTTATATCTATATATGATTGATGCTAAATATGGTGTTGTTTATATACAGAAAGGTGAAATTCTCAAGCAACACATGGTCTAGCATCTACAATCATATGTAGTCACAAACAAGTACAAACATAGATAAAGGATATCATCACATTGACAGTATTATTTAACATTTTGCAATATATAAATTTCAAATTATTTTACTCGAACAATTAAAATAAAATATAAGACATAAAATTCAAAATTATTTATACATACTTCCACCATTCACCAGCCTGCTTGTAAATCTCATAAGCTGATTCTGCTATACTTGGAGGATCCTCCTTCTCTCCCTCTTCAGATGAGTAATCACTAGTAAGTATCCTACACGGTGTAACACTTTTGCGCTTTTGCTCATCTTTTTGATCAAACACATCTTCTTCTTTGCTTTCACTCTGACCATTGACAAATATTTGCCTTTTAGCTCTTTGACGTTCCGAACGTCGTTCTGGTCGCCTTGTGGTTACAATAGAACTCTCGAATTTTGTACTCTGATTATCTATCATACTTCCTGTCACAGAACCCTCCTTACTTTCCTCTATCGTTTCCATATTTCTTTCATACATCTTAGTGCTGCTTCCAGTTCTATGGTATAATGAATAGTGATAAAAGAACACTTTAGAAAAACATTTCTAATGTCTGTTCTTTTATATAAGTAGGAACCAGAACTACTTACAATGATCGAGAACCAGATCTCCTGCTACTTGTTACTTCTCCAGGTGTATGAGATCTTTCCCGACTTCTGTTTCTAAGATCATAATGATGTTCTGTTATCTCTGGTTCTGGTAATGGATGATTCAGGATCATGGGGGTATGTGAACGAGACCTGCTCCTGCTACGCAGCTCATAATGATGCTGCTCGTTTTCCATGTTCCTAACAAACAACGAAATTATAACAGGATGTCGAGGAAATTACAATATCTGCCGATTATATTCGTTCTAAAGATTAGCTCCGATTTTGCAACAATAACGGAGAGTTACTGATCGTTCTTGGAGAAAAGAGATACAAGGGCTGTCGCGTGAATACATGCTCAACTGCAGCTAAAAATAGTCCTCTCCCCGAAGGACAAGCGCGGTCCTTCCCGTTGGATTCCTATTTTCAGTTTTCTTTTACGCGCACACTTACGCGACTTTTCCAAAAACGCTCCCCTTTTGATATTCACGCGCGAAGATCACGCGCCCGTATCAGCAGATTTTTATCGCCACCGATGTGCAAACCGTGTACTCTGCCCGCGCTCTGATCGTGATCACGTTGCTACTTCGATTCTCCCGAGTATCGCGTCATTCACGTGAGATCCGAGCGAGCATCGTCGACCTACCAACCGTAACCCGTATCGACGACGTCACAACGTCTCGAAGAAATAATATGTACGCATTCGTCAGTGAAATACCGCTATTTATAGAAAACTCACCGTTTCCGCGCGCGAGGCTAACGGGACGCGCGAGTTTTGCGTTGCGCAATAATATGCATTCGATCACGCCGCATTCAGACGCGTTTCAATTAAAAACTTTAGTTTCCCCCGCTACGTGATTTGCTACCAATCGACAGTGATATTCACATACGTCGCAGTAGCTCATCGACGCGCAGAAAACGCAAATTGCGTACACGTGTGCTTTATACGATGATTCATACACTCGTAATTTTGTTCATAACGACGGCCCCCTAGGGCCCTTCTCCTCCCGCTTAGCACCGCGGGGGAGAGAGAAAAAAAATCTTCTCGCGTGAGTCTTCTATTCATTGCTAATCTCAACCGCGACAATTTCAGCGCATTCCATGCGCGCGGGAGATTGTTCATCGATATAACTAAGTTTAAATTATAATCGCAAATGTATATTTATTGCTATGCTTCGAAAAAATTAGTATGATGTATTGTATAATTTGCATATAAAGTGCAACGATAAATATCGTACGTATCGTAATAAAACATAATATAATATAAAAATACAGAATATAGGTAGCTTCGTAAAGATGAAGTATGAGAGGGGAAAATGTCGCATTTTATCATCTTATAAAGGATTTTCTAAAGTATGCTCTGAATGCAGCAGAGATATACGAGAATTCTCACATGATTTCGAGATCAAATTTTAGGTTCTTATAAGTATCTAAGATAAGGTAGAATCCTGTTTTGTGAGATTATCGATCGTTTCTTCCTTATTATCAAACGATAATAATCGTGTTGGGGAATTTTTTGTAGCGATCAAGTGATGTTGGAAAAGTTTATCAACTTTGGTATAGAAGTACTTTTGGTTAGAAAATCATAACCGTGATACTTCTCTGGTACGTCAGATCTTCATTGTGTATTGCCCATTCAGTCTATTGTTATATACAAGTATTATATACAATGAAATAAATTCTGATTAAAGATACAGTATAGAAACGAATGGATTTATTAAAATAGGAATTCATCATGTCTCTGTACGACGATTTTGACAAACATCGAACCTCTGAGAAAGTCGCAGGATGGTCTTCCGGCATTAAATTGCTACAATCGCAGTTGCAACTGAAAAAGGCTGCAACAACACAAGTAAATGTTTCCTCTACAACACATGATTTTATAAAACTTCACTCTCTTTCTTATTTATGAATTGCAGCCGAAACGTGAACAGTATAGGAAGACAACTGCAGTTTTAGCTCCCGTGATAGACTTGAAATCAAAAAACAATCGCGATGTGGATAGAGAGGAAGAGAGTATTCATAATAATACATTATCTGCTACTAATGTAAATGCTCTAGGAGCAAGTGAATTCGATTGGAATGTAGTAAATGAATATGATCCCATGTGGCCTAATGAATATGAGAAAGTTGTGAAAGAATTACGTGATATGAGAGACAGAGAGCATGATCAGGAAACAGAAATGCGTAAACGCAGAAGGGATACTACACGCTTCGAGGATACCCAAGTAAGATGGAATAAACTCATTTAGTATATAGCACTTAGTATATTGAATAATTCAGTGATATTACAATGTTATATCAACAATCAAGTTTTGTATATATACTTGTAAATTGGATGGAAAATTGAGAGTTTATTATCATAATTCACTTTGATTCTAATACTTTATAAAAATAGGGAAATTACTAATTGTAACTTGATCGTTTATTAACATCTTTTACATATATCTCTTTAGACTTTGTACAATAGATTTGTTTATATGACAGTCTTTCTTAACTGTAATTTTATACGATTGCAATAATGTAATACCAAATGAAATTACATTAAAATATCAAAATATTCAAATTTAGGTGACAAGCAGCAACAGTACAATGATACCTCCTGAAAGAGATGAAGAGAGAACACCATCTTCGAGAGGCATAATTGGAGGTGCTGCCATAGCACCACCACCATCCTTGCAAGAATCTTCAGAATTACCACCACCACCACCACGTCAATCGCCTAATTTAGGATACGCGACATCGTCTGTTGCGGCAAAGATAATGGCTAAGTATGGTTTTAAGGAAGGACAGGGGCTTGGTAAAAAGGAACAGGGCATGTCAGTCGCGTTGCAAGTGGAAAAAACTAGTAAACGTGGAGGTCGAATCGTTGGTGAGAGAGAGCAATTGATGCCTCCACCACCACCTATCCCATCTTCTCCACCACAGATGCAATTACAATCACTTTTGCCACCTCCGGAAGAGCCTAGCATTACTGAAATAATGAAATGTCCGAGCAAGGTTGATATAATCGTAAACAAAATTATTCTGCGCAATATCATATTGCATATATAGATATCTGAATGAAGAAATGTTATCATGTTTATCATGTTTAAATTGTGTACCTTTGACTCTAGGTTGTGCTCTTGCGCAATATGGTTGGTCCTGGAGAAGTGGACGATGATCTTGAACCAGAGGTGAAGGACGAATGTAACACAAAATATGGTGATGTCGCGCGTGTAATTATTCATGAAGTGATCGAGGCCGCGCCAGAAGAAGCAGTGCGAATTTTCGTGGAATTTAAAAGGATAGAAAGCGCGATTAAAGCTGTTGTTGATCTAAATGGACGTTTCTTTGGTGGTAGACAAGTCAAAGCAGGATTTTATTCCAGTGAAAAGCTCGATAGCCTACAATTGATGGACTAGTTTTACATATAACAAGAATTCCAAATATTCAGAATGCTCGTTTCTTCAGATTATCTTCGAATAATGTATGAATGTTTCATATTTTGATAATGTATAGCAATACATAATACATGTGCGTAGTAAATATCTATGCGGAAAATTGTAAAAAAATAAATTTTTTTATTACGATATCTAACATTTATTTCTTTCAATATCTTTTATAATTATGCTTCTATGATTTTTGCTTCCATATTTTAACAATCTATTGAGATGAAAGTCTGTTTTCTGCGACAGATTGTGAAACATACAAGCAAATATTATTAATAAAAATTTTGTGGATGTAATTTTCATATATATAAGAACTTTTTCTCTTTATTTATTGCCAGTAAAGAAAAAATAAGTTAAAAACAATTGATTTGAATATAAAAGATGTAATAATTTTAATTATAACAGTATTTGAAAACTATATCATATATATATACATAAATATTTTATATAATAAGTTACTTAATTTCTATAAAAACTTACATACAATATAATAATCTGATTTCCGCATGAAGAATTAAATAAACAAATTATAGTAAAAAATGTAATTCTTAGCTGTAATACACCCTTGATTAGTATAGACCATAAATATATTCTCGGAAAAATGATACTTTCATTTATCTTGTATTAGAATATCATATTTACTTAAGAAATATTTTCCAGAATACATTTGGTATCGCACAAGAAAATAAATAACTCTATACCCTGAATGAGCCCAGTCATATTATTCTATTTTTTTATTAGTTAACTCGTCTATCGCCTTATTTAATTGAGCGCTGAATGCAGCAAAGCTGAATGTTCTTAGAAATCTGTCCTTACCAGATTTGCCAAAATTTTCGATACGATCCAGATTTGTGATTAGAAAAGCGATTTTCGAGGCAAATGCTTCACCAGACAGATCAACTAGGAAACCAGTTTCTCCAGAAACTACCGATTCTATTGGACCACCAGAATTATGGGCAATCACCGGTTTGCCCACATACATTGCCTCGAGTGGGACTATTCCAAAGTGTTCGTTCGGTGGCGTGTATATTACAATTTTACAATGATGAAGAATGGAAACTTTGTCTATGTCAGAAGGAGAACGTAAGAACATGATCTTATCCGTTACATGTAATTCATCCGCGAGACCTATCAATTCCAAATGATATTCTACGTTTTCCTCGACTCTCTTGTCGTATCCACCAGCTATGATTAAGTATACTCTCTTGTATATTTCTTTCGTCAAGAGTTTCTCTAATCCTGCAAGAGCCTCTATTGCAAGAAACAAATGTTTTTTACGCTCATATCTGTTGATAGATAACAATATAATACTGTCATCTGGTAATTTTCTATCGAGTACTCTTTCAATGGACACTATTCTCGTCTTGTCGAAAAAGTCCGTGTTAATGGAAGGATATAAAACCTCAGGCTGGATTCGTAGGCGTTTGAATGTGTTTTTGAATACGTTGCCTGTATAAATGCTATTTACAAATACTTTATGCGCCATACCGGTTGTTATCTCCTCCAAATAATTCAGTGGCATGCGATACAGCTGTTTGCTGTAGCCACCAGGCTGTGAGAGTAGTTGATCCGGATGATGACAATAAAATACCACATATGGAATGCGCAATCGAAGAAGAGGAATACAGACAGATACCAAATCACAGAAGACTACCTCCGGACGTTGATCGCAGAATATTATGTAGCTAGCCGCATACAGCTATAAAAATAATTGTCTTGCAAGAATTCCTTTCCATGAAAAAAGAAGTATAATTTTATTTAACTGAAACTTTCGGTTAAATTTATCATTATTCTTCTCTCATCATTTTCATGCAAAATGATTTGTTACCATGCGTATGTAGGCGCAAAGCGCGTAGAATCTGCCCAAGATGTGTCTCGGCAGCCAATTGCCCACAACGGTGATGGGAATTGTGCCATCTTTGGTCTCTGAGAAACAGTGCTCCGGATCGTGATGGGTCGTAACAAAGTTCACATCGTGGCCGTTCTTCTTCAGGGCAAGGGCTGCATCGACGACCAACCTCTCCGCGCCGCCGATGCCAAGATCGGGATGCAGAAACGTGACACGCGTCATCGTGCTCGCGGATAATTCGTTAAACGTATGCTACTCATTTATTGGAAACTGCAGAGTTACCGTGACACAGATAACTGTATCGCATTTTACCGGTCATTGCCGGTGCAAAAATTTTTATTGCACGTCAGGGTAACGTCACAGTATATTGCTAGTAACTCTCTCGTTTTTATATCGGTAAAAAATACCGCTCAGTGTTTGCGACGAACTTGGATAGATGGCGCCACTTTCCAGTTTTGCGCTCTAAAACTAAACCGAGAACGGTCCGTCCGATACGAACGGATCCATCATCTTTTGAGAAGTCAGGTAGTAGTACGACGTAAAACGGCGTAAGAAATTAATTTTTTTCAGGCATGACTCAACAATGGAATGAATTACAACTTTTTCTATTTTAGAGTAACAATATGCTCGATGTTGTATTGGGAAAATTCTTATTTCCAAGCAATATGATTCTGTCATTAAATCGCGAAAGTTTGGATATTGATATCTCGATAGAAATTATTGCATATCTGAAAATGTGAATTGTGTGTATAATATAGAAAAATCGAGAGAAAGAAGGAGAAAGAGAGGGAGAGAGAGAGAGAGAGAGAGAGAGAGAGAGAGAGAGAGAGAGAGAGAGAGAGAGAGAGAGAGAGAGAGATCATTGATTGCACTAGGCTTTTATTAATTTTTTAAAAAATATTAACAAATCTTCAACATTATCACAATAACAATCATAATGTACATAAAAATTACAAAATTATAACAATATTTAGACGATAATCGGAGGACTACGAATAGAACGTTAATACCGATGCGTGATTTCCGCGAACCAAAATTGTTGGTGGCATGTCCCTTGTAAGTATCTCCAGCCACGCCATATACAAGGGTGCCGAGATTTTGCCCTTCTTTGGCAAGGGTAATGACCTAGAGGGTAGAGGAAATAATGTAAGAGGAATAATGTAATACGTGCATCTTCATGAGATATATGTACGCAGACGCGAAAGTAATATAGAAAAAGCTAATATGGAAATAGCGAATCAAATGGAAATTAAAATATTACTAAAAAAGGACAAATATTTTTGCATCGATATAACTCGAATTGCAGATATAATCTTGCCGATGCGTTTTAATTTCAATTTCAATTTGTCAAGCTGTACTGTATTTAAATATTCCATTCCAAATATTCCACCTACATGACTACCAAGGAAGACTGGCTCGAATTCTCCAGTAGCAGCTCTCGCAATCGCAATTGTCGACGCGTTTTATCACGCAAGTTTTCGTATTGGGAATCGGTAATATAACATCCTAAAAATAATGATGATATTGAGTATCAATCTATTATCCGTTTGTCAAATCTTGAAGAAAGAGATCAATTGAATCGCTCACTTGAATCGGAAATATCATTAGTGTGGAAGTCAGATATCAATCTATCAAACAGCGATTGCGTTTCCTCTTTCGGATCGATGCTGCTATCATCCACCATCTTCAGATTATCGTATTTTATGCGTGCTTTATTCATTATCTCAACCATCCTATAATGATAATTGACGATTAACGATGTAACACAAAAACGGAAATATAACAGTACAACAGTACAAAAAAAAGAAAAATAACGCGGGACGCTATGAAACCCTCCATTAATCATGCATTCATTTACTTACTCTTTTTCCTGCTCACTGATGTCCTGATTACGATTAACCAGAGCGAATATTCTCATTTTGCAATGTTCCCAATTAGAGCGCATGCTGATTATGTATGGTAGCAGAATCGTCAAACCTATACACACCGTGAAGTGAAGTGTATTATTATATTCGTAGTAACGTATTCGTAAAATATATTATTATGATAAATTTCTAAGCCGTTTAAGCCAGAAATTTAAGTTAGCTCTGAATATGCAAGCGACTAGATAATCTACTTAAATATATTTCAGCGAATTACCTCCATCATCGTACAACCACCATACATCAATCATTCCTTTCTTGTGTTTCTTTTGGAACACTGTCATGTTTTTCGGTACAGAGGTCATGCCATTGCGATTGTTTCTGTGACAATAAATGATTAATTGGATGGGACGTGTTTAGGGAAGAATAGTTTGAAATGGAAAACTACTAATTCTAATTCTAAATTTAGCAAGAAGAACCTTTATTAATATCGATAATTGATCTGCTGGGAATTTGTAGGATCTGCAGGATGTTTCAAAAACATTCCATGATATTCAGGAGTATCACTTTACTTACAAGAGCTTATCTATAGCGTATTTCCTTTTCTGTTTCAGATTCTTCTGGATATTCCAATGCGTATTTTTGATCACGTGCGTCGTGTCCGCGGGTGTATCGAATGATGTGCCTATAGAACAACGAACAACGAAATAGTAAAGCTGGCAACATGAAAAATATTTTTACCAAAAGATCTACTCTTTAACTATAATCCTCAATTTGTAATATTACAAATTCTTTATTTTATGCTCATGATTTGAATTGTGATCAAAGAAGGCGCGATCTTGCATGATTATAGCTAAGTATTGATTGAGATGAAAAACAGCATGATCCATTCCAGCTAATATAGACTTTTACCCATTGTTGGAACGCTTTGCACTCTAAAAATCTGTGTACTCATGGAGAGATTGCTGTCGGCGTGCGTTAGGCCGTTTCTCGTCAGATCGTAGCTGCTTTGCGTAATATTTTCATCGGTTTCTTTCGCATTTGCCATGCCAGAACAGTCCAATCCTTCGGTAATTCTCAAAATAGCTACGCCCATCTTATGATCGAAAGCATTGCTTTAAAAGGACATAAAATGAAGATTAATTTATATTGATTAATTTATATAATTTATGTCTAATTTATGTTATCTATATTGCATCCTCAATTTTAATTAGTCTTAGTAAGAAATACCAAAAATTATAATTTTGTAGTAAAATAGGATAATAAAAAGCGCAGGTCGTTATTGGATCATTTTATAATCATTTTATATATATATCGAGTAAGATGATATTTCGATCAACTCACTGAAGAACATTGAAGTATTCCTCCAAATCTTTATGATCACATGTCGACCAATTAGTCTTATAACCCATAAGAATCACGTTGGGAGCTAGTTTGCCGATTCCTGTAATCTGCATCAGCGCGGCAATGCCTTGTTCCAGACTTAAGTTATCCACGATATGATAGAATGATTTTATACGTTGCTGATACAGCCAAGCATATCCGTCTTTTCGACGCGCTGAGCGCCCATGATACGACAGCCGTGTCTGACATCACAATGAAATTTCATTTGAACAGACACGAACGAATAAGAAACAATATGCGAACAATTATATCGCAATTGGATGGATATAATACCGGAAAGACTTCGCCGGAAACCAGCAAAGAATTATTTTTCGTGATGAGATTTGCCAGATGTATCAGTGCGGGTCTCGCACCGGGCGGCCCGGTGAGCGCCAGAATTTGTGGGGCGTAATTCTTCACGTGTTCGTCGGTGATATTCAGTCTAAAAGTAATCGCTCTGGATTATTCGCTCAAGCTTCTTAAATCAAGATGCAGTGGATATGAGCATTATCAATTCCTATCCGAGAAATGGATAAGAATCTTTCATCTCGAGTATTTGAGATCTGCTTCAGATACAAACGAGAAATGCTAATTCCTTCTTTCAATAATACCTGTACACAATGGAAAGCGCAGTCTTATACGTTTGTGCCTGCGTACTGCTACCCCAATTCACATCCGGCTTACGATAAACTACTATCAGGTACAATGCGAAGATGATAACGACGGTGACGAGCGAAGTTACCCAATCGATGAGAAACATGATTGCCACGCAAAGGATGAATCCGAGTAGAGACAACCAAGTGTTGTAGTACTGCAAAAAGAAAAGATCTACATAACTGTCCATATTTGTATTATTGTTTTAGAGATGCCGAAAAGATCTCTTAGAATCTCTTAGAATCTTTTAGCGGAATACAGAGGAAAAATTATCTTTTTATGCCTAATATTTACTTTAAAACTAGGTCGCCATCCGAGTGGCCGAATTAATGCCGCATGAAAGGTGCAGAAATTGATCAAGGCGTACGACGCTAAATAAAAGTTCGTTATCATTGGCGCAACGGCATTGAGATTAGCTGAAAGGAGAAAACGATAATTTTAAAAATATAAAATTAATGATAGAGATACAATATCTTTTAATATCTCAAGTTTTTGAGTACTTCAGATATCTTACCAATTAAGAGAAAAAGAGCTGCAACGAGAAAGGTGAGGACATATCCCCGATAGGGCTCCCCGGATTTTCCATATCCCTTGCTGAAATAAATTAGTCCAGGATAAATTCGGTCCTGGCCAAGAGCTTGAATGAGCCTCGGTACGGATAATAAATTTGTCAATGCCGTTGATAGAGTAGCTGCGAAACATCCTGCATAAATTAACGGACCCCAAAGAGACATCAGTTGCATAACCTGCGGAAGATGAACATTTAGATATTGACACATATTGACATATTTAGATATATATTGACATATTTAGATACATATTAGATACATATTGACAAAATAAATGATTTGTGATAAACGTAATAAATATTTCGCACACTTATTACTTTCTTCAGTTTCTCGACAAGTTTCGGAGATAATCTCATTTAAGTACAAATTTAATAAACGGAATATAAATTTGATTTTTTTTATCATTGCGACATTAAATATCTTTAACTCTAAGTAGTTGAACGTTAAATTGTATATTTAAGTAAGGATAAAACGTATCAGCAATTAATTAAAAAATATCTTTCATAAATTTCGTTATGTATATTCTAACATTTTCTATAATTTTTGGTTGTTATTGTTTAAGAATTTTACCGTGTAACTATTATGCAGTCCATAATTACAGTCAACTCCAGAAACGCATTGCAAAACGGTACTATTCAGGATACCATCCGCATCTCTGACAGCCGCGGCGCCGGCGAAAAAGACGAAAGTTACGTAGCTGAACATGGAGATTAGTAAAGCGAGAAGAGTTCCCATTGGTATACTGCTCGCTGGATCTTTCAGGTCACCGGATATGTTAGCACCTGCCTGAATTCCAGTGACTGATGGAAAGAAGATGGCGAACACCGAGAAGAAAGTCTGATTGTTTTCCTCAGAGTAACGATAGTCCGGCCCGAGATTGTTCATAAATACCTCCGCTGAAAGAAATAACAGTCTTAAATCACTAGAAAGATTTTTAAATAAATTTTTCCATTATCGATTATTATCGTTTCAGAAATTGTTTGGTTTCACATACCGGAGAAACCTTTGAAGCCTTTCGCTCTCTGTTCTTCGGTGCGTGGTCCCATGATAGTTCCGATTAGGAAATCGAAGATCGCCGCCAAGATCACAGTTATAAGAAAGTTTTGTGCCTAACATATAGTTATAATATAAAATACGCAGATATCAAGTCAGCGAAATGAATAAAATAAATATTATTGATATAAATTTACTGACATTGTCTATATCTATTTAAGATAAAGATAGCAGAAATCGGGAATACCTTTGATTCCCATTCCATGCCGATTGCACAAATAAGAATCATAACAACCAGTGCTATTATACCGATGATTCTAACGTCATTTACATCATTATCTATAATCTTCACACCAAGTGACTTTAGTAGGTCGTTTAGCGAATTACAGAAACCGATCGTGTTCATGGATGCTGCTACCGCATTTGCAAATGCAAAGACGATACCAACTGACGCACCGAATTCCGGCCCAAGAGAACGAGATATGATAAAATATATTCCACCTATATTTAACAGAAATGTATATTTGAGACAAGTTATTCTACAATTAATTTATAATTAATCTTGTATCGAATATCTTAATGGGTAAAAATATGATGAAAGCTTATATCAAATGTTTCTGTTAAATAATGTTTCTATAAAACAAAGTCTAGAATTAGCTTAGAAAAGTTGCATTATCTATTTGCATTTCTAGAAAATTTATATTTTCCAGAAACATTTACTAAATTACTTATTTTATGGTAATAGACCAAATTCTTCTTGCAATTCTTAATTCTCTAAATCAGTTTGAGATTATTGTATCTTTTCTAGTGCATCTCTATATTGCTAAATCTTGAGAATTGAATTAGAATGATGTTTATTTGTCTATCGAAGTAAGTCACAGGACGAATTATTTCAGTAAATTGGACGTTTCTGAAGAGACTCTCTTTTTCTGTTCAGGGGACTGGAAAAAAACGTGTCTAACATCAATCGTGTAGCAGGCAATAAAACGGCGGCACATCATCGTATGGCAATGCCACTCCTTCGGGAAAAAGGGATTATAGAACACGTTATGGCTACACACCTCCCTTTACTTGCCCATTAGTGCTAATTGCACTGAGGCTAAGCGTCGTAATGACGCAGACGACCGCCGATAATCCGATGATGATAACACTGTGGAGAATACCGGCTTGTGCGACTACCCACGACAGTCGCAGAAACAACATGACGCCCCATATGTTCAGCAAACAGGGTATGAGAACACCCTGGATCCATCCTAATTTTATTCCGGTGTGGGCCTCCTGATCGACAACGTTCGCGATTTCCGGACGTCCGATTTCGATGTCCTGAAAGAAGTATCTGCTTAACGGTACAATTCCATACTGTCTGCCAGTACAATAATTCTTTATAGATGAATCATTGCTCTTCAATTATAGCGTACACAATACATACCTTATCATTTTTTAATTTTTCTGCTTCTCTATAGTTTTTTATCTTGGCATGATAATGTAAACATTATCAGCGATAATCTCAAGAGAATCGCAAAACAAATCTCAATGGTGATAAAATGCGACTGTTTGCTTAAGTCAGGATCTATTCCGTAATAGTGATTTATAATTGAATATTTAAAACAAATTTTTGTTTTTCTTCGTTTTTCTCGAAAAATATAATATGGGGAACTTTATTCATAGATTAATTGTAATATAAAAATTGTCTTGTTAAAATCTCTTATCGAAAGAAGAAATATTTTATGCAGTTGAGAAATCAAAATTCTCAACTTTTCTCAACATGCATACCAAGATCTTTATGTTACATGATACTCTTTTCTAATCTCGTTAGTAGAGATGTTTACTGCTGGGTAAACTTAATACTAGTTTCCCTTCATCTTGGTTTTGTCACCTTTACGAGTTTGATCATGTTTGGATTAGGGTAAAGAAATCACAATGTTTAGCGACTCTTTTATGATTTACGAAAATTTGAAGTAATTGTTGCAAATTATCTGTATTTACTTTCTTTGTAAATATAGATACTTAAAACAGAGAATAAATATAGATACTTAGGCAGAGAAAGAGAGAGAGAGAGAGAGAGAGAGAGAGAGAGAGAGAGAGAGAGAGAGAGAGAGAGRGAGAGACAGTTTATTATCTCATTATTAATTGTCTCGTTATCTAACTACAATTTAAATCTTGTTTTAATATTTTTATTACATGTATTTTTGAGTGATAATTAATTTTTCAAATATAATTTTTTGAGAATATGGTCGCATAAGGTGTTAGATATTTAATCGATTCATGTATTTTTTAAAAATATTAGTCAAGAGTTATGTTATATATTTAATGATTGATAACGGAAATAAATGGCAAAGACACTGTCAAAACGTCCTTCGGAGCAAGAAAGATCGATGAATATTCAAGTGCATTTGACCGATAAGGAAAACGGTGTAGCTGATAATGTGACTAGAGACAAGTATTCTTACCTTGACAGTGGATAAGTTTTTTATGAAAAATACTTGTGTGTTATATAGACATCACTATTTGTAATGAATATCCTTTTTAGTTTTACATATATCACGATGCGTAATATTCTAAATACAAGTAAAAATTCTTACTTTTATTATATGATTTCCATCATGCAGGGTGCTCAAGGACGGTCTTTTCGTGCGACGGCTTAATCTATGAAAAAACGAGATCGAGAAGAGGACTTAGATGCAATGTAAGATGTATCGCGATTATGTGTATCTTAAGATTTGAATTTGGAAACTACTAATCTATGATTCAGTTCTGATAAATGTCAATGACGAAACTAGTACGTATTTACGTAAACAAGATACGTCATGTATTCATTAGCACAGATAATTATATATCTATTTCACATATCGATTATATCGATGCTATACGGTGCATTTTATTCGTATATGTCGCAATAAATTGCACTGATTGTATCCCTTTCTGACATTTATAAAAATTAAATTATACATTAACAGTTTTTATCTAATCTGTTAGATTGTAAGGTCGCCCGATAATATTTTAATTATTTTCTAGAAATATGCACCTATAATGGTCCAATCGTGGGACTACGTCCCACAATCCGTTCGCGTTCAGTGTCATCGTGGGTCTCTTGCTATTTTGCTGCAACTGTCCGATCATATTGCCGTCGAGTGTTTCGCTCTGAAAACGATTCTCCATCCTGCCGTATCTAAAAATCCGTAAGTGCTGTTACATAATCTGAAATGCGAAAATATTCAAAACTGAAATACCTAAACAGAAGCCGCGAAGAAAAATTGCGTACTTGTTACGCTCTACGATAAAACCTGATCAATACTTTTTACGAGGTCGATTACTACTCCGGTCGAAGTAATTTAATAAGGGAACTCTTTGAAAAAGGATCAAAGATACATCCTGGAATATTGCTTATCTCGTATACGTATTTGTATAACAATATAATTGTATAAAATAATATAATGAGATATCAAATTGGAGATAAGTCCAATTCCATATTCACGATCATCTCGATATAATCGTAACGAAGTCGTTTCAAATACCGGCTTCTATTAATAAAATAGAATACGTGCAATGTCTATTCGAATTTTTATCGAAATTCTATATTTACGTACTTTGAACTTGTTATATTCTGCGTGTGCTTCATGATCGTTGCAATTGTGTTATGTTAAACATATTTCTCCATTCTCGCGTGACATTATACTTGCTTGAATTTTTTCATTATCTGTGCTCGATTTAAAATATTATTAATTCACGACTTTTCTGGACATTGAACAGATCATCCGTTTAACTTTTGATTACTTGCCAAATCGCAAACCGTACCATATTGCTTCTGCATAATTAACAAATTAATTGACTATCGCAATTAATTAAAAATCAAGATCAATGTACGGCGTTTGCAATCGATGGTGTTCGCGGGAATGTACGATTCGTTCGCGTCAGTTTGTCATCGTTTCCAACCCGCAAATGCATCGCGCGATGCCAAAACAAATAAATATAGGAAATGCTTTTTGATACGTCGTCGTGCGTATCTGCGATATTCGCGATTTTGTCGACCAGTTATGAACGTGTCTACCGTTCACGATAGGTCGTCCTCCTTATCAACTCGGAACGAGACAGCTATCGATTTATCTCGCGTGACAGACCGGTGGATAATCAGTCAAAAACATACGTCTCGCATCCTTTCTTTTCGGCGATTAGATCAATCTATCGAAGAGAGAGGTAGGATGGTTATGTGAAGGTGTGTTTACTGTGTGGCGTGCCTTTCCGGAATAGATCTTCCGAAATATAATTCCTGCGAATAAAGGCAATTTATGTCGCTACGCTTTCTCATGCATCATGGTGCTGTCATTTGTTATTAAAAAATAAATTGGCGCACGTATCATATGTTGACCGTATGCATAAGCAGACCGGTCAAAGTTTATCAATTTAATCAGTTTATTATTTGCTAATCAGAAATCGCGGAAAATAAATTCGATAAAATTGCAAATCTGATTGCTATCCGACAGATTTGATGGACAATGAATATTGGACAGCGAATGATTCTCCGAATGATAAATATTACGAAATATATTTACGTTGACAATTACTAAGTGTTGGACAATCAATTTTTGAACGAAAACTCAAACTGGAATCATTCACTAAGAATATATTCTGACATTCTCGCACCGGATAAGACAGGATCGGAAGTAATTAAGTCTATACCAAAAATATGACGGAAACCACTCGCAAATTATAAACGAACTCCGCACTCTACTCAACGTCGAGTAATATAAGTAAAGTAATTAAAAAATAAAAAATCAAAATCGAAACTTTGAATCGAAAGATTTATGTAAACTGAACATCTGGAAAAAGTCATAATTTTATCTCCAGTAATCCAATAAACGATGAAGTCAGGAAAGTATATTTAATATAATACGACACGTAATATAACGTTGACAAAAATTCCGGCGGAATTGATCTGTTCTATGATGGGATCCAAATGTCCCAATTCTAGAAGAAACGAATCTGATCGATTCATGCCATGCAGTGTACTTTTCGATCGCGCTTCGTCAGGCACTAAAATTTCGGGATTCATCAGCGAAATGGTCATAAATACAGAAGCGCAAGAAAAGGTCATTGTAACAACCATCCGATTCACGGACGTTGATTTTGATCAAAACTCACGATGCGGTATCCAGTTGGAAAGTCATGAAGATGAAAGCTCAGCTATCAGCTGCCACAACGCGTCGCCCACAACGATTCGGAACTGTCTGACACAAAATACGAAAAGTCGTGAAAATTTATACCTCACAGATCAAACCCTAACGTCAGCCCTGGAGTGCGGACGTTAGGGAAGGAAGCATGCGTCGGATTTTCCCCCCGACACACGTGCCCACATGCTTGCGCACGCATATTCGCACACGCGATGTAAGTAATCTCACGCTTGTAAGCTACTTTTATTCGTTACATTTTTTCGCGTAAAAAAGGGACAAATTAAAAAGAGAAAAATGATGAATGATTTTTTATCCCTCTCGCTTTACATTCGTACCTCCAAGAGGACAATGTTGTACTCGTTTCAATCGAAGCTGACGATCTTTGGATCCAATGGAAATTCATTCACAAGCCGAAAAGACTTATTATTAGCCGTATTCGTTATGTTGAGGATAAACACGCTTCTTTCAGATTCGAATGAGGAATCTTTGGAATTTTCACGCACCAACATCCACGAGCGGTAACATAATAAGATAACGTATAATGATTTTTCAGTCGGCCTGACGATGCTCGAAGACTGATTAATAAGTACTAAGAGACCACACGCGCGTCCGCAAGCATGCAGAATGCGTGCGCGCAGCTTTCGAGTCTTCGAGATCGCGTGGGCGGCTGCGTGCGCGTTTCGTAAACTGCGACCCTCGCAATGTGCTCCGCGAGGGAGAACGAGGGGGCGAAAAGAAGCAAAAAGAAGAAAAATACGCTCTCGAAAGAAACGACTGATTTTCATTGCGCTTCGTGGAAGATAGACCGTGGCAGAGTGACCATGATGAGAGACGAGGCAGCTGTCAAGGTCGCCACGGTGGTTTATTCGCATTTCAAAATCCTTTGACACCTCTCAAAGAGCGGCACTGAAGTGGTGCAGAGAGAAGCACTTCGCGCGCTCATGAAAATCCGCATGATAATTATCCATTCTCGATACATCTGTACGTAAAATCGGTAGCGCAATTTTTATATCGAAGTACTTTTTGCATCAATTTTTATCGTTAGATCAACAATTTATTGTTAAACATCAGTTTGACAGAAGAACGAACAGGAGCATGATCGTGCGCGACGAATACCGGGCACACAAAAGTGCTTAGCATAACTTTACGTGCTGTAAGTCAAAGCGTCATATAAAGCGGAAGCGATGGAGCATTGTGGGAGAAATGTGAAGAATTGAAGATACGAGTTGAAAAATCGATCTGTGCAGATGTTATCGATGCATATTCCTCGGCGTAATCAATAGAAAATCGCGGGCCCCACGATATGTGGGATTATGAGTACCGAGGAGATACATCAGAGACGAAACGATAATGGCAAATAAATGGCAAAGCGATAATCATAAAAATAGAAGATGATGCTAACTTAAGCTTCCCTCAAGTCTTGACTCACCTTGATATGTCATACTTTAAAGTCGCATAAGGGTCAACCGGAAGGGAGGACCGTAATATCGAGTCCCAGAAACTCCAGTATTAATAGCGTCGGTAAGGCCAGAACTCTTCGTATTCGGGGAAATCTCTTCGCCGACTTGCTGAAGCTAACGCGCACCGAGTCTTGCGGTTACGATAATGTCACTGTTAAAATAAAATTATTAGGCGGCCTGTAATTACGCGATACGTCATTATCGGCACGAGTCGCCGATGACCGACCGCCAATCGAATTCGGCGAGCGACTAAGCAACTTTTTCAGCGGCTCCGTTATTATATTGAACTGCCATGTGCTCGACGATGTTGACTCTGCGAGACTACCTGCGCTAGCATGGACACTCTTGCGGAGCTCATGCTGTTATCGTGCGAACCTCGAAATGTTATTTTGAAATTTATACCGGAAAGAAGCGGATCCGCTCTTTTCGCGTTAACTCGTTCGCTAAGTTATGCTTTTTTGTTGTCACTGCTAATAAACCGTGCGCGGTGCTCGAGATGCTGTCCTCCTCGCGCGCAAGTCCTTTACGAGGTCTTCAGAGAATGTTTTACAGCCGTTTTGTCATGCCGTCAAAATTGAAATCGGCTCATTGAGAATCGTTAAACCCGCGTATTTGCGAGTATCGAATGCAGAGACACGTCGACGGCAGTGAAAGAAGGGGGAAAAAAAAGAGAGAGAGAAACAAAAAGTGCTTGGTCTTCTTGGGAAGGTTGGTTATATCTTAACTACTTCTTATTAAGATAATGTTTCTTATTCTAGCAACTCTGGCAATAGAACACATACATAAATCATTCTCAAACGTAGATAAATTTGCTCACTTATACCAGGCAACATTTTGTATATGATAACAATAATGATAGAAGAATTCGAAGTGTTTCTATCAAGTGCTCCGATCGTTGATGGTGCGATTCTTCGATCGCCTTTTTATCGAATTGTGAAATCTTGAAAAGTTTGCAAAAATCTTTGAGGATAAAGGTCAAATGAGGTCAAATGTGCGCAACGTAACATCGCGCAAGGTTTCTACAGAAAATGCGCGCGTGCGCACATTTATTATAATAGACAGAAAAGGAGAAATGAAAAGAACGATTCTTCAAATGTTTGCATTACGTCGATAAGTGAAAATTTTCGGTACATCCTCGATTAAAACGTGCGGAAGCACGTGATGTATCGATACATGTTTCGATTATCGCCATTGTTGTAGTATAACGTATCGCATCATTGAAAAAAAAGAGACGAAGAGGCAGAACTTATCGGAGACATTTATCGTTACCCTCTTATCAGGCGCGATTAAGCGCCAATTTTTTCGCTCAACGAGTGATTAATCGGTTAAGTAATAAGTTGTATCAATAAGCCATCTCGTTTATTCAGAGACCATATCACAAATAATTCGATACGTCTGCATGGTTTCACGCTTTGCTCGCTTAATACAACGAAGCGGCTATGATTTATTTGCGCGCGAGCGCAAATGTAATGAGCGCTGTACTGATTTATGCCAATGCCCGAAAACGGATTTATTCTCTCTCTCTCTCTCTCTCTCTCTCTCTCTCTCTCTCTCCCTCTCCCTCTCTCTCTCTCTCTCTCTCTCTCTCTCTCTCCCTTTCTCTCTCCTTCTCAGCCACCCTTTTTAACATGCTTATCTGTTTTTCTTCTTTTTTCTTTTTACACAAAACGCGAGAATACATGTGCATCTAGAAAAAGAATGTCGCATAATGTCGTGTTTGTCAGCGTTGAGTAACGCTATTGTCATTAGAAGCTATTGTCATCAGATTAAGAGCCTTTTGTTAAATGCAGGAAGTTACGAAATTTTCTTCAGCTTATTTGTGCTTTTATCTAGATGTTAAATTGTGCATACGTTTTGTCGTTAGATATGTTTCGATATACATTTTAATTCAAATGCCGGATGCCTTCCTGGCATATCATCGAGATGCTGTTTCCTCAAGCGAATATTGGATTTCATAGAACGTGACATGCCTCGCAATGATATCAGTCGAAACATTTTACATTCTATTCCCTTGTGCTGCTATAGTTTATCTTCACTTTGTCTTAGTTTATCTTTATTTTAGAAGCTTAAAATGGATTTCTGATTGAAGCACGTCTACCAGTATCTTAAATTCGCAAAGAACATTCTGGAAATGACACCTGGACTGTGCGACATTACTGTGACGATCACTATCAGACGCATGCGATAATCAAATCCACGAGACCGTCAGACATTTACTAAATGATATGAGTACTAAATACGTCTTTTTCGCGGACTACAGTACATTCAGACGCGAACGCGGCAGAGATGCCTGCGAAAGTTCTTTTAACGGATCCACAGGCGAGTTTGACACGCGAGCTTTAGATGGACGTTTGCGTTTAGATAGACTTGCGAAAAAGATTTCATTCAAGTACAATTATAGTTAAACCGCTTTATATCTTAATAGAATGTGAGCTATTATTAAAAATAGTTTATATTAAATTAGTTATATTAAATAGATATATTAAAATAGTTATATTATTACAGATGTCTAGATATAATAGTTTATCATAAATATCTTCTCTCTCTCTTTCTCTCTCTTTGTCTCTCTCCTTTTTCTCTTTTCATACATGTCATCAAATTTGCAAAAAGATCTATTTGCGAATACTCGAAAATCCGATTAATAACGCTCTGTGTATTAAAAAATGAAATGATGTAATAAGCTTCTTTTGCGTAAACAAGATTAATTGTGCTGATTGTAATCAGATATGTCGGAAGATGTTTCGCGAATATGACATAAACCTGTGACATGAAATAATGTAATGTCGTAAATGGTCATTGTGTTTGTGAATTGCGTTGCGGAAATACAATCATAATAAATGTAATCGCACAGTAATTGCAGGAGAATGTCAATAAAAGTAATATATATATATATATATATCTCAAAGTGGCACGAAAGAATAAATAAAAAATTATTAATAATACATGACAAAATTATGACTTTAATTATTAAGCAATATCATACAGTTTAATTATATCGACGCAGTATTTTAAAATATCTCCATATAATATAAGACAGAAGAGATAATTGGAAAAGCAACGGATACGATGGTAAAGTATGCAATATGCATTTGTAAATTTTTCTTATCAAGAAAGATATATTTTAATTTTAAATTTAAACTTGTCTATTTGAGTCACTAGTTAGTCATACAGAGCTGTAAAAAGTAAGAGCCATGAATAGAAAAAATTAGTAATGCTTTTTATTTTCTTCATCGAATTTTCTTCAGCAAAATTATCTCATTATCTAATAATATTCTCAATTAAATGTCTATATTAATACAGTTATTGTATAAATCGCATTCCTTGTTCTGGTGTGCTGATTGGATTTGTCGCATTGTACATGTATCGACAAGTTGGCAAAGATTTTTATCCAATAAGCGCGAGGATATTATCCGTCGATATCTGCCGTTTCTGCAAAATCACGACACTCAGAGGAAAGATGGGGTAAAAATTCTGATCCCTTTTCTCGTCTCTTTCTTTTTTTTGCTTCCTCATGAAAGCGAAGATCGCGTTACTTTATAGAAACGCAGGGGGATTCTTGTGTCGGAAAGAAATTTTTATTGCTTATCAGAAAACGTAATTTTGTAAATTTATATTTTTACAAGAACTTACAAGAATTTACAAGAACTTCATCGACTATTGAAAATGGCACTTTGAAAATGCGATGCAAAGCCAACGATTTTACCAGAAGTTTAGAGAATTCACATTAATTCGTGTTCTAATATCAAACAACCTACGAAGATATCTTAATGAGATCGGAAGCGTTCCAAGATTGAAATTACTTGTAAAATTAGCTGGTGAATTTGGAAACATAGCGGACATGCATATACATATATACGAATGTATGCGTTCGAAATGTGCTAACTTGTATCGATGAAAGAAAACGGGAAACTTGGCAACCTGCCAATATCCAAAATTCCGCGTACAGCTGGCATATATTTGATGGCGAATAGATGGAAGTGGCATGTCACCTCGAAGGCATATCGGTGATTCATCGTGTCGCTCTACTAGGAAGATCACGGACACCAAAGCTCAAGATTATTGTGTGCCCACGTGAAGAATTCGGTTTTCATTCGGGAGAAAAAATATCGCGATGACTCACGTCCATCGGTGCCTAAATTATTCCTCGAAATTCTGTCATTTAAGAATCTTATTACGCAATATTTTTCGAAGCCGATACTTTATGCGCTTTACAGATTTATGTTTCACAGCCTATAATTATGATATCGCAATTTGGTGCGGAAATTATCCCATCTATTCTTGTCTGAAAATTGATCGAATCCTACAAGACAAATTCTGGAAGGTGATGCTAGTAAAGAAAACGCTTTCCCATTCGCAATAAATTATTTTGTTATGTATACAAATTAATGTCTTATTTCTGATTTCTTGCTTTTTGCTGATTTATCGGCTCCAAATCACCAAATTTCTGTCCGAAAAATGGCCCAAGATCGTCAAAAACGACGGAGACTATTTTATGGATTAAAGTCTTTCTTGTACTTTTATAAGTATAAAAATTTTGAACTTTACAAGAGAGTAAGAAATTAATTTGTATACCCCAATATATCGACCAGACAGACACTCTTCAAATTTGAACGGTTTCTTTGCAACGGCATTTTTTTGTTGACATCTTTTTGAAATCTCTATATGTAATTTATCGTATTATTGTGGGGGAAGAATTGCGCAAAGTATCATTTGTCACAGTCGTGTGAAAACTTGAGGTATAAGTGCTCCGGGTCGGTACGTAATCTACCAGGAAGTTATACACCAATTATAGCCTCGCGTGGCATCAGGAATGCAAATCTGAAAACAACCCGAATGTGAAACCGCGCATCGTTGGGATCAAAGATTTCTCACCGTGATTACTTCGCTTTTGTTATGTAATAAATAGGATACAGGACCTAAGAACGATCACGATATCACAAGCGATATCAGAATTATAATAACAACTTAATTTTTGCTATATGCATATTCCCATATCGATTTATCGGAAGAGTGCATTGTAACGTGCGAATAATTGCAGAAAATTGGGAGTATGATTGTACACACGTAAAAATTGTATACGCGACAAATTAACGATCCACATTTACAGGGAGAAAAAGGAATTCTTTCCGTCGCAATATTTTTTTTAAATGTTGTACTTGAAAAAGGCTGCCTGACTGTTCGAGTAGGAAATTGACGAAAAGAATTCCTGCATTATCTTTTGTATTATTGCGTGTTTCATGTTTTCTTTTTCTTTTTTAGTCAATGTCGCTATAACAAACATGGGAGAGAATTAGCTTATATTAGTTTTGCATTGCGTCACATGTGTAACACTTAACTGATAACATTATGCGTTATTGTATTATTTCCATGAAATTTTTATTGGGTTCCTCTACATGTCATTATGAAATTGCGATCCATTACTGTAACGAGCGTGATTCTGAGTAAAATGTATGTGTGAATTGCATAAAATGGACAGGGTTTTAATTACTCCGCGTAGACATTTCTTTTTTCTCTTTCTTTTTCTGTCTTTCTTTTTTCTTTTTTTCTTGGCAATACTAAAAAAAAGAAACGTGTGAAGTATTCTGAATAAAACTGAGAATTTTTTCTGAGGAAAGAGGAATTTGTTTGCCTCGAAATAATCCCTGACAAAATTATTTATGATTGCACTGAAAATACGATTCGCTTAAACATAAAATTTCATTTCATAGTGAGTAATTTTGTTTTACTTTACATTTTAATTTATATAAAATTTACACATTTCAGCTTATGCGAAATACGTCTTTCTGTCTACATTCATGTCTATGTACATATAATTTATACGTAAAGAGTATCTAGCCGCATGTATCTTGCTGAGGATATTGTACTCTAATTTAAAAAAAAAAAAAGAAAAAGAAAAAAGGCCTACGGGAATGAAGGGGTTGCAATTGTGAAAGGCAAGCACCGATGAACGATCGCAAACCTCTTCTGGCTGTTTCATGGCTGTTTTCGTGGCGTGCACATGGCCGAGATATTCCCGCATTTTATGCGTTTTTGAGAGGATTCTAAATAAAGCAGACGGAATTCGCATCGGGTCACTTCCACCATGGCGCAGACTGCCAGATGACATTACTCTGCGCACTGATGATGATAAGTATTCGCGCTCATACGCAAGGTTTGCGAATAATATATGTTACATGGAAGCGACTGACATACGTAATACTTTTGCGATTACTCGCGCATACGTCAGAAAGAAAAAAAATATTTACCCATGGTACCCTCCTTCTTCTTTAGCTAGAACATATTAGCCTACTGTTTATCCCTTGTCTTACAATAACGAGAGATACCCATCAAGGCCAAAACTGATGACACGAATTCGTGTTTGTTGCCGGCGCTTTCATTCGGTTATAATACATCGATTACAATACGTTCAGTTGTTGTATATCGATTGTACGTCTTTATATTCTAATAAATATTCTTAATTGTTTAAAGAGAAATTTTTGTAATACTGCAATACTTGATCTCTTTTWTCTTTTTTTTTTTTTTTTATTCTGAAAATATGCACTGAATTTAAGCATAGGACAGAACGGCAAGCAAGTTAGCGTGCGCTAAATAGACATAAAACAAGGAATTAATTTAATATTTTGAATTGCGATATATGTTAAAGTAGATTTATAAGAATTGTGCGATTTGCCTATGACATATGTTTTCCAAAAATTCAAAACGATAAGTAGACAGAATCTATAAACATTTATGAAGTCAAGATAGAGAATAATAAAATAAAATTTTAAACGAATCAAGAATTAAATCAATTTATATCAAATGAATACCGTATTAAACAATTATCTGATTCTGTTGCATTTAATATTAAGCCGATTATTCTCTAATGTACAACGGATTGCAAGATTGCGAATGACATATTCTTCATTTTTGTTTGTTCTTCATTTGTTCTTGAAAGATTCTATTCGAAACTAGCCACGCGAGCATGGAATAATTATTTTCATCTGATTTCTCTCGATACAACGCATCGAGCCTGCAGTTTCTTAACTAACATGTGTGCGAAGATAGTAACATCCTTTAGCACTCAATTAGAAGATTCCGATTTGCGTGAAGCTGTACTCTCGCGAGCTTTGCGAATATCGTGTCCGCAATGACACGATAATACTCTTGCATTAAGGAAAACGCGTTTTAAGCTTCCCTTTTTTCTTAAATTAAGCACTTTAGGAAATAAATGTATCAACGAGAATAGATTAACATCCCTATCACAGTTTCGGTATTGTATAATTCCTTTATTACAGTAATATAACGATTTGTTCCAATTTCGATATTTATTTTATCACCGACTATCACATCCATGCGCTGTTTGCATGATATTGACAGTGAGTTGGCTCGAATATACCATTACACTTTGTCATACTGTGAGCTTTCAATATCTATTTATTTGTTTGCCGCAAATATCAGTTTACCTCGAGAGCTGAGTCAACGACATTTCGAGGAACCATTACTTCGGGTATTACCTCGGGATAAGATAAATGATTTGCGGGTATAACTCCAAAGTCACTTGTAGGTAACAATATTCATCTAAACATTATATAAACTGAATCTCGAAATATGTTTCAACGCAAATTCGCATTGCATGTTGAAGTATTAGATGCTTATCAGTCGCGTAACGCTGTGCGAGCCACGTAAGTTAGTACATCCTTGAGGAAAATCTGTATCGGCGAGTATAAGGGTGGCTCCGACTGAGGACACACGTGCTCAAGGCGCAAGTTTGTGTAGAAAATCGATCGGTACATCTACAGTTAAATAACAAAGGGGATAATCTCTTCAATGAGGCCAAGTATCATTTCGTCCCTTGCGTACCTTTCTTTTTTCCTTCCTCTTACCCACTCGCCCCCTCTTTCTCTCTCTCGACCGTTCCGGATGCTATCGAGATCGATTCCAGGAACCTCTGACTATAATTGGTGGCCTCCACGAAGGCGGCTAATATCAATACCTTCATCGCGCTGTCCGGAAATCCCGAATCAGGGATAGGGAACAATAGGAGTTATCGTGTCATTGAATCATCAGGAGATCATGAAATTCTTTTTTATTTGAAAGAACGTACGAATTCGTGTAACACGCAAAATGGATGAAAGTTTTATTACGCTTGATAATCCAAGTGCGCTTTTTGTCGTATGAAGAGTGCCCTTTCGTTTTAGTAGATTTTATATAAAATTGCTATAAATATGTAATACGAAATGTTTTTAATTTTCATTCTAATTACGCTGTTTACTTTTATACTGATTGTCTTATTTATAATCTATATCGGGGAAATTTTTGAGAGAAATAATGTAAAAAGGATGAATGAAAAGAGAATCTAGAGCTCTTTCCCTTGAACGGCCACAAGAGATGAGAAATAAATCTTTAAGAAGAAGAATGATCAACGGTCAGCTAATCGATTTCGCGGTTTGATCTATTTTTCATCAGGCACAAATATTCTTAGAGCAAGATTTGCGGTTACTTTCCTATTACTAGCCGATCAAAGCCATTCTGCATGCGAAAGTTTACGCAATAAGCGATAATTCATTTGGCAATTTTTGGTATGGAAACTCGAGTCAGCTGCATTTTCATTGGTTCTTCGTAAATAATTATTTCTCGTATGTGCGCAACTGGCGTAACCGTATGGACATCTCAGGATTCAACAGCTATGATCCAGTTAAAGCCAGTCGGATCCAATTGGTCTGGTAGACCAGCTGGAACGTCATACGGTAAGAGATTCTAAAGAGTGCTTGTTATCACTTGCACGTAATTTGCATCAAGGTTGAAAACTGATTGGCTCAAGATAATCAGTTCGATCGATTATTCTGCTTAAACTTAGGATCGCGTAAGAAGAAAACAGATCTGTAATATTAATTTCGGATAAAAAGAAATGCAGGATAGATGATAGCTCTCTTCAATCGCGTCTTTTTCGTGGAAAATAATCCGATGCCCGAGATATGCCGGTAATGTAATCTGCGCGACTATTAATTTAGAGTTTTGTAGGATATTTTCCCTAGACTCCAATATTGTCCTTTATCGTCTTTTGTTGAAGAAAAAGGGACATAGTAGATGCCAACGACATACACCATGAAAAGTATATGGAATGAGACCAGATTGCAGCGAAAGAACTAGTAATCGATCGATAGATGTGGTTCAGTGATATTTGTCGGAGATAAAATAGTCTGAAATGAATCTGTATCAGAATCTGTACCGATCTGAACCGATTAAGGCAATTATCAGGAATATCATTTTTTCTTCTTTCCCTTGCTACGCGAACAGACGCTACATGAATACGTGACTTTACGTAAAATTAAATCTTAACGATGAAAAAATATCTAAAAAATTACTAAGAATTTACTTGCAACATAAAGAACTCATGGAAAAAAAATATATGTAGGAAAAATATATATATATATATATGTAAATATATATATATATATGTCGGAAGATATATTTAGATTATGTATATATTTAGACGTAGCGTGCAAGGTTGATAATGCAGCATAAATACCGATATTTAGCGATATTTAGCGATTTAAGTAGCGAATATAGCCTATTCATTACCGTCTCCTCTTACGTCGTGAACCCTTCCCCCCCTCACTGCGATACGTACCAACTTGTGTTTAAATGCTAATTATCGCAGTTAAAAATAATAGACGCTAACTGCGTCTCCTCATTATTAAATTTTTATTACATCTTTCGATCCATAAAACTTTCATAAGAGCGTGTTCAACATTCGGAAATGCCGAGATTGTTTGAAAATGTTGATTAAAAGATATCATCAGTCATTTTTAATCATACGATATATTTATATATTTATAGATTCTCAGTATTTGAAAGACATCAATTTCATAACTTACAATTATCCTTTTATAAATAATGGTAAATAATGCCCATGGCAAATACATTTGAAATTGGGGAAATGATTTATTTTTATAAGAGTAATCCACGCTCAACCTAGCAATCTTTGTGCCTGCGATGTATTCGATATATACTTCAAATGGCAGGAATTAAAGTGCCAAGTGAACTGCACTTCGATTGCACGCTGCGAAACGACTTTGGTTGGTTAGAGACAGGGAAATAACTGTATATTCCAAGTAGCACTAGCCAATCGATATTCTCGATGTTTTTGTCGTTTTATGTTATGTATAGTCTATAGTTTACGTCTCAATCTTGTCATTTGTGAATTATGCGAATGATTAAGTTCAGATGATTTTGTTGATAAATGATATCTGAAAAAGTTATCTGATTTTTGCTATTAACAAGTGATATTTTTAAAAGCGGATAATTTATCAAACAAGAATCATTGTTCGTATGAGCAGATAATAGTCTCATTTAATATTTAATGGTATATTATTAATATTTAATGGTGCATTATTTATTGTTTCTGTTTGTTATATTTGTTATTATAATAATTTTAATTTTTAGAGAATTTCAGCAGTATATGTAGCAGAATTATAGCAGTATATGTGAAATTGACAGCTAGAGATGATATCACTATTGACATTTTTCATATGTTCTTGCTGAATGTTAATTAAATGATACAATTATGAATTTTGGCGTGAATTGGGAAGCTGAACATCGGCATGTTTTGCTGGAGGGCAATGCAGCATTGGAACGTTCGGCTCAATCGGTCGCAAGATCGCAAGCTGTCGCAGCAGAAAGCGAGCAGATCGGAACAGAAGTGATCAGCGAATTAGGTGAACAGAGGGAACGTCTCCTGCGAGCAAAGCGACGTTTATCACAGACGGATGATGAATTGAATAAAACGCGAAAAATTCTTAATGTTATGCGGTTGAAAGTTTTAACAAATAAGATTGTACTTATCTTGATCATATTACTTGAATTAGTCATACTTGGTATTACTGTATATCTAAAATTCTTTCATAAATAAGTTACCATTTTATTGTTAACTTTAAGATTAATAAATAAAATCAGTGAGACAGGTAAGGATGGATAATGCAATGGAATCTAATGTACATTATTAGTGAATCAGAACTTATATTTGAAAATATTTCATATCAGCTTTATGTAGCAAGTGATATGAAAATGTATTTATAATATATAAACGAAATTTTTCTTTACTTGTGTTTTTTATTACTTGAATTACATTATACTTCCGACTCGTTTTTATTAATGCATAATTTCAAAATGCATTCCACTGTGATTAAATCTATAAATTTTGAAACATAGCAAATGTAAAATAATCAATAACATATGCATATGCATCAGTGAAAATATAGCGCATAAATTGTTCATTGCTTACTTCACGTTGAGAGCAGATTTCATTTTTCATTAACCTGTATTTACTTAGATGAATCCTTAAAATGTCCATCATCTTGCATGATGAAGCGTATTATAAAAGTAGGGTACCTGAGCCGGATTTGGGACCGTTAGAAAATTTCGTACGATTCATTTGGAATCCAGACCGAAAGACGGTACTCGGTAGAACTGGAAAAGAATGGGGTGACTATTCAAATATTTTTCCAAAACTATAAAGTGTTAGTTAAAAATTCTCTCATTGTTCTCTTGAACAGGTATGTTACTACTCTTCTACATCTGTTTCTATGCTGTGTTGGGATCCATTTTCGCGATACAGATGTGGATCAGCGTTCACTGTGCTTCAAAGTTGGAGGAGCCGTATTTCACTTATATATTAACGTCTAGATCTTACTTCAATAATTCCCTGCTTTTCCGTAAATTAAATATCAATAATCCAGGTATATTGTGTCCAATGCATTTTTAAACTTTGTTTTTTTATCGTTTCTTACGTATATCACAGTAATATATTGATAATAAATATTTTCTTCTGATAGGGATTGATTTCAAACCAAATATCTTACTACCAACGAAATCCCCAATTATTTGGATAGACAATTCGAGCATGAATGCTCGACCAAAAAGATATATAGAAGCCTTAAACAATTTTTTGCAAGGTATTATACATATGTGTATACTAGCAAATGAAACTATGAAATAGTTCAAATATAAAATAATTTTTTAAATGCAAATAAATTGTTTATCTTGTCAGTGATTATCCGCTTTTTAAAATATTGGTAAAGGAAATTTATTATTAACGTTTTTATTTTAGAGTATAATAAAAGTAAAGAGAATTATAAAACGAATGCGGAATGCAGTGACGAAGCACCGATTTCATCTGATATGAAACCTTGTTTCTTCGATGTAAAAAGCCTCGGTGTTTGCGGAGAATCGCCGTATGGATATACATATCCATTACAACCGTGTGTTCTCATTAAGTTTAATAAGGTGAATGAAAATTTTGCTTTTCTATTTCTTCTATTTTTAATTCTGTTTCGAAAAAATCATTTTTAAATCGATCATATTGCAGAAATTCAATTGGCTACCAATTCATTACAATAAATCTTCCCAGTTACCAGAAAACATGCCGCATATCTTGCAAGAATTTGTACGGTCTTCGAACAAGGTTTAATTCAAACTTACCACGTTATTTAATTATCTAATTTTGTGATAATTTGCGCTTCGATGTAATTGGTTGAATCAAATTTAAATCAGCACACAAAATTTGGATAAACACAATGTGTGCTCGAATATTTCGATCGAATAAAATTCTCAGAATCCATTTTTAGAATCAATTCTCAAATTGTAAGAAATCATTCGTTTTCACAATAACATTTAACAGCTCCAGATTTGGCTATGGTGCGATGGAGTAAATAATGTCGACAAAGAACATATCGGCAAAATTGAGTATTTACCGACTCCTGGCTTTCCCGTGCATTACTTTCCGTTTGCGGGTCAATCGGATTATCTGGCTCCGATGGTTGCACTGCAATTTAAAAATATTACATGTAAATCGTTGCATGTGCAATAAATTAAAATTTTAATTAAATCTCAATTAAGATCATTAAGTCGATTACAACTTCGTGATACGATTATCATATTGCATTTTATAAATACATGATCCACTTGTTGCAGCATTCAGGTTGCTTACAGTAGAATGCAGCTTGTGGGCGTTGAACATCAACAGTATGGCACAGAGCACATTGGATTTCCAGATAATTTTGGGTCAACCGTAGAACATGATAAGAATTGACGAATATTCAGTGTATCCCGTAATATTTATCGATCTATAAATATGATATTAATATTAAGTTAATATTAATAATAAATAATTCAGAATAAGCCTGCGAAATAACTTTTAAAAATAAATTCTCTTTTGTTCTGATGGTTGTAATCAGAATTGATTATTCATGGCTACAAATAAAACATTCTCGCCACCAATGATTCCTTTATTATCGTGTTACATTCATTATACATTGAATATATAATGTTCTTCAGATGTTTCTTCATTTTATATATAGAATGTAACATTCAGAATACATCTGTAAAAAAAATTCAGGTCGACGATTCAGGTGACGATATATTTCCATGAATTGAACTCGATACGGGATTGCCGTATATCCAGACAGCGAATGTGATGTGTTTACTATTGGTCTCCTTCAAATTGAGAAGCTAAATCATATCCTTGATATTATTGGCAAAATAACGGATCGAAATTAAAGAGCTTGATAGATTTTCATATAATACTTTTATTATGCGAACGATAAAATGGCATAATGAAGCTTTATTTATCAACAGATATGCAGTCTGTACATCCGGGAGAATATTGTTCTATGCAGAATTCATTGTACTTTTCGGGTCCGCTGTTCTGCCCGAAATCAGCAGTGTTCTTTGAAATTAAAAATTAACAAGATAAAGAAAGATAAAGAGAGAGTAAATAGGAAATAACTTGAAACAAAAAGAGACAAAAGAGAAAGAGAATATCGAAGAGAAATTTGGCATAAAGATAAAGATAGATGCAAAGTCACAGAATCAGAGAAGATCGAGATGAAGGAAGATAGATAAAGTCAAAGAGAAAAATGTAGAAAGAGAGAGAAAGAAAAAGAGAGAGAGAGAGAGAGAGAGAGAGAGAGAGAGAGAACCGCGGAAAGAAGGGACAGCCACATAGACAGAAAATGAAATAGAATAAGATGAAGTAGTAAGGCGAAATCTAAGAGAGATAGAGAAAATCAAAGAATCAGGAAGAACAAGAGAGGGATAAAAAAAGAAAGAGGAGAGAGAGAGAGAGAGAGAGAAAGAGAGAGAGAGAGAGAGAGATAAATAAGAAGAAAGGCAGAAAAACAGAGATGAAGATATTTAAGAGATCGAAAGAGAAAGAGATAATTTTCGATCCGTACGGATCGGACAATTCGGCAGCTGCTTTGTAGAGAGAGAGAGAGAGAGAAAGAAAGAGAGAGAGAGAGAGATAAATAAGAAGAAAGGCAGAAAAACAGAGATGAAGATATTTAAGAGATCGAAAGAGAAAGAGATAATTTTCGATCCGTACGGATCGGACAATTCGGCAGCTGCTTTGTCCTCGCCATATTTTTATCAACAATCAATCAATAAAACTATCGTAAGAGAAAGACAAGAGAAATGGGATTAAACTTGAAATAGTTATTCTCCTTTTAGGCAAGTTTTGCGGAATCTGACGTTGAAACGAGGCTTCAATTGAGGAACGTTCCCTTTCTGACGATATTGATCTTATTCCTCCTCTTCTTCTGCTGTGCCGGTCAGCATAGCGATTAAACTTGCGGTATCGATGAAACCTTTATCATCAATGTACATCTGGTCGAATGCATCGTCCACTTCCTTAGGCGTAAATTTGTCACCCCATGTCACTAGAGCGTGCCTTAATCTGTGCAACAAATACCAAAATTATACGTGTATATTTCGTACACACTTATTCTGTACGCTATGACGAACGTTAAAATGCCATCTCCAGATAATTTCTTTCGATTTATGCCAATCAAAGCATTTGTCAATCTTGTTTAAACGAAGAGATTTTTTTAGAAAGCAATAATCGAAAATTAAGATAATTATTAATTAACGAATATTAAATCAAGAAAAAAAGAGCAATATGTATGTTAATTAATTATATAAGAGTTATAAAAGTTGTAGCTGCCTTAGATATCGATATCGGCATGATAAAATCAGACCGTTTGCAAACAACATGGATACCAGAACGGAATTATATGTGTATTTTATAATTTACGACAGGATTCTTAATGAATCGGAAAATAATGATATTTTTTGGCGTACCTTTCACCGTCAATTTTGCCCTCGTTGTCGAATGTCTTGAAGGCATTGATCACAACATCGTCGTCGTCGGCACCTAATGGAGAATAAATAATTAATTCCGTCTTTCGGTCTTCAATAATTTCACGAGTTTTCTCAGGCAGAGTTGTGCATTACCTGAACCCGACATACGAACAGCAAACAGATTCAACAATTGAGTGAAGTTGATGGGCGCTGGAGCTTCATTGAGCATCTCTTCGATCTCTTTGTCGGTCGCGAGTCGGCCAACAGAGTCAAAAGCTGCGCGAAGATCGTTCTTGCCGATGATACCATCTTTGTCCGCGTCCATTAGTTGGAATGCCTGCGGGCACAATGTGTAACGATCATTTTGATGTTCCCTTAATTTTAACTATCATTTAAACGCCAATCCCGCAATTTATTTTAAGATTAAATTTTCATGTGGATGAGATCTTGTATGTCATTGTTTGTAAGAGAATTAAAATTCTAGATGGACCGTTCTCTTTTCTAAATTTTCATACCTCCTTAAACTCGGCCACCTGTTTCTGAGAGAACATGGAGAAGACACTGGATCCGCTGCGCTTAGCCTTGCGGCTGCCGCGGCTGCTCGCCCTAGCAGAACCAGAATCCTTTGGTGTGCCTGTAGGGGTTGGGGCTTTTTCTTCTGCTGGTGCTGGTTCGGGTTCGGGTGCAGGTGCCGCCTCCTCCTTCTTCTTGGTCTTCTTCTTCTTCTCTTTATCCGCCTAAAATATGAAAGAAATCCGATTTAATTCAGATAAATATAAAACACTAAACGCGTTTAATTATATTATACGATATTAACGAGTATCGCAAAGTATTGTTTTTATTCGTTTGTTTTTTTTCTTTAGATGTTTCACGAACATTTTCAATCTTATCAATTGTCCAGATGGAGGATAGATATTCTTCTTCATATGTCTCATATAAAAAATTGTGACTAATCGAATAAATTGAATTAAAAATTATTTTATTTATTTAATTACGTTAATTAAAATCAATATCAATTTCCGATGAAAAATAAGACTAAAAGTTTTGATCCAATTATTGAATGAGAAAATTTGTGAGGCGAGGTATTGCCGGTTGTTGCTAAGAATAGAGTCATTCTGTGAGTCGTGCGGAAAGATTGCCAGGACGTATATAGAGCGAGTTATCGCACTGCCTCTCGAATTACCATTATTACGTAATTATTTATACCTTTATAATATATCATAGAAATGAATTCACAAATTAATATTAAACGGTTCATTTCGCCGGCCAGAAACAAATCTTTTATTAAATAAAGATTGTGTCTTATTTTTTTAAGGTGTACGTATAATTCATTATATGATATATAGAAATGGAAATGTTTTTATTTATAAAATATTATAGAGGTCATTTTATGAAAAATTTTTTTGTGAAAAATCACAAATTCTTCATTACAGTAGAACCTTTTTTCGTTTGTTCGACAAGATCTTGATTTAATTTCCATATTACTGAAGATGTTTGAACTGCACTAATCGAAATAATTCTAGCATAATATTTATGTAAAAAAGAAGAACATATTAATATTATATCTTATTTTATATCTTCCGCAACAGTTTCGATGATCTGAATTACAAATGGATGAATAATAAGATCTACAACATTAGAATTTTGAATGGTTCACAGACGGAATATTTAATGTTGATCACTCTTCCACTTCATCGTCACAGATTCCTAACGATGGCATCCTTGTCATCAACTCATCGTCACTTGGCATATCGTTCGATGCACTGCGCGTAATCCTCGTGAAGCGCACTTTCATATTCGCGATTTGGCAGTGTTCCTGATCCGCGATATCTTGCGATCACATGGACATAGACATGATCTCTCGCGTTTCTCGTGCACGTAATGATGGATCGGATCCACGATGTGAATCTTTAGTTGTGCAAAGTCAGGCCCGAGCCATCCGACCTGTCGTAAAGGATTTGCTCAGCTACTTACCATAACTACGGTTGATTTCTAAGAGGTGGATGATACGAGATGGTCACGACGAACCAACTGTCCGAATCATAGAGCTGAACTTGTCTAAGTAACTTTTGTGGATCTCCCCCACCAGCTAGCCAGAGGTTGCTCGAGCAGGGGTGCCCTGCCCCGGGTACAACGCCTATCTGACCATATTTAGTGCGAGTCGCCTCAAAATAGCGACCCTTTCGACGTTTCGACTAAAACAGTTTGCTGGGGACTGTAGAACTGATGGTTCGCCGTTATCGAGATGACAACCTCCGCTCATGGTACTGAGATGCTGATTTTCCAACCGATCAATGAATCAATAGATCATTTACTTTGAAGGCAGATTAGATTTTGACCGAGCGCTGTCACAGCGACGATTCTTCCTTTGCACAATACTATGAACAATCTCCACGAAAGATGAAGGGTTGTTTCATACTCTAGTCGTATTCTTCCTTGATCAAGATATTATTATTTTATGTGTGATTCTATTCACAAAGAATCGATTATCATACTTTTAAACAAGAAAGATTTATCAAGTTCAAAATATGTTTTACAAAACATTAACTTTTATAACTCGCCGTCTTCAGTTTTTCGTAATTTATTAATCTGGTATATGTAATAAATATTTCTGTATTTCGTATATTTTCCATGTAACACTTTGGAAAATACCAAATGTAGTATTCATGATTGTGTCTCTAATTTGCAGCACGATACGCGCAAAGCACGTGGATACTAAAAATAACTGTTCGACATATTCAAGAATGCACACTATCTATTACACAGATATAATATACTATATCAATAAAGTTCGAGATAATTTTTTGAAATAATTCAGACAGATAAATATTTCCATTATGAAATTTAATTCTTTATGTATATCATCTAATTTTTTTTTTATTTTGAGAAAGAAAGAGAGATAAAATGTTTATTAATAAAAAACATGGCAATTATTATAATTATTATGTCAATTGAATAATATGATGGAAAATGACGTGATTATCTATTTATGTGTATTTTTATTTCTGTATTTATATTTATGCTTTCTCTCTCTCTCTCTCTCTCTCTCTCTCTCTCTCTCTCTCTCTCTCTCTCTCTCTCTAACGACGTAACATATTAACACTCTATGTATTACGCTTTGTTAGATCTTAATTAAATGCATATTAAATGTTATAGGCATAATTATAATATTATAGAGATGTTATAAACATAATATTAATATTTTAATAAATTGTATCGTAGGATATATATATATCCAGATATTATATACATCAATTCATATAAAATTCCATTTAAAAGAGAATCTTTATATTTACAGGATTTATACTTTTATTTATACTTGCGGTTTTTGTGTTTTTAATTTTCTGTAAAAATTTATACAAAATTATTATTAATGTCTTAAATTATATCACTCTATTTACTATTACTAGAAATATTAACATCATTGACATTTCCGGTAATAATAAGATGGTTGCACTGCGATAGGTGTTGAAACCTGCAATAAATTTGATAACATTAATTTAATCAGAAAATTATTTTGTAAGAAGATATTCTTTATTGATATCGCATGAATTATAAATAAAATTACTTTTGTCATTTGGATCACGCACGCCGCACTGTCGGTGTCCTAATGTGCTTTTTCTTTTTGTCGGTATATATCCAGGAATATATAAACTGGGAGCTTCGAGTTTACCAATTGATATAAGTTTACTAAAGTCTTGTTCCAGTTTATTGGCAATTGGGCCTAAATAAATAAAACCATATCGCACATAAAATAAAAAAATATAATTAAGTATCTTACTTATGTCATAAAGAACAGATCTCTTGCCTTTGAAGTGTAAAAGAAATTGAATACATGCGCCATTATGTAATATTTTCGTTTTCCTATTGTCTATAGACAACATCCATTCAGGGATTCCCATCACTTTTCTAACATCCTCTAAAAATTGCGCTCTGCAAAGAAGAATTATTGAAATTTATTAAGATTACAATGAATCTTAAATTGTTTTTCGTAATTATTTACAGTTTAATACTGAATATTTCGAAATAATTTATAAGATAATTCGAGATAGTTTTATTAGACAAAATAAAGCGTGATATATGTTCCTATGAATACGAATACGAATAAATAAATAACTTACACCACGAATCGTGGTGGTTTTCTAATATTCGCGTATTTCACAATGTCGTTATCAGGCTCGATGTTGGCACAGGCATATCTGTTACTGCCAAAATCCTTATCGAAGATAACAATAGATCTACCTAAGGCGGATACCGATCCACCTAGAGGAAAATTTGGATCTGTAAATATTTGTCGCTTTTCTCCAATATTAATCGGCCCGAGACGAGACGATATATCGCCGACATAACATCTAAGTGGCAAATCTGGGCCACATTCCTCTCTGTAAAGATCTTCCTGGATGATAAAATAGTCATTTTAATCAATAATTCTATTTTAATTTAAACTGGAGAAAATATGCGGAACCGCGAGAAATCAATTATATTTACATTCAGCGGATCTGCTAATTGTGTGAAAAAAGGATTCCACGTGTATCCACCCGCTACGCATCGGGTATTTTTCACCTTCACCGCGGCATCCACGCCAACAGGATTTACGTATATCGCCCAATTGTGATTTCTGGTCTGAAAACGAACGAATAATTTATATCTAATAATTTATAGTTGCCACGTGAATGTTTGTTCTTACGATATTGCGATCGTGCTTCCCAGGGTGACGTAAATTCACTTCAATCACCGTTTCGCTTTGACTACCGTCCTTGTACACAAGTTGCGTCTGCAGCATTTATACATTATTAAAATTCCTCTTTTTTCTTAATTGCAATTATGATATATAAGCACATATTTTTTTCAAAAAGATCATCACAAATCTATGTTCTATACCATTCTTATGTAACCGTATGCAAAGCCTTGTGGATGATGGAATGAAGCAATAGCACGTAATTCACTAGCGTCGGCTGGAGAATATCCTCTTTCGATAGTGGAACATGCCCATCTAAGGCAAAGAGACGGTACATGAGGAAAGATAGAGTATAAATGTAAATCTGCTATCAAAATCAATTACAATTACCGTAAATTTTTTTCTTTTTTATGGATCACCACGCTCCGACCTAGTACACTTCGTGGTCCAAACAATGGCAGCATAGTATCATTGTATATTGTCGTATATTTCTTCTTGTTGTCTAGATTACCAAACTTTCCGCTTAGATCACCCATTTCATATTGATCCAGGGTACCTTCTTCTATCATCGGCACGTTACTCACATTGATACCTAGAGGATTCCAATGTCCATAGAGCGAAGTCCTCTCGCATGGAAACTCCAAATCATATTCTATGGGGGTCTGCAATGATTCATCTAGCTAATCTAATTTATATTATTACGGGTACACAAAGTACGATTATCATAGATAAAATCCATATAAAAAACGAGATTCGCAGATAAATAATAATTTAATACGTAAGAGACTTCATTTGATTTTAAAAATATATGTTTAGAGTTACCATGTGCACATAATATCCACTCATTTTCCCACCGAGGCCCTCGAGAGATATCTCCACGTTAGTAATGTCATATTCTGTTTGCTGCAGAAACTCCAATTTTCCTCTTAATGATACTTGCTCGCCATTCCCAAACCAATCTCTGGCGACCGCTTTACGTCGATAGACCCCACCGATACTAAAGATGTAATTATATTACTATTACAAAAGAGATTACTATATTCGTTACATATTTATTATAGAATTACATGGAACAAGCCAATCGGTCTCCCCTCGCGATCGGACCATGATCGTCATAAATAACTAAACTCTTGCCAAACAAGGTACGAGATCCTGATAAGGGTAACATTGTATCTGTGAAGAGCTTGCGGGTTAATACCGAGCCATTGACTTTTCTGCCGGCAATGTCAAGTGTTCCATGCCTCGTCAAATCACCCAAGCGGCATAAGGAAGACTCCGAAATGGAACAAGAACTGTCTGACTTCCATTCCACCTAAAATGCATCGTGGATAATTGAAATATTTTTTCCAAAGAAATTAATTGTACTGGATAAGTATTATAAATGCACGATAACGAAAATATGAGACTATTGAGTTATGAAAGATATGATTCCTACTACAGCTAAATTTCCCAGCAACTTGCGATTATTTTCATTTTGAAATATAAAATCGAAATTCTAGATATTGAAATTTCTTTATCCTTATTTTTATTTATCCTTTAGAAAGTTGAACATGTATGTACGTATATATATTAGTATGAGAACGTTCAAGGTATTTGATACCTTGTACGGATTGTAAGGTAATCCAGTGCTCAAGCATCGACCAGTCCAATTATAAAAATCCTTGCCTGGTGGATTATCGTGCACCATCCATCTAAATAGATTTCAACTAATCATATTATGTTTTCCATACAAAATTATTTTTGTATTTTATTAAATTAAATTAAATTAAATTCACCTATGACCTGCGGTGTTATTTATGGCATTACCATCCGCATGAACAAGATGTTCTATTATTATGGTAGTATCCATTTCAGAATCATCTCTAGGTTGTCGGAAAAGTATTCGTCCGACGATAGGATATCTGAATACTACTTCGGCTGTATACATGGACATTTGCCAATCAGTATGTGGTGTATAGAGTGCGAATGTTCCACATACCCATGGGATCACGCTTTTATTATCGGTTTCATTGTACCTACAAAATTATTTTTGTAGCATTACGATAATAATATAACACGAAAGGAAATTTCTGTCACATGAACATTATGGTATATATAATAAAAAAAATTAAATGAACGATTGTTTGGTATTTTGTTGCGATGAACAATTACTTGTAAAGTACTAAGGATCTATGAATAATGCTGTGGATTCCAGAAAGTGGCAAATACATATCCCAGTAAATCCCGCTAAGTTTTGCGCTTCCTGGTAAAATATCATTGTGATATGAGCCTTCTTTTCGACCCTGAAGTTTGCCAGATAGATCACCAATAGCATACTGATCCTGAGTACCGAAACCTATTTGATGCGATAATTCTTGAATTAATTAATTCTTATATTATTCAAAGAAATAATATAATTTTATAATATAATTATTACTACCTGCTGGAGGAATGGTTTTTTCATCAATATTTGAAGGATTGTATAATCCCTTAGTAGTTAGACATGGATCAATAGCAAGTCTTACACTTTTTGCTGGTTCCGGAGGTAATTCGTGAATCTTATAAGATGCTACTTTGGTAGCGTACCGTAACCTGGTTTCCAGATCATTAATAGTTGTTAAAGAGATATTGACCCACGTTGGATCGAATGGCGTTTCTTGGATTGCCGTAACTTTTCCCTTAATTCCATGTGAATTAATAGTGGCTCTAGATATTTATCCAGAAAATTTATTTTATTAAATTTCTCTATTATTTTCTTATAGAGAAATATATATTTAATATGATTATTTATGATATTATTATATATATGATTAATTTATGTAAATGGATCAATTTTTGATCGATATTGTATCAATTTTTTTTGCGGCATTAATAATAAAATGTTGAATTATTATAATTCATAATAATAATATAATTAACATAATTCATAATTAATTTTATATTAATTTGAGATTATTTCTAAGTGTTAAATGTTTTTTACTTAATTATATAAGTGATTAAAATGACTATCTTACTTAGCATGTATCGGTTTGCGATGATTGATCTTAGCACAGACCAGGAACGAGTCCTCGTGTACAGGATGGAAAATAACTAAATACAAATGGCGATGTGGACCAAGCAAATCTGCTGGAAATAAGGATAATTCCGGATCTCTGTAGAGGGTTTTATATCTCTCCTGCGTACTAGTGGCAACTTTTATCTTGCCTAAACGAACATCGACATCTCCAATGGATCTTCCAACACCGGAGTTGTTAGGATCAAATATGCTTTGAAGTATGTTACAATTGTCCTTATCTAAATGAGTAAGAATTTCAAGTATCACAGAGATGATGTGCAATGTTAAAATTGCAAGCGAAAAATTATCAGTTGAACGTAAAATTTACCATTTATGAATATTTACCCTTGCCGCTTTCGAAGATATCAGTAGCGTATATCTTCCAATGATGCTCGGTATAACTTGATTGCAACTTTTGTCTGTGAATATGATGTAAATCCGTATGAATAATCATGTCGCTAGGTTCATCGCCCGCCTGGCCGCCTAGCCATCGGAACAAAACTGTTCCACCTAGAGGACCGTAAAAACGCGCCTGGGCAAACTTCTCAATGTTTCTCTCAAGAACCTGAAGAAAAGAAAAAAGAGAAATGCTTTGCTCATAATAAAACGATATGTAAATAGAGACGTAATTCAAATCGAATAATCGGTATTATAATTAAGCCAATCACTCCATTTGAAGAATCAATAACTTTTAATTATTCATCATTCATTAATTCACAGTATTCACAATTTTTAACTGTAGTTTTCCTTTAATTATAGTTTTACCTTAATTATGGTTAATATTATTTATATTCCTTATCTTTATAAATTACCGTGATCGAAGCGCATATCGTCCTTGGCGAATAATTATCTCTCAATATCAAGCCTTTTCCCCACAAACCCATTTCTCCCGTTAGGGACAAATCCGCGACTTCTATCGAGCCCGTTTGATTTGTTGGCAGTTCGAGCGGCCCGATTTTCTCTGTCAAATCGATGATACTGTGCATAAAGGAAGAAAGAAACGCGGTACATAAGGAACAATCTCAGCTTTAACTTTAGATATCAAGTTTAGATATTTTTTATGATATTTAAACTTACGTAAATATAAATTTATGTATGTATAAAATTTTATGTATAAAAATATTATGTATAAAAAATTCTTGTTGATAAAATTCTTGTAATTTAAATAAGAATATAATGAAAAGAAATTCTTAATATAAAATATAATAAATATAATAAAAATAAATTCTTCATCGAAGATTTGTACATTTTATAATCATGTAATTCTATTCTTGTTAATAGCACTACCTCTCGCCAACATGTCGCTTGTCGCATCTGCCGTCGATGATCGTGTAATCGACGGGAAACTGAGTTATTGACCATAACCATTGTTGATCTGGATATTGTAAAGTTGCTTTTAGAGAATATCGTATTCGTATCGTAGATTCTGTCGCTCTTTCAAATCGAATCTCTCCGTGAAGGCCACCGGAAGATATGTATGCAGCGAGTCTGAGAGAACTCGCAGTGATCACTGAGGAAGAGATTCTTCAATTTTTTACGATATTTTTACGATGAATGAAGTTAGCAGTGACTGAAGTTAGCAGCATGAAGTTTGTAAAAGGAACTCGTACATTCTTCGAAATGTTAACACTGACTTTTTAAAAAAACAAAATTCGGGAAAGAGTGTCTCCTAAGACTTTAAAGAATTTTAATATGTAATGCAAATAATCCTAAAATTACAAAATGTTATCAAATTGACAAAATCCCTTCACAAAATTTTTAAGAATACGGTTAAGAAGTGTTCTTATGATTTTACTGTATATTTGTTTCGAATGTTGTCGAATATTGAAGTCTTAATAGACATGCAAAATACATTTTTTTTGTATTTGACAGAAGCATATATTTAATATTACTCAAGGCTTCATTATTATTTCTTTATTACAAAATATAAAGTAAAGTTATTATTAAAAATGATTTCTTCATTTATAAATTTTGATGTTAAACACTATCTCACAAAATAATACATGCAGGCTCGAAAGAGATTGTTTACTTACCGCAACACAAAAACAGAAACCACTGCATCGTTATTGATAAGTGTTAGAAAAAATGTTTGATGTCTTTCTCCTACTCACACTAATCTTTTGAATAAACTATGCAAAGATTATCAGCCCGCATCATAGTCCATACGTTAAGAAATCATGATCGCACAATAAGATAACCAGCTAGACTGAAGTAACGGCTCGTACTTTCTTATTTCTTGTGACTGGTGGGAGCGCAAAGAGGAAGAGAACGATGACCTTGGAAAAAATGAAAGTACAATAGCCGCGTTCCGTAGTTTTAAACGAACTACTCTGCAACAAAACACGGAATAATAGAAATAATTGCACTTACAATTGTTCATATTATGAAAATTTGTTGAAAAAATCGTGTTTAATGTAAAAAGATGAATTTTATGGATTAATCATAATAATTGTAATTGCATTAAATTTTTTTCGGCGAATATATCTTAGGAAACATTTTATTTTGTTTGTATTCAAGAAGATCGCAAAACCATTTCAATATATCGAATCGAATACTTGATTTCCCATTTATATCGCAGGAATTCCCTCGCCTCTTGAAAAATTTCCCTAGAAAATATTAATTTTGATGCTTTCTGTCTGTGGATAGTTCATGGTTACTTACCAGAAACGATGCAATCATGGCGGATGCTGCGGCTCGTCAATTACAGTATGAATATAAAGCGGTATGTGTCTTGAATTCAAGTCATTGATTTTTCGGTAGTAACAACAATATAAGAATATAAAAATTGTCTTTAATTTTATTATATATATCTGCTTTAGTTGTATAGGATTTACAAATGTAGACAGTATTTATAACCTTCAGAAAATGCATCACTTTATGATGATTACATTATGTTAAATTAATATACTTGCAGAATTCCAATCTCGTTTTACAAGCTGACGTCCGGTTAATAGAGCGACGTAGCAGAGATGAGGCTACCGGTGAAGTTATGTCCCTTGTGGGGAAGCTGGATGGTACACGCATGGGTGATAGAGCACAACGTACCAAACCAGGCAAAGCGGAGGAGAGAAAAGTCAAGTAAGTTTGTCATCAACTAAATTATCATTATCATAAAGAATAATTTCTGTCTCGTAAATTATAAAAATTTTAATTATAATTTCATATAGTCGATAAAAAGTTTTAAGTAGCATATTTTAAATAATATATGTTATAATTTTGTTATTGCATAGGCGTCAAAAACGTGATGAAGCACAATATGATTTTGCACGTATGAAAGGAGCAACATTATTATCCGAAGGCGTGGATGAAATGGTTGGTATTGTATATCGTCCAAAAACACAAGAGACGCGTCAAACTTATGAGGTATTGCTCAGTTTCATACAAGAAGCTTTAGGTGATCAACCGCGCGATATCCTTTGTGGTGCAGCTGATGAAGTACTAGCTGTATTAAAAAATGATCGACTTAAAGAGAAAGAGAAAAAGAAAGAGACAGAACTCTTACTTGGTTTACTAGCAGAAGAGAGGTTTGCATTGCTTGTAAATCTTGGAAAAAAGATCACAGATTTTGGCAATGATGAAAAAAGTACGACAAATGATGAAAACATTGATGAAACATATGGAATTAATGTACAATTTGAGGAGAGTAGTGAGGAAGACGATGAAGATGTCTATGGAGAAGTCCGAGAAAATGATGATGAGGGAGACGAAGGTGAAGAGGCTAATGATGACAGAGCAATTCATGCTGAAAATGTGAGTATATTCTATATTATTTGCAATAATTATTAGTTATTCCAATTAATTATATAATATTTTACAAAAATAACTATTTTTCAGTTGGGTGGAACAGAAGAGATGAAGAAAGAAAAACCATTACATCCGTTAGATATAGATGCATACTGGTTGCAAAGAAGATTAAGTAGGATATATGATGACGCAATGGTTTCACAAGCGAGAGCTGCTGAAGTGTTAGCTGTTTTGAAAGATGCTGCGGATGATCGAGAATGCGAAAATCAGCTTGTGCTTTTGCTAGGCTACGACTGCTTCGACTTTATCAAACAGCTTAAAAAGTACAGACATACGGGTAAGAATTACATATATGACAAAAATAAAAATCTAATTGATGATTTTATGATTTTATTTTTAGCAAATTTAAAAGAAAATAAAACGATCAATTTCTCATGTTAAATTTGCAGTTGCATATTGTACAATGTTGGCATCATCGCAATCGGAATCGGAAAGACAAAAAATCCGTAATAAAATGAATGATGATCCGGTATTGGCAAAAATTTTACGGCAACTAGACACAGGAAAGGGCGAAGATGATGCTGATGAAACAATGGAAGCTAGATCACAACGGAAAAGACGAGAAGAGAACGAAGATACAGGTGGTCCCGGTGGTCAAGTTCAAGGTACAAGGAATTTGATAGACTTGGAAGATCTCATATTTGCTCAGGGAAGTCATTTTATGGCAAATAAGCGTTGTCAATTACCTGACGGTAGTTTCCGAAAACAACGGAAAGGGTAAATATAACATAATATTTTAAAATATAAACAGAATAATGTGATATAATAATATATCATATATCTTCACATATACTCATATATATATATATATATATGTGTGTGTGTGTGTGTGTGTGTGTGTGTGTGTGTGTGTGTGTTGAAATTTCGAATTTATTTAAAAACAATTACAGATATGAGGAAGTTCATGTTCCCGCTCTAAAGCCGAAACCATTCGCGGAGAATGAGAAGCTACATCCAATTGATCAATTACCAAAATATGTGCAACCCGCTTTTGAAGGTTTTAAAACGCTAAATCGTATACAGAGTCGCTTATATCAGACAGCATTGGAGAGTGACGAAAATTTACTGTTATGTGCGCCAACGGGAGCTGGTAAAACTAACGTTGCTCTACTTTGTATGATGCGAGAGATAGGAAAACATATAAATGCTGATGGCACAATCAACGCCGATGAATTCAAGGTAATTTATGTCGCTCCGATGCGCTCGTTGGTACAAGAAATGGTTGGCAATTTTCGCAAACGATTATCAACGTACAATTTGACTGTATCCGAATTGACGGGTGACCATCAGTTAACACGAGAACAAATCGCTGCAACTCAAGTGATAGTATGTACCCCAGAAAAATGGGATATCATTACGAGAAAAGGAGGTGAGAAAACATTTACATCGCTAGTACGATTGATCATCATCGATGAAATTCACTTGTTGCACGACGAGAGAGGTCCTGTCCTCGAGGCATTAGTCGCAAGAACGATTAGAAACATTGAAACTACTCAAGAAGACGTGCGACTTGTCGGTTTATCGGCTACGTTACCTAATTATCAAGATGTTGCTGCATTCTTACGCATCAAACCGGAAACGGGATTGTTTTACTTTGACAACAGTTTTCGGCCCGTAGCATTAGAGCAACAATATATCGGTGTCACCGAAAAAAAAGCGTTGAAACGCTTTCAAGTAATGAATGAGATTGTATATGAGAAGACCATGGAGCATGCTGGGAGAAATCAAGTACTGATATTTGTACATTCGCGCAAGGAAACTGGAAAAACAGCGCGCGCCATTAGAGATATGTGCCTAGAAAAAGACACTCTGGGTCAATTTCTCAAAGAAGGCTCCGCGTCGATGGAAGTTCTAAGAACAGAAGCGGAACAGGTAAAAAATCAGGAACTCAAAGATCTGTTACCATACGGTTTCGCTATTCATCATGCCGGTATGACAAGAGTAGATCGTACCTTAGTGGAAGATCTATTCGCCGACAGACATATACAAGTGCTCGTATCGACGGCGACTTTAGCCTGGGGTGTCAATTTACCAGCTCACACTGTCATCATCAAGGGAACACAAGTATACAATCCAGAGAAAGGTAGATGGGTGGAATTAGGCGCTTTGGATGTGTTACAAATGTTGGGCAGAGCTGGCCGGCCGCAATATGATACCAAAGGTGAAGGTATCCTTATCACAAATCATAGCGAACTGCAATACTACTTATCGTTGCTGAATCAGCAATTACCAATAGAATCCCAATTGATCAGCAAAATGTCCGATATGCTAAACGCTGAAGTAGTGCTGGGTACAATTCAGAACATCAGGGATGCCGTTACCTGGCTTGGCTATACTTATCTTTACATCAGAATGCTTCGTTGCCCAAATCTTTATGGGATAAGTCATGATAAATTGAAGCAAGACCCTTTATTGGAGTTGCACAGAGCCGATCTGATCCATTCGGCTGCTGTCGGGCTAGATCGCAGCGGTTTAATCAAGTATGATCGTAAATCTGGCAATTTCCAAGCAACTGAATTAGGTAGAATAGCGTCGCACTATTATTGCACCCATGATACAATGGCTACCTACAACCAGTTGCTGAAACGCACATTAAGCGAAATAGAATTGTTTCGAGTGTTTTCGCTATCCAGCGAGTTTAAGAATATAAACGTCAGAGAAGAAGAAAAACTGGAATTGCAAAAATTAATGGAGAGAGTGCCGATACCTGTAAAGGAGAGCATTGAAGAACCGAGCGCAAAGGTAAATGTGCTCTTACAAGCATATATCTCACAGTTGAAACTCGAAGGCTTCGCTCTCATGTCTGACATGGTATTCGTCACACAGTCCGCGTCACGTCTTATGAGAGCAATTTTTGAAATAGTCTTATTTCGTGGTTGGGCGCAATTGGCGGACAAATGCCTTTCCTTATGCAAGATGATTGATCGCAGAATGTGGCAATCGATGTCACCGCTTAGACAATTTCGCAAAATGCCAGAGGAAATTGTGAAGAAAATCGAGAAGAAAAATTTTCCTTGGGAACGATTGTATGATCTAGGCCCTAATGAAATCGGAGAATTGATTCGCGTACCAAAGTTAGGCAAAACCATTCATAAATATGTTCACCAGTTTCCGAAGCTAGGTCTGTCGACACATATCCAGCCGATCACACGTTCCACTTTACGAGTCGTGCTGACTATCACACCGGATTTCCAGTGGGACGAAAAAATCCACGGTATGTCGGAAGCGTTTTGGATTCTGGTTGAGGATGTGGATTCAGAAGTAATACTGCATCACGAATATTTTTTGCTAAAGGCCAAATACGCGGCCGATGAGCACGTGATTAAATTCTTCGTACCAGTTTTCGAGCCGCTGCCACCACAATATTTCCTGCGTGTGGTATCCGACCGGTGGATCGGTGCGGAGACTCAATTGCCTGTGAGCTTTCGACATCTGATATTACCTGAGAAGAATTTACCACCTACAGAATTACTTGATCTGCAAGCGTTGCCAATCACGGCATTACGGAATACCAAGTTTGAGAATATTTATATAAATTTCCCGCAATTCAATCCAATTCAAACACAAGTATTCAATGCAGTTTATAATTCCGACGATAACGTATTTGTTGGAGCACCCACGGGTTCGGGCAAGACGACTATCGCAGAATTTGCAGTACTAAGGCTACTAACACAGAATTCGGAAGGTCGATGTGTGTATATGGTAAGCAAAGAGGCTCTAGCAGAACTAATCTACACTGATTGGACAGTGAAGTTCGGTCAACATCTGGGCAGAAAAGTTGTCCTCCTGACTGGAGAAACGGGAACGGATCTGAAGTTACTGGCTAAGGGACAGATTATTATTACGACAGCAGATAAATGGGATGTACTTTCGCGTAGATGGAAGCAGCGGAAAAACGTACAGAATATTCAATTATTTATCGTGGATGAATTGCAGTTAATAGGTGGCGAAGAAGGTCCTGTCTTAGAAGTCGCGTGTTCGCGAGCGCGTTACATTTCCTCGCAATTAGAAAAACCTACGAGAATAATAGCATTATCAGCTTCATTGGGTGATGCTAAGGATGCTGCACAATGGTTAGGTGCACCAGCAGCTGCGACGTTCAATTTCCATCCATCAGTACGACCAGTGCCATTAGAATTGCATGTACAAGGCATAAATGTCACTCATAACGCATCTAGATTGGCTGCCATGGCGAAGCCGGTATATAATGCTATATTACGGCATGCCGCGCACAAACCAGTAATTGTATTTGTGCCTACTCGTCGACAGGCAAGATTAACAGCCATTGATTTATTAACATTCACAGCGGCTGAAGGTCAGCCTTCGAGATTTTTCCATGCAGAAGAAGCAGACATCAAGCCATTCCTCGACCGAATGGTTGACAAAACGCTAAAAGAGACTTTGTCGCAAGGTGTAGCTTATTTGCACGAGGGTCTATCAGCAGATGATCGTAATTTGGTCGAACAATTGTTCGATAGCGGCGCCATTCAAGTAGCAGTCGCTACGAGAGATCTTTGTTGGGGTTTATCTATCAGTTCTCATTTAGTCGTAGTCATGGACACACAATGTTACAATGGCAAGACGCACGCCTACGAGGATTATCCGATTACAGATGTCTTACAGATGGTAGCACGAGCTAATCGTCCATTGGAAGATGAAGATGCGAAATGCGTACTCTTATGTCAAAGTTCAAAAAAAGACTTTTTTAAGAAATTTCTTAACGAACCATTACCAGTGGAGAGCCACTTGGACCGCAGACTTCACGATCATTTCAACGCGGAGATTGTGACAAAAACAATTGAAAACAAACAAGATGCTGTTGATTATCTCACATGGACTTTCCTCTATAGACGACTTACTCAGAATCCTAATTATTATGGCCTGCAAGGTATTACACATCGACATCTTTCAGATCACTTATCCGAAATGGTCGAAAGCACATTGACTGATTTGGAGCAAGCCAAGTGCGTTGCTGTGGAAGATGAAATGGATACTCTACCGCTCAATCTGGGAATGATTGCTGCTTATTACTACATCAATTACGCCACTATCGAATTGTTTAGTTTGTCTCTTAACAACAAGACAAAGATCAGAGGTTTACTCGAAATTATTTCAGCAGCTGCTGAATACGAGAGCGTTCCGGTTCGACAGAGAGAAGAAAATTTGCTAAGGAGCCTAGCCGCGCGTTTACCTCATGCACCACAGGCCACCAGAATGGCCGATCCTCACGTGAAGGCGCAACTTTTACTACAGGCTCATTTATCTAGGATACAATTGGGTCCAGAATTGCAAAAAGACACCGAATTAGTGCTAGGCAAAGCGGTGAGATTGATACAAGCTTGCGTCGACGTGCTCAGTTCTTCTGGATGGTTGGCACCTGCTGTTGCCGCTATGGAATTGGCACAAATGGTGACGCAAGCGATGTGGTCCAAGGATTCATATTTGAAGCAATTACCACACTTTACAGCGGAGACCATCAAGCGCTGTACCGACAAAAGCGTAGAGACCGTGTTTGATGTGATGGAACTCGAAGATGATGATCGAAATCGGTTGCTGCAATTAACGGATGTGCAAATGGCAGATGTTGCGAAATTCTGTAATCGTTATCCCAATATCGAAATGTCATATGAAGTACAGGACAAGGACAAATTGCACAGTGGCGGCACAGTGAACGTGATCGTACAATTAGAACGAGAAGATGAAGTCACTGGACCAGTAGTCGCGCCATTCTTCCCGCAGAAACGCGAGGAAGGCTGGTGGGTAGTGATTGGCGATCCAAAAAGTAATTCACTTCTGTCTATCAAGCGACTAACATTGCAACAAAAAGCAAAAATCAAGTTGGATTTTGTTGCCCCAGCACCCGGTCAGCACTCTTATACTCTGTACTTTATGAGCGATGCTTATCTTGGTTGTGATCAAGAATACAAATTCACTATCAACGTTGGAGAGTATGAATCAGACGCCAGCTCCGGTTCCGATTCCGATTGAAGATATTCAGATATGTTCTATATTTTTATTGATCTTTACTGTACAGTGTTTATTTGCAGTATTGTGCGATTTCAAATATTTTTTATTTTATCCGTTAACACACGATCTATGTGACATAGTAATTAAAAAGAACTTGTATCTTCATTCAAGAAATTCATTTACAACAATAATCAAATATGCTATAAAATAATATAAAATTCACTGTTAAATATAATCTAGAGTAAAATTTATATTTCAATATATGGAATGTGACAAGAAATGTGTATTATTTTTTAATATATATTCTTAATGATATTTACGCATTATTTGTTCAATAGGGAAATATTACATGATAATAAAGTAAACATAATGTTATATAATAAAAAAAATTAGAATATAAATTTAACATATTTAATACATGTACATCATGTTATATATGATTTATTATAATCAATTATATGTAAAAGTTATTACTTCAATCTTTTAATTAAATTGTTGGTCACGCGACCAATCAGAAATTTTGCTTCATATTCTCTTCTTTCCGCGATGTGGCGCGAGATTACAAAAAGCTGCCAGTCAGTTTCCCGTCTATATTCAGTTAACCGTTGCTTCTCCTCTGTCTGATCCTCTTTGGTTTCGCTGACCTCAAGTACCAGAGTCCTCCTTGAAACATCCCACGTCGGTTATATACGTCCGGGTAGGAGTTGTTCTACGATTTATACGTGCTTCTAAGTAAGTAATACAATGAAAGAAGTTGTACTTGACGCATTTCACGAATTTGTAATGTATCGCGTGCGCGCACGCGTTTCAATGGATTTTTCGGAACTTTTAATGGCCTCGGCCATCGTCGTGGTCACGCATCGCGCGCGATCTTAACCTCTCAGTCGTTCACATTACATACGTATTCCACTCACATCATACGTCACGTGTGGTTGAGGTACGCCTGATAATAACGGCATGTAACAAAGCGTAGATGGTTACTGACGCCGCCATTTCTTGAGAAATCCGCTTACGACTTTGAGATCAAGTATTCGAACATAACGTGACCGTTATTCACATCTATTTTTCATTTTTCATATTTTTACAATATTGCGTATTAACGAATTCGCCGTAATATCGTAATCTTAAACGCATTTCCCGCGAATTTCAGAGTATATCGTGCAACTTAACGATTTAATATTTAAATGAAATAATTTCGAATTTGATATCCAATAGATGATATTTTTGTGCTATTTTAATTTTCAGAAGATTATTGTATGAGTCAAAAAATAGAAAAACCGATACTATCAGGTCAACGTATAAAGACCAGGAAAAGAGGTATATTCGAATATATATTTATTATAAGGATTACAAATTTTTTAATTTTAATGGAATTCCTATACATAGATGAGAGAGAAAAATATGATCCAACTGGATTTCGGGACGCAGTGTTGCTTGGCTTGGATAAGGCTGGAAACGACTTAGAAGCAATTTCTAAATTTCTGGACGCGGCTGGTTCTAAGTTAGATTATCGTCGATATGGAGAAGCTCTATTTGACATTATGATAGCTGGAGGTCTTTTAGTTCCTGGTGGGTCTATTGCTCAAGATGGTGACAAGCCCGTTAAGACCAGTGCATGTGTTTTTGAGCAGCCAGAGGATATGGAATCCATGCGAAATTTTGAACAAGTAATACCAGTTCTTCATTGATCATTTTATCAATTTCCAAATATATCAAATAATCCTTTGATGTGGATGAATAGGTTTTCATCAAGCTCATGCGACGTTATAAATATTTGGAAAAAATGTTTGAAGAAGAGATGAAGAAAGTATTGGTTTTCATGAAGGGATTTTCACCTAAAGAACGTATTAAGTTAGCTAGGATGACAGCATTATGGATCTCAAATGGTTCTGTACCACCTACAGTCCTTTCAGTCTTGATTAACGAACATCTTGTAAAAGATAACTTGGCATTAGACTTTCTGCTGGAAGTCTTTGTTACTTGGAAACAAGAGAAAGGTTTATCTAGTTTAATGACAGCTTTGAAAAAAGGAGGTATTGAAGGAAGGTAAATTTAAAAAATATTTATATATTAATTATGTAATTTACATATAAATATTTTTTAAATTTAACTATAATTTAACTTCTATTTCTTAATATGGGACAATTTATTTTGATATAGTAATTTAAAAAAGTTTGTATTTTAGAAATTTGTTTAAATAATAATGGAACATATATAAAATAATGATATAAAATCCATTGTTTATTACACATAGTTAAATATAATTTCTGTTCCTTATAAATTATAATTTTTTATGTTGTATAATTTTTTACCATTCTTTGGCATATTTTAGACTGATGGAATTCGTACCGCCAAATAAGCGGACAGAAGAACATTTCCGGTCTGTATTTGAAGCAGTAGGCTTAGCAGATATTGTAAAATTACATAAGGCTCAAGCCAGTCAAGAAGCTAAACGAGATTTGCAGCAACTTCTTTTGGATGACTTGGCAGAAAACAGACCAATGAAGGATATTACATTGGATCTTAAAGAAATGGCACAACGAAGTGGCATTCCTGAACACGAAGTTATTGGATTGGTAATATTTATATATTTTTTAATGCACAATGCAAAGCTATAAAAGAAAAAGTATATAGAAATACTAATCACTTCGCTTATAGATTTGGGTTGTTGTAATGGGTCAAGCTGAATGGAACAAGAAGGAAGAATTAGTTGCTGAACAAGCATTAAAGCATCTAAAAGTTTATACTCCGCTATTTGGTGCTTTCACAACCACTGCCAGATCTGAACTCGCACTTATTCTCAAGGTCCAGGAGTTCTGCTATGAGAACATGAACTTTATGAAAGTCTTCCAGAAGATTGTTTTACTCTTTTATAAAAGTATGTTGATATCAATTACAATATATTATATATTATGGAATTAATAATTCTCTAGAAAAATGTGTTATAACTTTAATATTAATAATAATATAATTTTACTAAATATTGTAAGTATAAAACAAGTCTCTGAATTTTAGCGGATGTTGTATCAGAAGAGGTAATATTGAAGTGGTACAAGGAGGGACACTCGGTCAAAGGAAAAATGCTCTTTTTAGACCAAATGAAAAAATTCGTAGAGTGGCTCCAAAATGCCGAAGAGGAATCAGAATCAGGAGAGGAAGAAGATTAAAGATATTTATGTAAGTTTACTATACACAAAATGCTGTATAAAATAACATATATAAAGCGCTATTTGAAAGCATATTTCTTCGCAGAACGCATCATTGCCATTGAAAAACAAACGACATAGCTCCAAAATTTCGAGATGAATCAAGAACAATTTAATATCAACCGGAAAAGAAATTTGAAAACATAAATAAAGATAAAACTTAAGTCAATGTTAGTCAACTTGGTGGATCAAGAGTACACACAGGAATAGAAAATTTTTAAATTATCAATAAGATATGAACATTCAATCAGTGTGGAGAAACTGTAAATTTGCAATGTCCTTAATTGTATTACTTTAAGAAAAAATATTTTGTGTTACATTTTTATAACTCCGCTACAAATATATACAGAATAACAAAGAAATTATAAGAAAAAAAAAATCTTTATCCCTGTGTACGTACAATTTTCGGAATCCTATCTTTCTTTGTATAATATTGTACTAGTTTATAGAAAATATACTGACAGGTGATGTTTAATATATGATGTTTTAGTGATTCCTGATTTCCTTATGATAAAATGAACAAATTTAATTTTTATAAAATTGGGTTATTGTAAAAATTTATTTATTCTATAATTGAATCTAGGATTTTAGGATAATTTTAAAGTAGAATGTGTAACAATAAAATACTAATTTGATTTAATTATATATTTATATTATCCAAATTTAATTTAATTTTTGCTGTATTTATAATTCCTCATGTTTGCTACTGGTTGCTTTCTAATGAGTGTTTTACCTTTCATCAAAGATACTAACTTTTCTGGCACGATGATACGATGATGTTTTGTTTGATAAGTTTCGCATAGTGCAATCAACATACGAGGTATCGCACATGCAGTAGCGTTTAGTGTATGCACATGAAGCATATTTCCATCTTTTGTTCTGTACTTTATGTTAAGACGTCTTGATTGATAATCTGTACAATTGCTACAACTGGACAATTCACCATATAACTTTCGTCCAGGCATCCAGCCTTCCATGTCACATTTCCTAAAATAAAAAAAGTCATAGATAACAAAATATCAAGTGGAATATATGTAATCATAAAATAATTATTATAATATATGTGTAATACTCTGATATCTATAAGCTGCAGTATGTTTATAATATGATACCTATAAGCTGATGCACCCAATTCGGATGGTGGCATATCCATTATTTGGAAATATAATCCTAATGAAGAGAACAAGTCTTCTTGTATATCTTGAAGATCTTGAAATACTTTCTCAGAATAATGTGGTTCAGAACAAACGAACATTTCCACTTTTGTAAACTGATGAACTCTATAAATGAAAAATATAATATTGTGACACAAGATTAATATAAGATTGATCTGATGAATATAAGTTGTGTTTTTATAATGTTAGAATTTATTACCTATAGATTCCCTTCTCGCTATGTGCACTAGAACCTTCGGCACGATAACACCGACTTACAGCAGCTAGTTTCACTGGTAATTCATCATATGAAAATGTACTATTTATTAATCTATTAGCTAACGACATTTCTGCAGTTCCCGCTAAGCTATAATCACTACCGTAACATGAATCCAAATTATATACAAGAGTTCGGTCACGGTCTGTTATCAAACCACATCTCTCAATAATTTGTGTAGGAATGATATCAGGAACTGACAATAGATTGAATCCATGTGTCATCAATTTTCTGATTGTATATTGAACCAATGCTTCTTCCAATTGCGCCAAATCTCCTAAGAGTACATAACTCCTCTGTCCACAACTGGGACCTAGATGATCTACTCTCATTGCCTTTAGATTTGTGACAAGCTTAGTGAATTCTTCAAGTTCAAAATCATATTCTACTTTTTTGCCACATTTTTTTAATAGTCTTGGTTTATCATAGTCCAATATTGCTGGATGGCTACAATTCGGTATTTTGCTTAATTCTCGTAAAAATAATTCTCGCTTCTCGGGTCTATTCGAATATTCAATAACTTTATCAATATCTCCGATACCTTTTCTCTTTCTAATATTACTTAAAATAATATCACGGTTTGCAGAATTGCATAAAAAATCTAAATCATATTCTGGTTCAGGCATATGCAATTTTGTGCCAGTTATGCTTTTTTCTATCTCCACAGGCTATGACAAACATTATTAATATCATTATATCATTATTTTTGAGAAATTATATACAATTAAATGTAAAGTTATATACATACCAATGTATGTAGCCAAGAACGTTGTAATCTACAAAATTGTTTAAAATATTCTTGGATATTGAACCTCATTTTATTAAAAGAAAATTATATTCATATATTTTAATAAAAATTCGTGTTTTCGATAATAGAAGTAAGATTACATTAATTATTAATTGTATATGTCAATAACTCAACATAACTAGGTTATAGCGTTTGCTATATAAAAATTGCAGTTGTTGGGAAAACACCTAGAATTGAAAACATATTTTTTTTAATGCTTTTATGTTACAGATATCTTTCAAATATCTGACATTTCATACTTGAAATGTAATACTCATACTCGCTATGTAATAACATATTTTGAAATTATATTTTTTATATTTTCTTAATTTTATTGCTAAAACAGAGATGAGAGAATCCAACACATGATTGGTGGATTCCTACACATTATGCTTTCTAGAATGTCAATCTAACGATATTTTTGGATAGAAATTCAGACTGAGTTAAATTTAATATCCAATAGAAAAACGTACGTTCTAGGAATAAAGCATCTTTTGTTACTCCCTAAAAAAATAGCTTGGTTTATTGGATATTAGATACAATAAGGAAGGTAGAAATATGACATACTCTTCCATGGCGTATTCAACATGTGATTGGTTGATTTTACGTTGATTACTATGTAAGTTTGCCTGAATGATGGCGTATACGTGTCGCTGAACCTTGACGCGGGCTTAGCGTCTCTTGCTTGAAGGAAATGGCAGAGAAGAGGACGACGTCAAGTATCGCGGCATATCGACCGAGCACGGCGAATTTCGGCGCATGCTGAGACGCGACGCTGCGATCTTGTAAAATAACGAAAGGTATAAGAATCGATAAACAAGAATAACTAATATCGAATATGTGCGGCCCCCTGTACGCGCGCGCGCATTTCCTCACATGGGCTCGGCTGCATCGGGGGTTCCGTGTGACGATAACCGTTCTCCCCCCTAAGTGTTGGCCATTTTGCTATCCGTTGATAAATTCACGGGATTCTCGTACCGACTGGTGAGCGAAACGCGCGCGACGAAAGTTCGCATTGCGCAAAGTGTCAAAATGCATTCCCGTCTGTCGTGCAAGTTTTTTATCGTAATGACGTATATGAATTAACTGGCCGGAGTGTTGCACGGCGATTATCCATGGTGGCCGACATTGCATTCCGGCATGATGCGCAAACCTCGAAAACGTGACCTTCGTCTCACGGCGTTTCGTCGTTGATGATGCGCATCTCGCGCGTGCCTTTGTGTATCGGACCGCTTTCAACAGGCATCTCGATTCGCAAGCAAAACTGTAGATATCCGTCGGCATAGAACACGCGGTTTTCTCTTAACATCAGCCAACAATTCACGAATGTATATAATCCATTATGAACTTACGAGTTCTCACGTTATTTAGCCCTGCAGTTCCCCTACCCCCTCCATAAGCATTATCTGCCATTTATTTTATGCGTATATTACATCGATTTTATCATAGAACATGTTCTGTGAATATCCATGTATTTATCTTCTAGGTGCACTTGTGCAGATATTTTACTTGAAAAATGGAATTGTCGACGGAAATACTGGAGAGCTTGGTTATGGATAACAAGGATGTCATAGAGGTGTTGAAGAATGGTAATGTTACAGAGAATATTATTTTTGAGTCCGAAGTAACTGAGGAAGATGGAGAGGAAGGAGAAATAGAAGAAATTATAGAAATAATAGAGGAGGTGGAAGAAAATGATGAAGCAGTTCCAGATGATACGTTAAAGGACAAATTGTTAAAGGATAATGAAATGGTTGAAAGGATAGAGAAAAAAGACCAGTTGGCTAGAAAAGAGCTTTACAGTTTTAGTGAGGAAAATTCAATGTTCACCTCACAACCTGTAACAAAAGAATCAGCTACGAGTAACAGCACACAGAAGGCTATCAAGCAAGTTATAAATTATGATGTAGATGAGGACTGGCAGGATGAAGAGTTAGAACGTGAATTAGAGAATTCTGAATTAATCGACAACCATATGGGTTCTTTACAGACTGACAAAAAACATGTAAATAATCAAACTATAAGTATTCCGTTGCAATCAAACAAGGTAGATTTGAAGATTCATACAGAGTTCTCTGGGAAATCTGATAAGTCCCGAATAGAAAATAGTATTGGAAATAATGTAAATATAGAGGACAATGATGAGATGACACACGAGATAGTAAAAAATGTGGAGAATAATCTACTATATACTGTACTTGGTACAAAGAAACAAGATTCTTCAAAGCAGGCACAACAAGATGCACATTATGTTAAGGTTAGTTATGTTCTTACACATTGTAAAATATAACTATAATGTGTGTTTTTCATAATATTGTTAACAATTATTGTTTTAGATGGAACGACTCGATGAAAATACTATACCAGTTGAAGGCACCATCTATTATGAAGGAGATAACATGGAAACTTTGTATGTAGCACAAGCTATTGATGACAATGAGCAATATCAGTATGATAATGCAACTATTGAACAAGATGAACAGATGTCTTGGGATGCTGCAAATCCAGAATCTAATCAGAATCAAGAAGAATATAATACTCAAGTATAACGATTACTATGATTGAAAATCAATATTTATAAACTCTATAAAAAGCAAATTACTATAATTTGCTACTTTCAGGAACAGATATTTTTACATGAAGACGAGGATGGTCAATTGTATTTTAAGGATGATAATGGAGCTCTTCAACCAGTATATTTGACTGATGATGGAAATTATGCGATTGCTGAAACTAGTGACGATACTAATAAAGAATCAAAATTTCAACAGAACAGCAATGTGATCGAAGAAGATACTTTTATTTTACCTGATTTGGATCCAAAATCGAGTTCCAATAAACAGGTATTATTTTACATAAGGCATTATTTTAGATAAATTGTAAATAAATATGTATTAAAAATATTTGATATTCATTCTATCTACTTTTTATTTAAAATTTATTAGATGAGCACAGTGTCACCGTCATCGCTCCCAGATGACAATGAAGATAATACTGTGACCATCTCTCTGATAATATCAGAAGATGAGAATGGAAAAAAGAGAACTCAAGTCATCATACCAACAACAGATAACAACAAATGCGATATTTGTAATAAAAGTTTTAAGACAGCTTGTCATTTACTCAGACACAACAGACTAAAACATGCTCGTGAGGAAGATATAACTACAAGAAATTTTCCTTGCGACTTGTGTCCTAAGAGGTAAATTAAATATTTCTTAATAATTGCATATTTGCATATTCATTATGCATAGATTTATAATGCCATAATAATCTAAATTTTATTAATTATTCTCTTTGAATACTTAATCATATGTGATATTAATTTTTTTCCTTTTTTAATTAGATATCCAGATCAGTCTTCCCTGGCTCGTCATAGAAAAACTCATACTGGCGATCGTCCATTCCAATGCTTGGAATGTCACAAAAATTTCCCTACATCTACGGCATTACGTCGTCATTTAACACTTCACAATTCTCAATCACGACCACTTCCTTGTATCTACTGTGGTCGACGATTCATGGACAAGCCTAGTCTAACTAAACACGAAGAATCGCATATGCCTAATGAGCAACGCACATACACGTGTGACATATGCCAGAAGACTTTCCAGCATATAACTGATTTGAGCATGCACAAAAAGTATCATGATTCTGACAAGAAATACGATTGTGAAGTATGCGGTCGTGAATTCAACCGATTGAACAATCTGCAGAGACATATTTTAGTGCATCAGCAAGTACGTCTAATTATTTTAATAATATTCTCTAATTCTCTAATAATAAATAGAAAAGGGAGATTATTCAAAAAGTAATTTGGTTTTAGTTCACATGTTAGTAGTTATTTATTTCGATGTATAAAATATTATAAATTATAAATTATAAATTATAACATAATTTATATTTATAAATTATAAATTATAAATTTATAATATTATAAATATTATAAATTATGTTTTCCTTTTTTACTAAATAGCAACAAGGTGGAAATGAAGAAATCCTTTCTTGTAATGTATGTGGAATTACGTACAAATTCATGAGTTCATTGACAAGGCACATGGTGACGACGCATATGAATCCGGAAAAACTCAGACAGCAAGCAGAGGAACAGCGGAGAAAACGCGAAAACAATTATCGAAAATATCTGGAAAACCGAAAAATGTATGAAACTCAGCATGCTAGTTATGGTACCAAACGTAATTACCATTATAATTCCCGCGTACTCGCAGGAAATAATGACGAAACGGCCTGACTTAAATTTAATTTTTTGGAAGTTTCGTAAATTGCAACCGTGAAATTTAATTTCTCTGGAATAATAATGATATGCTGCGCTTGCATAACGGTCTTTATATTATTGAAGTATGGATAGCAGTACAGATATGCATTTAATTTAATGACATATATCAATATATTAATTGTATATGTGTCTTAAATAGTATATGATTATATTAATGCAATGGAATAGTATATGTGTACAATGAATAATACAGTATACAGATAAATATAATTTCCTTAGTCTATTGCATGCACCGAAAAATTTGCTGATTTAAAATAAAACAGCACCATTTATACATAAAAACGTTTGAAAAGCGTGCCTTAATTACTTACTTATTTATTTGCATAATGTCTCGAAAGCTTTGAAATATGCATATTTAATATCGAACTCCATATCGTACCAATAATTGATGGATACACAAGCGTGAGACTGCGTCACATGATGAAACCATAAAGACGGCAGATACAATATATCTCCAGCTCTAACTGTGACTTTCAAAGTGTGTGCATTACGATACTCCGGATACCTACAAATAAATTTTTAATTTATTTTAATTTTTTCAATATATATTATCTGCAAAAGAAAACAACTATACAAACTATGTATACTAAACTTTTTATAATTTGGATTTAAAGGATCTATACATATCCACGGTGTAAATGCGGAATTTGCGATTTTTTCCAAACCAGACGTTTCATTAAGTATCTGTTCAATGATCCATTTCCCAGGCTCACATTCTTTGTAAACAGCTGACGAATAATCTCGATATGGAATCCATGGTAAATCCGTAGGTGGATGTAATGTGAAATTTTTTTCGCCAGACAAAACGCAATATATATTTTCATAAGGATCTTTATGCACTATAAAATTGACGACTGTTACAAAAAACTCGAATTTCATTGTAGTTCTTAAAATTAACTATATATCTTTATAAAATTATGTACAATAATACATGCAAAATTCTTCGTTAAATGGATAAGAGATGATAATCTTATATGTCTTTTAGATCTGAGATACTTTTGAGATGTTATCAAGTTATCAATAATAAAACTTTACTGGAAGTTACAGCTCTTTCATCTCCCATCCAAAAATTCACGGCGTCAGGTTGCTTTCCGAATGCTTCATTGGCCCAAGATATCTCGATTTCCGCATCCGACCATAATTTGTGAAAGCTATTTATGAAGTTTGAGTTTTGTTGCTGTATGTAAAATACGCTATCTTCTTTTGTATTCTCTAATGTATTGAGGAACTCCGACATTGTGAGTAAGCGTTCCTCAGGCATCACAAAAAATTCTTCTTCATCTTTCTTGGCTATCGCATCTGCATAGCCGTTTGGTGTTACAGCGACTACAATTTTCTCATCGCCAAGTACTTTGCGAAGATACGGTATAGACCATTTACGTACAGCAGGCCAATGTTTCACTGCTCCTCTTATGATTAGTGGTATATTTTTTGAAATATACTCTCGGTAGAAAGAAAGAGGTGTGATTGTGTGATCTATTTCTGGTATTTCACTTTGCAAATATAATTCTATATACATATAAAATTATGTAAGTATACATGTACAAAATTATATATTATTTTATATATTAAATTATAAATTAATTAAAAATTATACCGAATATTAACTGATTTGTTATTATATCTATTTCTTCCTACATATTCCATATAGATTATTATTTATAATTATTATTTTAACTGTTTCTTCGTATATAATTTAGACGATTATTTCCTTAGAATAAAAAAAACCAAAGCAGAGAGAAATTGTGATCATAAATAAAATATCTTATTAATTATATGTATATATATATTTTATTATTAATAATGTTATTATTAATGTAATTATATATATAATGATTGCAAAAACACATAAAAATAATTTAATTAATATAAATATAGATTACATACATTCTAATAATTACATACATATAATGTAAATATGTATACATTAAAATTTTTTTTTCTCTGTATATATGTGTGAATATGTGCACAATAGTAAACAATATCATAAATCATAATTACAACGTTTTATATATGAATTTTCCTGATAAACAAGTATAGATTGTATATAATTACGTGCACGTTAATAGAGTTTGTATGCAAAATTGGCATGTATTATAAAAAACAGATAACAGACCTTTCGCTTCTTGCGACAGAACATGAAATGCTTTTTGAATTTTAGCTTGAAGATTTGACATTTTTTCGAGATATAACACATGTAAATACAATGAAATGTTTATTCATAAATCGCGTTGATATCGATAAATGCAAACAGTGATGTCTAGGTTAGGATACATAGGTTAGAAGATTTAAACTCTCGTACGTGTGTATCCAGTCAGTGCATATGAACAGTGGATATTCTTGATAATGATTATTATTAGTCACGTGTTGTCAAAAGTCTATCTGTAAGTGACACGAAATAAACTACAGAAATATATTTTAATTTATATAAATATAAGTTGTCTTGAATATATTATAATAGCGGTCTATTAAAAAGATTATAATTAACTTAATTTTAATTTTTAATTTAAACAAAGAAAAAACATATATATAGGTTAAATTAAAAATATTAATAAAGTTATATTAATAATATAACTTTATTATAATATTATTATAATATTATATATATATAATACATATAAAATAAATATTGTCTTATATTAATTATATGTATTGAATGTATTGAAATATGTTTTTAATTGTATCTGAATAATAAATTCTTAGATGCAGTTTATTTGTATCCATAGATATTAATTATTGCATTATTATGTCAATGTTTATAGACTTAATATGATATATTATGATAGAAAATTTTAGTTGAATGTTATATAATTTTGAAGGAGGAAGGAGGAGAATACTCTAGATACTTTAGATGCTTTGATTGACAGTATCAAAGATATATCAGTTATCTATAATACTGTTTTGATTACAGATATAATTTACAAACAAAGATAAATGAAGCCAATTATATGATAGACTTGTAGATAAGCACTTTCTTATCTTCACTCAACCTATAGATAAGTACAATTCTTCAAGCTAAACCTAAGCAGTGATTATTGCAATTATGGACAAGCAAGAGAATTTGTTACGAATAAATTTAGAAAGGCCTTTGTATGAATATGAAGCGTTGAATCAAACTTACAATTATGAGAGACCAGAACGACTTCGTAAGTTATATAAGTTATAAAAAAAAATATATATAAAATAAGTTCTTTAATATAAATTTAATATAAATTTTTAAATGTGCAAATGTAAATTTTTGCTTTTTTACAGCTCTCAGGCAAAGGATAATAAATCGTATCAAGTCAAAGGATTGGGGATCCTGTTTAATGTCAACAATACCAGGGATCAAATGGCTCAGTAAATATAATTGGAAAAAAGATATTGTGCCTGATATTGTTGCTGGTTTAACTGTGGCAGTCATGCACATACCGCAAGGTATGGCCTATGCACTTCTGGGAAACCTACCACCAGTGGTCGGTATATACATGGCCATCTTCCCTGTTTTTATATATTTTCTTCTGGGTACATCTAGGCATGTCTCTATAGGTAAGAATGCAAGATAAACTGAAGTAAAACGATTTCTTAAGTATATCAGAGATAAATAGAGCAAACAGAATTGCCAAGATATGTACTATATGAGTTTGCTCTCAGTTAATGCATTTATTTGGTTAACTTCCATTACAGAAGAATTAGAAATAATACATCTTAGTATGAACTTAATCGTCAATACTTGAACAATCAAACATTCTTGGCACCCATCAGGAACTTTTGCTGTGGTATGCTTAATGACTGGCAAAATAGTATCGTCTTATTCGACACCACTCATGGAAGAGATATCAGCGAATGCTTCAGAAGCTGTTTTTCAGAGTTCTGAGAATGTCACATATACATATATGCCTATAGAGGTAGCAACAGCTGTGACGTTTACCGTTGGAATATATCAGGTAAATACCGTATCATTTTATAATATATTTCAGTGAAAAAATTGATGAAAAATAAAGATTTTTCTTGCTATTATAGATAATAATGTATGCATTCCGATTAGGCATTGTGACAACATTATTGAGTGAGAGTTTAATTAACAGTTTCACAACAGCAGCTGCTGTTTATGTTTTAATATCTCAAATCAAGGACCTTTTTGGTCTAAAACTATTAAAGCGATATGCGTATTTTAGGCTAATTTATGTAAGTACATGCAAATTTATATCTGATGCAAATTTATATGCGATTGTGAATTTCATTAATTTATCAAATTGTTAATCAGTCAATCAAAGAAAGAGTTATTTTTTTCAGACTGTTATAGATATATTTAAAGAGATAAAAAATACTAATATAACTGCTGTGATACTATCGGTTACTGCAATTAGTATCCTCGTTTTTAATAATGAACTTTTAAAGGTAAGATAGCACAATGTTTTGATTGGATTTAAAATTATTTATATTTAAAATCTGATTTGATACAATAATTTGTATTTTGTTAGCCAAAGAAAAATAAAAAATATAGTATACCAGTGCCTATGGAACTTCTTGTGGTTATTGGTGGAACATTAATCTCTCGATATTGTGATTTAGTAAAGAATTTTAACATTGAAGTCGTCGGGCGTATTCCTACAGGGTACAAATAAAATTCTGCTATTCAGTGCATCATAGTTTTATTCTTAATTTGATTATCATTAGCTATTATATTTGACAATGTTTCAGATTTCCCAAACCAAAAGTGCCGAATATGGAAATATTGCCTATAGTAGCAGTAGACAGCATTTCAATAACTTTAGTTTCATATACCATCACTATATCACTGGCATTAATATTTGCAGAAAAGTTAAATTATGAAATAAATTCAAATCAAGAACTGTTTGCGATGGTAAGATATCTTTTTTAATTTTTTAAAACTAAGGAACTAAATCTGCTTTTTGATGCATCTTAACTACATTTTAGACCATCTTAATTTTATTCGTAATGATAATTTTTAATTAATAAATTATTCTAATTCTAGGGTTTGAGTAACATAGTGGGTTCATTTTTTTCGTGTATGCCAATCTCAGCATCTTTAAGTAGATCCCTTATTCAACAAACAGTTGGAGGACGTACACAAATTGCGAGTATTGTATCCTGCCTATTGCTACTTGTTATACTTTTGTGGATCGGACCATTTTTCGAACCTTTACCAAAATGCATATTAGCCTCCATAATAGTTGTATGTAAAACATAATTATAGTAAAATTGTAATCATAAATATAAAAATTCTGAAGATTTTTCTTATAGGTAGCGCTGAAGGGAATGTTGATACAAGCCAAACAATTCGTTAAATTTTGGAAATTAAACAAGTCTGATGCCATAATTTGGTTGATAACATTTTCAATAGTGATATTAATTGATATCGATATCGGATTACTCGCGGGATTGCTCGTATCGCTGATAGTTATCCTATTAAAGAGCATTCGACCTTATACATGTCTGTTAGGTCATATACCGGATACAGATTTGTATTTGGATTTGAGCAGATATAAAGCGGTTAGTTAATTAAAATTTTCGATTTTTATCAAAACATGAGCATCAATTTCATATTATATTGTTTTAGGCAGTAGAAATCAAGGGAATAAAAATCTTCCATTATTGCGGAAATTTGAATTTTATCAATAACAATAATTTCAAGTTTATCGTATACAAATTAGTGGGCGTACGCCCGCAAGACATTATCGATCGGAATTCGACTCAGGAAGATCATTTCTTGGGCGAAAAAAATTCCGAGGATGGACAGGAATTGCGCTGCATTATTATGGATATGAGCGCGTTGAGCTACATTGATTCTAGTAGCGTTCATGTGTTGCATTTGATTGTAGAAGAATTCGCGGAGGTGAACATAGAGTTTTATTTTGCCGGTTGTTCCAGTCCTATTTTCGAAATGATAATGAAATACGACATTTATGTATATGATGCATTGACGCTGAAAATTTTCGCAACTGTACAAGATGCGGTCACCTTTTTTCAAACTGAGGTTATCCCAAGATAATAAAGGAAATATTTTATCTGCTAAAAATCGTATTAATATTTAATAACTACATATTTTTTTAGTTTTTTTAGTTTGCTATGAAGAGATATGTGAGATATATATATATTTTGTGCTATTGTTATTTGCATTTTTGTGATGTATTAATATTTTTCTGCAAAGTGGCATATTTTTTATCTAATTTTTCGCAATACGATATAATGTCATATAATGCATGAAGTCTCGGTTCTCATCGAGATTGCATTAAAATCGGAGTGATATAAATGTACTTCATATTGTATATTTTATTCAATATTGTACTTATAGCAATACTTATCTTATAAATCTTCTCATAGATTTTAAAATATATTTTCTAAATATTGTTATCCTATATTATGTTAATTATTATATTGTAATTATTATTATATTTTGAAAGAGAAAAATAATGAATAATAAAAACGAATAATCGAACAATCGATTTCTTTATTTGCAGCCATCATTATATATACAATACGACAAGTAATTCTGGTTATTCTGGATAGACAGCTGCTATTAATATTTTTACTGTATGTTTATTAATTATAGAGCTGGCAATTAACATTCTATTATCTTCTATTTGTAAGACACAATTGTTTCTCTCTATTCGCGCTTTATCGCCTGTTGCTGATGTGTTGCAGAATAAATATTTAAAAAAAAAAAAAAGAAAAAAAAAGATGGGATGCATTTTCAACAATACGGCAAAAATTGAAGTAAGGTCAAAAATTAAAGTTGTTTTACACATTTCTTTCTCTAACCGATAATTAAATCGGTAACATTTATTTACGATGTTTACGCCATATTATACTTCTTCTTCAGTGACTCAGGCATCTCGGGTGGTGGCGGACGTGGCATGCGTAACCAGACTTTAACGGCATCGTAGATAAACCATTGCGCCGCGGTCAAAGTACCGATCATAATAATCCTTGGTCCTAAGCCCTTCCATACACCCATGAAACCAAGTTTTTTCAAAATGTCACCTGTGGACGCTCCTTTTTCTTGATTCAATTTCGACACCACCTAATAGATATGTATATTTATAAAATTTATGTTGCAAGAAATAGTCTAAAGCATAATTTTTTATAAGTAAAATTTACCGTATCAGCAGGATGAGACACAATAGCACAGAACACACCAGCAATATATCCAGCTGCAAAGGTTACCACTAGTTGTTCGCCCTTAGTACATTCTAACCTGGGTTTAGGAACCACATACTTATATAGACCTTCAACAGTGCGTTCGAAACAGGCGAATTTCATCATTGTATATGGAATCTGACGCAACCACAATGGTATTAAGCCCTTGTAAAAACTTGTAAGACCTTCTTCAGCATACATCTTTGGCATGGCCTGTCGCAAAGTATTGGCATAGCCCGGTGTGGTTTGTATTTTTACCTAAATGATTCGAATATAAAATTATTGTGTGAAATAGATAATCAAATATTGAAAATTAATGAAAAGCAGATAAAATAATTCATTACTTTGGCAGCTTCAAATGGTGCCAAACCAATATCAGCAAAGAATTCCGCGGAAGCAGACGATATCAAGTACAAAGTTGTTCTATATTCATAAGAAAATTCTTCACCAGCTAATGCTGCATAATATACTTTAAAGACTTCATAGAGTCCAAATTTGAACATTCCTTGGATGGAATAACCAAAGAAAGTAGGTGCCCAACCTCTTACCAATCCACGAACACCATCTTCAGCTAAAGTTACCTATAATACCGATAAAGTGCAATTACGTGATATAAAAATTTCTTTCTATGGAAATAATTTATAAATATAATGAAAAAAAAATAATTACCCGGAATCCATGGAACAGTGATTTGTATTTTTGAGGATCTACCTGAATACGACATTTGATTAAATCTAAAGGAGTGATAGCAGTGTGAGTGATACCACAGGACAGGATGCCTCCAAGACCACATAGCATAAAATATTTATTTGATCCAAATTCACAACTATCTGTAAATATATAAAAGCATGGATTGATAAATTAGGAATTATAATTCCAATTAATCCTGTTATAGTACAAAGAAAAATGAAACATATTAATTATCAATATAAAATTATCATTTTATTTTAGTTCAAAGAATTGTAATTTACTTAAAAATTTTAACATATATGTATTATACTGTAAAATTATCAAAAATCGTTAATATTAAATCTTACATTTGATCAAAAAGATGTATGAAAATATATCATTATGAATTCATGTTTCAACATAAAAATATCCAGAATATTCCGCAATTGAAGAAATATTTCTGAATATAGAATGTAGAGACAAAGCTTTTGAAGGACATGGATGTTTCAAGAATATCATTCCATCAACTGGTACTAATCAATGCATGCTCATGATATACCCTTCTTGGCATAGATTCAAAGTTCGAACTGAGACTTGCCTACTTTTAATCTATAAAAGAGAACGGCTGGCGCGCACGAAGACACGTGTCCGATGCGTTTCTTGGTCACGGTCAATGTACGGGAATGACAATTTGTGGGTGAATTATTTTTACTTAGCCATCCAAGGTCGACGAATAATATGTTTTAAACATAACGATATATAAAACAAGATGGCCGCATATTATGCAACCTGCATCCTGTGTGCATCCGTTTAAATCCTAGAGGATTAAGTCTTCCTATGATTAGTGATATCGGCTTAGTCACTGGAGATTTATATAAATCCTTTTCAATGGAAACAGAAATTAGATGGATCGCAAATGTAAATTGTACATTGTATCGCAGTATATTCTCATCCAATCGAAAATTCGTTCGAATGTCGAACTTTGATTTTAATCATTGTTTCGGATATACATGCGGATATGATCCGCAGTTATATAATTAATAGGCTGACAGATCTCGTGGTGAAATAGGTTATTAACATGCTACGGTACTTAAATTATGATTATCCTTGAATTCTATCTATGAATACTATAACCGTATCATATAACCGTAATCAATAGCAGATATCAATAAGAAATCGAACAATTTCCGAATCGCAATATCTTCAACGAACTTTCGACGATTTAACACTTCACGATATTCAATTATATTTCGGATTATGTAACGTTAACGTTGTCTCGGATAGAAGAATGGCGAGTAGTCTCATCAAACATGAATAATGCTTTATAAAAATGTATGATTCAGGAATAAATATTAATTCATGCGACGGGCAACATCTTTTGCGGTTAATGAAATTAAAAAATGACAAAGAATATAACCTTTCAGTTAAAATAGTAAAGAAAATCATTCAATCGCTCTTATATTTTATTCACGATCATTTTGGAAAAGATCAAGGAATAATTACTAACCGCCTTCCTGGATAGAAGCGGCGGCGATGTTGCGATTTAGAATAAGCGGTCGAGCGCCGTCCTGCAGCGCCTGACATTTTACCGTCGTGAACGGCGACGAGAATGGATTCATTTTTGCTGTTTCCTGCACCCAAGACCACATCTTGTCACTCGACTTGCACTTGCACCTGAACAAGAAGTATCTGTCAATGACAGTTCTGTCAATGTCAATGACAATTCCAGTCAATTTACAGGCTAAATCCTATCGAATACAATAAGCATGTCAAAGAAACATTTTCTATTTAGTACCTTCTACTGAAAGATTCTCGTCACCGAGAAACCCGCGAAAGAGTGACGGAAGCACTTGGAGTGTAACTTGCTAATGACACGAACATGGAGTCATTGTCTCATAGACGCGAAAATGAGTTGCTTATTAGAATATTTAGTAATAGTATCAAATAAAGTTTCTGACAATCTAATTTCTAGTTAATTGTCGCTATGCTTAATTATTAGGTATACAAGTTACTTTCTTGTAAAGTTCAAAATTCAGTTAACTACAAGAAAGATTTTAATCAATAAAATACTCCCCATTATTATCGACAATCTTAAGTTTATCTTAAATTTATCAGGCAACTAGCGATTTTGATGATTTCAATGCTTGAAATCAAAAACAAGAAACAGATTTGTATACTTAATAATAATTATGAGAATGTATAACTATATGTGTATATATATACATTTTGAAATTTATATAAAATTGGAAACAATAAGGACTACATCAAATAGAATAATAAAAAGTTCATAAATAAAAGAAATTTATGCATTATCTATGTTGACATTATTTATGTTGGCAGTGTTCATTGTTATGTTATTTCGGAAGATTTTATATTGATAACCGAATATTTTAATATCACCATAGTTTCTAGATAGTTCCTAAATATTTTTACACTAGTGTGAGAAGCAGATAGGTTACGTTCATAAGTTTGTTTCAACATTTAAGCAAAATGATTTCTACTTCTATTTTAGAGAAAATTAGGATAACATTTGTCGCTATATCTAGACCACATTTTCGAACAATAACCAGGAGTTCCGCTAATAATATTGTTGATGTAGAACCAGAAGATGATATGGTAAATAAAAATAATTTATACTATTTGTGCTATTAAAAAGACATTAGAAAAAGACTAAAAGACATTTCTAAAAATCATATTCTTTGTGTGTAAAATTTTGTTTATCTTATATATGTATAATCTTGTATATGTTATTTTTGTTGAGAATATTATAATGAGAATATTATAATATATTATAATATTTTTTTAGCCTTAATAATTAATATATGTTTGAAAATTTATAGCCTATACGAATGAAAAATGTATATGTAAAAGAAAAACGTCAATGTATTTTATGTAAATTGAATATTAAACCAGATTACAAAAATGTAAGATTGCTTTCTCAATTTCAAAGTCGATATACAGGCAAAATATATGAAAAACATATTACTGGATTATGTAATCATAAGCAAAAGCAGGTAAAACAAGAAATTCTGAAGGCTCAGCATGCAGGTTCGTATTTAAGAAAGAAAAATAATATGATATTAATTTATGAAGATATAATTGGCAATTTTTTATATTATAGGTTTAATGGGCTATTGGAGCAAAGAACCAGAATATGTCAATGATCCACAATTATTTGATTTAAATCATCCATTTAGACCACACAAATATTAGATAATAAAGTTGATATATATTGTATATATATTATTAAAAATAAATAAAAATCAATTCTAAAAATAATATTAGTCAATTTTTTTATTATACACATTTGAAGAATTATATAAAATTCATTCTTTAATAATAATAAACTACATTAATTAAATTAAAAAGGAACTATTCAGGTATGAATAAAGATGTCTTTCATATCTAATTTATATATTTAGAATTATATTAGATAAGTTTTCCACATATTCACGATTTTAATCGAATATGTAAAAAGTACACATATTTTAACTGCGTTTTCAGCACTCTAAGTGACATTTTCAAATAAAGGCGGGAATTCACGAATCGATCGCCGAATGTCCGAGATTTTTATATATATATATTGTTTTATACTCCATCGAAATACGATTATTCGTAAATAACATTGAACTTGTGTACAAACACATTGTGTACAACGACAAAACAAATCAAACATAGTTCCATGTCACATAATTGGTCGCTCTACATTAGGCTACAGTCTCATATTTCCTCCTGGCATGCATGTTGAATGCATCTTTGTTCCTTGACATCAGAGAAGAATAGTTGCTTAGTCCGAGTAGATTTATTTTGTATCGTGATACAACAAATGCACAAATAACAATGGACGATGATTATGACGATAGCGAGCTAAGCGATTATAGCAGCGACGAGCATTACATAGTAGGTACGTCTTCCGAATAGGAAAATCGAGATCGCTTTGTACGATATGTGAAAATACGTAGTAAGGTTACACGAAGATGTACACGCATATGTGAGGTATGTTTGCAAGCCAAGTGAACGACTGAATTGATGAATAAAGCTCAATTACATCGTTGGCCACATCCTCATTTAATAATAATTCCTTATCACTTTTTATATTGTTATACCTAATTTGATATATAAATACAAAATGATATTGATGCATTAAGATTGTTGAAGTATCAAATATTGAAATTAAACTCTTTTTGCAGAAGCTCCACACAATGATTATGATCTGGTTGATGAACCTGATGCTTGGTCAGGAATGACAGATGATGTGGGTATGTTCTTTAATATGTTATATATATCCCTATACATTTTTATATGGTATATATATCGTGTATAAATCTTTGTCTTCTGATCTTGCTAATGTTTACATACTTAAATATCTATATAACTATTTGTAGATTCATTGGATAATAGAGTACAGCATAATATGGATAGTGTACCAATACCGACAGAAAATACTTTTGATGTTTCATTGCCAGCAACACATTCTGTAAGTACATATTACTATTCTATTTTATTTTCTGAAAAATAATATTTAATATGATCTAAATTAAGGCAATCTGCAATTTCTGATCTGAAATGCTCTATAAACTAAACAGATGCATTCCATAGTATCTAGGACAGAATTTGGAAGAACTAAGAGGAAGAACAATATTAGATGATGGCATTTATATGAATCTGCCATTATTGATAAAACAATCTCTATTATTTCCTGGGCAAACACTACCCATGACAGTATTTGGTGTACAAGTTATAGATATGTTACAAACATGTATACAGAACAATCATACTTTTGGTGTTATGTGTCATGATTATCCTGCAATAGAACAAATAGGAACAACTGCTGAGATTTATGAGTACACAGATTCATCACCGGACTATGGCCGGCGGGAATTCCGTTTAAAAGCTAAAGGCAGACAGCGTTTCAAGATATTAAATCTTACTACGCAGGTCAGTCTATATCTTTTAGATATAAATAAAATTAACAATGAAACAAACAATAAAACAAATTATAAATATTAGGCATGTATCATATTAGAATTATGTATAAAATAATTAAAATTTTGATTTAATAACTACAATATTTTTCGGGTGAATGGCTTTAATTTTTTATATCGCGCATCACGATATTTGCGACTGCTTTTCTTAATTTGGATACATATTAGGAAATTGATGATGTATTCATCATTGGCTTATTTTTTTTTATTTATTATATGCACATCATGATTAAAATATATATTTATAGGTTATCTTTATATGTATCAAACAGTAAATAATTTTTCTGCAAAACTTGCTATAAAATATAAAAATTGCTATAAAATATTGTGATCAGATATATTAATGTGTTGATATTATAATTATCATATGTCTTTTATGCAATGTTCTTTCTTTGCATAAAGTATGTTTGGTCAAAAAAGAATTTATTTATCTCAAGATTATTGATATTATGTCATTAGGATCATGATAAGATTTCGGCGCATGTCAAAATATTACCGGAAATAACGCTTGGCCCACCATTTTTGGATCAACGTTTAGCTTCATTAGATCGGTTAAGATCTTTTCCTGATTCAGAGGAAGTATCCACAAGAAAGCGAAGAAGAGTTGAAAATTGGGATGCTGCAATAACTGCTTGGCCAGCTTGGGTTTATAATCAATATGATTCTAAAAGACTTTCTCATAAAATACGTCAGCATCTTCAATTTCTTGAAATTAGTAGGTTGCAATTATGAAAATACAACTATTCCTATCAATCTAATGTTTATTATAATTTGTAATTTATATTTGTATTTCACAGGGGGTGGCAGTGTACCTAAAGATCCTATAGATTTGTCTTTCTGGGTCGCACAAAATATTCTCGTAAACCATGAAGAGAGGCTCACATTATTGAGCTATGACTGTGCTATTTCTCGACTGCAAAAAGAAATAAAATATCTCATGGAAGTACGTATAAAATACTATTATATTTATATATATTTAACAAAAAAAAGCAATGTTCGAATTTTATTTTTTTGATATATTATTTGATGTATTATATAACTCATCATATTGTGAAGGATAAGATTTACGAATGTGTGAATTGCGAGGCTTTTATCGGAAGACAATCGCATATATTTCCAATGAATAAGGAAGGTCCCCAAAGCACATATGTTAATCCGGGTGGTGTTTTACATGAGACTATAACTTTTTATCATGTTGTCGGAGTTATGCTCAGCGATTCGTCCCCTTCGACCGAATACAGTTGGTTCCCAGGGTAAGATACTTTAATACGTTTGAAATTATATATGAATTTTATTCCATTTTAATAATTATATATGTAATTTTATATATGTTATTATAGATATGCTTGGACAATAGCTACTTGCAAAGGTTGTCGTCGTCATGTTGGTTGGAAATTCACTGCGGTACAGAATGATTTAAAACCCAAAAGATTTTGGGGTCTGACACGTAGAAGTCTGAAAAATAGGGATTTAAAAAAAGAGATTAAGGAATAAAACAGTCATCATGATTGATTCATTTATCTGGTGTCATAAGCGTTTTGATATTTATTAAATGAACTTTTTTTGAAACAGTGTTAATTTGCATAATAATGATTATATATGTACGAAATAAAAAACTGGATAGTAATATTTAATAATTAACGTAATTAACATTAAAAAAATTATTATTTAAGATGCTCATGGTTATTTCCTAGCATCGTTTATTTTAGCTTTTATAATTGTGCAGCCATGAATTTCGAATTTGAATAATATGAATTCCCAAGACATATTTGAAGAGAAGCTCTTATAAATTCATATGACCAATGTTGAAACGTTTATGACCAATATTAATGCCTGATGCATAAGCATACACAAGTTTCGTTTTTTCTTGATGTATGTATACATATATATATATATATATATATATATATATATATATATATATATATATATGCATATGGTGCATGCATACGCATATATGTACGTGTATATATATATATGAATACATAACTATGTACATGATTTTTAAATATGGTTGGATAATAGAGATTTGTAAAGATAATCTTGTATGTGAAGGAAATAATCTTTTTAAGGGCATATCGGATTAACTACGAAGAGTCTTGCAACTTTTTAAACTTCGGATACTTTGTTGCAAGAATTTATTAAATAATTATTGTTTATATTAAATTTCATCTAAAATCTATCTCTCCCTTTTGAATACAATTTACTAATAACTAAAACTAATATCATTATAGATTAAAGAAAAGATTATTAAAAGATTATTTTTCCTATTATTATTTACTTTAGTATTTTATACAAGAAAATTGATTTTCTCTTAGTATTAGTAATATGTAATCGTTTTTTTAAACAATGATTTGCTGCGACATAAATACATAGAAAAATTTCGCGTGTGTATACATATATATATAAAATAATATATAATATATATATATATATATATATATATATATTTACATATTACATCTACATGAATTACTTAAGTAAAATTGAATTTACTTAAGACACCGATCTTAAGAGAGATAAATAACAAATAAATGTACAAGTGAATAAAATAAAATCTATAAATTTTACACAAATTTATTGAAATAGAAAATACACAATAGAAAGACATATTGATTTTGTTTAAAGTTTTTTCATCTTTTATAACAAAATCCTACTTATCTAGCTAGTAATGATTTTATATTGTGTGTAATGTATAATGATTTTATATTATGTGTAATATATAATTTCACATTCATGGTATTAATGCTTTATCTGCCTATTAGCATTACCTCATATTTACCTCATTTACTAATGCTTTATATTAGCCTCATATTAGCATTATATTATACCTCATTTACTAATGCTTTATATTAGCCTCATATTAGCATTTTATGAATCAGCGCCATTTATGGCGCTAGTTATACATTACACGGTATTCTAATAAATTGCATTCCACAAGTGTGTTGCGTCGCATACGTTCATACTAATAGTAGCGTGCGTAGTGTATACGTGCGTAGTGTATAATTCAATAACCTCAAATTCGATACAACAATTTTTGAACTTCATTAATTCCGAAATAGAAAAAAAAGCAAAAATAAAAAGTGTTGCATGAAGATCCATAATAGAAAGAAAAGGTGCAAATGAAGAAAACAATTCATTAAAGATGGATGAGGACACACGTACTATTTACTGCGGAAATCTACATGATAAAGTAACCGAAGAGATTCTCTACGAATTATTTCTACAAGTAAGTATTTCTATTTTTATTCTATATTCTATATTCGAAGAAATAATATAATAATAATAATAATAATAACAATATAATAATAGTCATATTTTGCTTTTTATATAATTATCCTCATAGAATACTGGAATACTGCAAAAACATATATATTGAATTAATTCAATATATTTAAGTATTTATAAAATTATAAAAAAATTGTTATTTTTTATTATATTGATTATATAACTGAATTATGAAAATATAAATATCTAAATTAATATATATATTTTTTATAGGCAGGTCCTGTACAAAAAGTAAGCATTCCTAAGGATCGTGATGGCAAGCAAAGGACATTTGGCTTTATTACTTACAAATATATACATTCTGTAGAATATGCATTACAATTATTTGATGGTACTGCATTATATAATCGGACTCTTAATATGAAACAGAGAAACAGTACTGAATCACAGCAAGAGAAGCCATTGAATCCTATTTATAATGTAAATCATATGCTGGAACAGGGTCAACAAATGATCTTGGGAAATTATCAGTTACGAACTAATGATATCATGTCTAGTACAAATGTTCCACAGAATGTTTCATCACAATTAAGGCAATCTGATGCAAATTCTAACAATTCTGATAAAGATCTTAAAAGAAGCCATTCTTATAAAGAAAGAAATCGAAATCGAAACAGAGAGCATAACAGAGATAAAGATAAAGTTAGAAATAGAGATAGAGACAGAAATAGAGAACAAAATCATAATAATTATTATAGAGATGAAAGATCATATTACAGAGATAACTATTCTAATGATTATTCTCGATATAGCAACAAAAGAAAAAGATGGACTTATCATTGATAACAATTCTCTTTTTTTTTAATTAATCCTATTCAATATTACAACAAAACAAGCAGATATACTTTTCGTTTTATCTTTTTGCTATATTTGATATATGTAAAAATTATGTAAAAATATTGAGCATATTGATATCATGATTTTGTCAATAATTATAATATTCAATATAATATACTTAAAAATAATAAAAATTATATATTATGTATTATGTTTTACTATATGTATTATTACTATATGTTACTATATGTTTACTGTATGTACTATATGTTTTACTATATGTATTATTACTATATGTTACTATATGTTTACTATATGTACTATATGTTTTACTATATGTATTTACTATATATGTATTGTAATTGAACTTGAATCAAATTCTTATATCATTTTATATGCAACAATAAAGATAATTGATTAAAATTGAAATGAGAACACAGGATTTTTTTATTCAATCCCATCCTCAAAAATATTTTATTTTTATGGAGATATTGGCAAGAAGTATCAAAGTTGTATACATATATAAAGTTGTTTTGATTTACAGAATGAAAACTTATAATAATATTATACTTATAACTAATTTACTCATAACTATTATAATAATATTATTATAGGATATATATATATATATATAATGAGATTTATATATATTCCTTATGTGATATTAGTTATTAAATGAACGGGTTCTCGACGTTTGGTTGATAAAACAAGAAGTAACAGGATTCTTTATTCTATTAAACACCGATACAATTCTTATCAATAGGCCGATTGATCTTTTAGCTCTACTGGTCGAGATTCTTCTGCCGCTCGTTCACAGTCAGTTCGTCGTTCGTCTGTCTTTCGTATATCTTTCGTTTATCTATCGATTACAAAGCTTTTTGATAAATACCGTCAATAATTCTATTTATACCACACTCGGCCATCCTGCATTGATATCCGCCCTCGGATATCTTTCGGCTATTAGTATTTTACAATTCTACATTATACTAATAAATATACTAATTATAATAATATTATACTAATAAAATATCAAACAATTTTTTGGTTTTATACATCATAAATTACATTATTTATTATTATTAAGACATTGCCAATATTTTTTTGATATTTTATTTTTTGATATTTTATAAGAAATATCAACTTATAATATTTTATTTTATAATTCATATAATATTGTATAATGTATAATATAGATATACAGGTATATAAGTATATAATTATAAATATATAAATATATAGATAAACAAGTATATAGATATATAATAGATATGTCTATAGCTATATATTTATAAATAGTATTTTAAATATTTTAAATATTTGTATATCTGACAAGTATGCATAAATATTCAATATCATTATTATATTCACTATATTACATTCACTAAGTTGCATAAAAATTTTATTTTTATGTAATATTACGTCAAAATAATATCTACAGTTTTTGAGATCATTTCATGATAACGAATAAGTTATTTGATCGATTACAAATTTTATTCTTTCCAAATTTACATTATTTCACATACATTAAATATATAACAGGTGTTATATGATTTATGTTGTCTCTCTATATTCTCTTTTTGTTTTATCTTTTTGTCTTTAAATATACGGGCAGCCTTTTGTGCCAATGCAATTACTGCTGCATTAATATTTCCACTCGGTAATGATGGAAGAACTGAAGCGTCCACGACATATAAATTTTTCATATTGCGAACTCTACAGATCACAAAAATTTTAGTAATAAATATGTTAAACAAATTCTAATTAACAAACTTGAAGTTAAGAAAAGCGAAAGACTAATATGAATTAGCTACATGACCAAACGTATAATAAAAACACAAATTTCAATCAATTAGGTCAATAAATATTTCAATTTTTATTTTAAAGAGTGTATAAAATCTTTAGAGATTTTTTGTATTAAGTATATAAGTATTAAGTATATACTCTTATATTGTTATTGTATTTGTTTTGTATTACTATTATACTTTCATTTTATATCCGATTTGTATTAGTCTCTTGTTTTCTCTACAAAAATGATAATTACCTAAATGATGCATCGACAACATCATCCATGCGACATGTACCAGCTGGATGATAAGATGTTAATGTTAGGTGTTGTACGTAACATTTCCAATATTCCCTGCTAGCAAATATTTCATTTTCACAGCCGGGGAAAAGATTTTTATTAAGAGATGCACCATGAGCTTTTAAAATATCCGTTTCCAAAAGTGTCTTTATAAAATATAAACCTATAAATATAAAGCATCTGTATTTGATTATATTAGATAATCTTACATTCTTGCAGATATGCTTATTCTATTTTTTGTATGCTTTATTGCATTTTATGTATGCTTTATTTACCTTCTATGAGAGTTTCGATATCATCCTTATTTGATAAATATTTTGGATCAATTAGCGGTTCGTCAAAAGGATTATCGCTTCGCAGTCTTAATTCTCCACTACTTTTAGGATGTAGTAAGACAGGTGCAATTGTCACTGTATTTTTGTATAAAAGAGGAGCAAAATATTTACTATAAACCTAGAAACAAATATGCTATTTAGAAATGAATTTCATAAAAGAATATTTTATATTTTTAATTTTATTAAAATCTTAAAAATAATTTTTTAACTTTTGACTAATTTGGTCCATACATATTGTTTATGCATACATATTGCTTATCAATTATGTTTATTGAACATATATGAGGTATATATACTTCATCAGAAATTCCTATTGCTTTCTTAAGAATAAAACCATTGTCGTTTGATACTCCAAGAGGTAGTGCCATTAACTGCAAATCAGGTGCTATGGATTGATTTTTTTGTAAACTACTGTGAAATGTTCCTAATATTTCAATTCCTGGTGATGTCCATGGACCTAACAAATTAATAGATTATCTGCATAACTAAGTATATTACAATATGTGATAACAATATAGATATAATCATCAAAGTTCTTTATGATTATACCATTGTTTTGTCTGTCAACTGTTACATCTATTTAATTATTTGATAATACAAGTATTAGATAAAATAATTTATCTAAAAACAAGTAGTCATTACATTTACATATTATTAATTCTTCGCATTGATATATTATATATTATAACATATATAACATATATAATAATACGTTAACATATTGTTTTACCTTCTCCAAAAAGAAAATAATTGACAGCTGATATAGGATTAAAGATGTCGTAAGTGCTTAATCCAAGACTTGTGTTGAATATGACTAAATCAAGACCAGTTAATATATGATCCACCAAATTTTGACCAACTGGCAAATCATTGATCACATCAATCTAAATGATACGAGAATTATTATTTGATTATAGAAAATAAAATAAAAAGAAATATGAACATGTTTAGTATATTGAAAATCTTGAAAAATTAGAAAAATTAATAAATCTTCTATACTACATTGATACAAATTAGACAATATATATTCTGCTTATATAAACTTTTTTTAAAATATTTTTCTAAATTTTTTTGTCACTCACTTTTGTCATTTTTTTGTTACACAATAAACTTGTAATAAATTGTAGATTATAAAAGAAAATTTTAATATATTCAGACTTAAGATTAATTATTGATAATGACTTACATCTAAATCCTCTAAATGTTTTCTTGGTCCAATTCCAGATAACATTAACAATTTTGGGCTTTCAATTGCACCGGCACTTAAAATAACTCCTTCCTTTGCCATTGCTATGTATTTATTACCGAATCTAATAAATTCAATCCCCTCAGCTTTATCCAAATTCATTAGTATCTAATAGCAATTTAATTATTTGTTATATTCCATTATATTATTTCTTATTATACAAGATAAGAAAAATTATATTTTTTGGGCAAACTTACTTTGTTAGCTTGTGCATGAGTAATCACAGTCAAAGTATGATGAGATTTTTTATATAGGACTTTATCTGAACTCCATCTTCTGCCATTTTCCATTGTCACTTGAGCCTTCATGAAACCTAAGGAATAAATATTGTAAGCATAAAATTATAACGTACAACAGCAACATTTATACATAAAATAGGTACCTATGTTTAGTTCCGAATTTATATTGCTCACATTATGATTCAATTCTTTTATCGCCTTTAGGATTATATCAGCAAAATTAGAATTCCATCTTAATTCGCTAATACTCATAGATTCATCATTTTCCGCAATTGATTCTATGGATATTTATCATGTTAAAGAAAAATATATATATTTAAATATGTTCAAGTTTATTCTTCATATATAGATTAATATATAAATCTTAGATACCAATAAAATCTGGAAACCATGTCTCATAATCTAGCTTATGTCCTAATACATAAGCCATATAATTTAACCGGCTTGTACCACCAAGAATTTTGCCTCTAGGCCATTTGCTTTGCTATAAGAATACTCATGATAATATATACATCAATTTCTTTTTATATCTGCAAGAATATATTTACATTATTGATTAAACCTTGGCATGCATACTTCTGGGAAACAGTAACGTATTGCCAATCGTAAGCGGTTCTCTGAATCATTGGTGCTAAAAGTGGTATATCAAGGAAAGGTGGTGCAATACCTCCTGCTTCTAACAATAATACACTATCTCCATCTTCTGATAGACGTGTTGCTAGAATCATACCAGCACTACCAGCACCAACTGAAATGAATTCAATTAAATTAATAGAGATAAAAGAAAATGATATTATGGCTATTAAAGATAAATTAGAATAGCCATAAAAATAATTCAATTAACTTCATATAAATTATTGAAGAAATTATTTTTTTATTTATTTTAATATTTATTTATTATATAGCACTTGTATCTTAATTTCAGAATATTTCTCATTGCCAAAATTGATCAAAATATTTTCCTTCTACTCACACTTAATCTGTTTTTATCTTAGTTTAATTAAATATACAACTCACCAACGATATAATCATATTGTTGCATATCTTGAATATTGTCGAACAACCATTGAAAATAAACATCTAATATGTATGCAAAATTAATATAAAAAATAAATATTGCCGTTATTGTGCTGAAGAGCATAAACAGCAATAGTTTCATAAAAAGTACCATTTTATCGCTCTTTTTTTATTTCTACCTTTATTATCTATACAATTTGGCATAATACATTTTTATTAAAACATTTTCATTAAAACGTTTATAAAAACATTTATTTAATATTTCTCCCTAATTAATTTATAACAATGTTTGATAATGTTTCATATCTTTTCACAGCATCACACATAATTGCCACGCATACAAATCATACACTAAATATTTGTATTTCTCGGCGCGAATGCATAGAATCTCCCATAAAGATCCCAATTTTTCTTATTTCATTTTTAATGTGAATGTATAAGATAGTAGGAAAAACATTAAATTCTTCTGAAACTATCTCTTTTAGTTTTAATTATTAATGGCAAATCACGTCTGAAATTAGAATATATGAATGCGTTGAGTATCCTGCCTTATGTATTTTTCTTATGCTATTTATGCAGAAGTAACGCTCCGTCCAGCTATTTTTTATTTCTATGGATAAAACAAAAAATTATGTAATGTGTTCGTGCGTTAACATTTATTTAAATACTCTATCACGATTATTATAAATATTTGTTTTATTACAGATATTTAATAGGAATATGACAACGTATGCCTGATTTGAAGGTCATCATAAACATTTTCTATATACATAGCTAAAGAAATTAGATTAGTTTTTTTATACTAATTGTACCATTTATCTTTCCTCTAAGATAATTAGAGATAATTTCAAGCCCAAATAAGTGTATTCGCGATGATTAAACGATAGAAATTCTTTCTCGATGAAACGATACTATGATTCAAAAAATTTTCTTGTCAACAGGTCTGTTATCATATATGAAACATAATTGAGGTTATGGCTGTGCTAGTAAATATAAAATAATTAAATTGTGATGAGTTTTGTAGGTGTACATTCAAATACGAAAATCTTATAATCGCGAACTGGATGGTATTTTTTAAAAAATAAAGAAGAAACGACAGAACGTATAGAACGTATAGATATTATGGCATCGGCAATTGAGGTTCTAGCCAAACAGGCAATGAAAACGTTCGGTGATCGCAGAAATGTCGGGTACAAATTCTGTCAGAAGAATTTCGATAAATTATGGAATTTAATAAACAGGATAACCGCTGAGGATGTAAAACTTGATAACAATATTCTCGAGTGTATCAACCGACAGTCTGCACCTATGTATGTAATGGATATCCTGGAGAACAAAGATATAACAATCGCAATTTTTATCTTGAAACACGGTATTACAATGCCCATGCATGATCATCCGGGAATGCATGGTTTGTTAAAGGTAAAATAAATGATATAAACAAAATAAATCTAAGTATTTATACATGTATGACATATATACACGTATATGCATCTATATAATGTTTAAAATATATAAATTGTTAAAATAGGTAATCAGTGGTATGGTAGAATTGAATAGTTATAGTTTGAAGACAAGAAGTGATCATATAGCTAAAGCAAACGAGGAGATTACAGCATTCAGGCATCGACCAGTTTCTCTTCATAATAATTCACCTGCTTGTATCCTTACACCATCAGAAAAAAATTTGCATCAGGTTTCGTGCGTCGAAGGTCCAGCAGCTTTCTTGGATATACTCAGTCCGCCCTATGACGTTGATGAGTTTGGTAGAGGACCAAGACCATGCACATTTTTCAAAATTGTTAAATCTAAGTTATGTACAGAATCAACAGATGTGATTGAGGAGGTTCAGTTATCAGTCATCGAAAGTCCGCCGGACTTTTACTCTTCGAGTTTACAATATATCGGACCTTCATTGAAGATTTATTCTGGTTGAGATAATCTCTTTTTACAATTTATGAACTTTATATTTGTCTATATTTAATAATATAATATATAAATATGATCTTCATTTATGTCCCAATGCATTCAAAACTTAAGTTTTATCAATACATATCATTAACTAATTGCTTATTATAGCCCTATTGAAATAGGGAAAATCAACATTCAATTCCATTTTGAATTCTTAGTTTCTAAGCAAAAATTGTACATTTTGTTATATACCAATTTAGTTAATATTTATTTTCATTATAACATTTATTATAATATATAAAAATATTTTATTCTTTGAAAAAAGTAATATACATCTTATGTATATTAAAAGTAATATATTTTTTGTATTTTATGTTTTGATCTTTTAAGAAAAAATATTATTTAATTACAATTTAAAATACAAACAATATTGAAAATATTAGATGCAAAACGGATTATTGAACTTAAATATTCAATTTTCTTGATATATAGTACAAAGATTTTCAGGAAAACGGGTAAATTGTATAGTTTAAATATAAAAGATTAAAATAATCGTTCAAATATATTAATAAATTTTTAGCATTATTATGATTTTATAAAAAATCTTGTCATATGTCATATTACTTTCAGTAAATGCTGTTTTTAAAATTTAAAGAAATTATCAATTGGAGAAATTATTACTTTTTTAGATTTCTTCTTGTTTTGTATAGTGCACATACTTAAAATATATGTAGTACTATTAAATTTTAAGTATTTTTAAAAATCATATTGTACTTAATTAGAAATTGATCCTTTTTGCATTGCAAAAATTTACTTAATAAATATATTTATGTAAATAGTATAAGGCTGTTGTACAATTTTATTTTCAACGCCTTAATTATATTTAATATTTCTTTTTATATATGCATATAAAAATAAAAATGGATATATATGTATATGTGTAGAATTAATTTTGTTATAAATGTAATTTTTATATTAATCATTTCTTTCTATATTTGCTATGGATTATTTTATAAGAGCATTTACATGTGAAATTAAATTACAAAATATAGCCTATAAATTTTAGTTATGAAATAATAATGATTTATGCGTAAATACATGTATATGAAATATATTATCTATATCTCATATATATATGTATATATATGTAAGAATGTATATATATTCTTACATGAATATACATGAATAATATATATATATGTATTATTTATAATTTAAATACAGGTAAGAGGGTAACAAATATCATTCACAGCAACTTGTCAGCATTCGTTAATTTTCCTTCATAATATTTGTGTTTTTTTAATATCTATATAACATATAATTCTTATAGATTTAGCAAAGAAATACGATTTTTTTAGTATAATGTAAATAAAAAATAGTTTCATTTATCAAAAAAATTGTAAAGATAGATTGTAAATACAATAGTATTACTTGCTTAATATAGTATTAAAAAGTAATATCCCCTAAATGTAAATTCAAGGATGTCTAAATTGTTCAATATGTTTTACCCTTTTTTGGGGGGGGGGGAGAGGAAGAAATCTATAATCCTAAACTAACCGCTGACTTTAAACTCGCTTATTTGTATCTATTTTTAATATATATACAATTATTTTAATATAATACACCACATTACGATTATTATATATGTATATATATACACGTGTATATATATATATATATATATGTTGTGTGTGTGTGTGTGTGTGTGTGTGTGTATATGCGCGCGCGCGCATGTGTATGCTGTGTGTAATGCTATAAATATATATGAAAAATTATATTCGTTTATGTAGTCAAATGCTACTGGAAAGTCAAGCTGTTATACATTTGATAAGTTATGATCGTATCAATTTGCATTAATTTAAGTATTATTTGAATATTATTATAGTTGACATTTTATTTAAGTTCGATCATTTTCAGAATCTTGCTGCCTTCTATATAATGCGATATTACTTTCTGTATAATCCATTACACGACGTTGGCATTGTCTCTTATATTGTTGTTGTTTATGGTAAATCTTGAATGCACCTTTTATCGTTATAAAGGCTACACCACCCTATAAGAAATAAAAGAATATAATATTGTATAATAATAATATAATATGCACAAAAAATATTTATAGAAATCAATGGATTATAATATAAACAAAAGATGTTAAATAAAAATAATTTTCAACTACTAATATACTAATATAAAATCGTTTAAATAGTTAATTTTTATTGCATTTATTATAATTTGAAAGAAGAATACATACCAACAATGTTCTCTGAAAATTAGAACTTATACTTTCAAAGAATAATCTTCCGCATATGCTGGCGATAGTTGGCAATAGAAGTGCGCCACAAAGAATACGTGTCGCGGATATTGGATCGTTCATGGGTGGTATATCGTCGGATTGTATGCTTGTATTCTCGTCAGAATAGCTGTAAAATATCAACGATACAATTATACTTATTAATTTATTTCCATGTAATAATATTATTGATTATATCTACTAACCTACTAGGCAAAAAATGCCTTAAAATAGGAACCTTAGAAGCATGTCGTCTTAAAAAACTGAGTGCCTGGTCTTCCCATCTAAGCATTTTTCCTAGTACTAACATAATCGGAATAGTAGGCAAACCAACTAGTAGAACTAAAGGGTCAGCCTGCTCCATCATAGTCAGACCATCTTTGTGACCTACCACTTGCATAACAGTGACTGCTCCATAGGTCACAGCTGTCCAATATATGGAACCAACTACTATACCAGCAGCAATAAAGGGACATACTCGGAAAATAACTGCATCAATAGTATCGAGTACTATCACTAATGGACCTGCAATTGATTGGTATATATGACATCAATTGCAGTAAGCAGAATCGAAGACCATATCTCATATAATCTGACATAATTATATAGATCTCGCAATGAATTTGATAATATTAATATTAAAATAATTAAAATAATTAAAATAATTTATATGTTTAGTTAATTAATGCACTCACCCATATTTGGATAAACTATAATATATTCTGTATTGCATTGCGGACAAGTTACAGTATGGCTAGCATGACCTTTTTGTTTTTCATCGACCCATCTCTGTATACAACCTTGATGAACCCATTTAGTAGTGCCTCGACAATGACATGGCTTTACCCATGCTGCAGTTATATCATCTTCTTCCGTTGCAAAGCATACCCAACAGTAACGCCTGCTAGATAAAAAGTTACTATCATAGATTGTTATAAACAAGGCTATGATATAAAAAATTGCAATATAAGTATTCTGTAACTTACTATTCAAAGTTTTCAGAACTTAAATGATTAGAGAGTGTCTGCTTTTACTTAGAAAATAATCTTTAGCAATAATAAACAGAAATATATCAATATTATAAAGCTAAATTAGATTCTATAGAAAGCAAAACTTACTCATTGCGTCTTAATATATGATATAATTTTAAACAACATGAACTTACTCTTCATCTGGGGTCAATGATGATGCACTAGTATTCTGATTTGAAGATACTCCATCTGTGACATCGATAGACACCTCTGGATTTACTCCTTCGTCCCATATGTTTTGTAAGTTATCCTCATCAGATGCTACTTGTTCCATTTGAGAATCAGATTCCGTTACTAAAAGAAAGAAAATAAGTTTAGTTTATTAATTTTCGCAACATCTAACAAAAGAATTTTTTTTCATCATAAATTACCATTATTAGAATTACTGGCTTGTCTATCTGATCTCAGATTTGTACTAAGTCTTCTCAGGGCCTCCTCTATACTTGGAAGACGTCTGATGTTTGCTCTAGTGATACCAGACTCGATACGCACTATCCTTCCACGGCTGTCAAGTCCATAGGAAACATGTGGCATATCATCCGACATCGTATCTCAATGAAACGAAGTAATCTCACAAGTTCATCACCATCTTGAAAGACATTTCATTAAAACATCATTTAGGTTACTATATATTGTTCACATATTATGTACCATCAATGCACTGTTCTCTTCAAAAACTTTCTATAAAAACCTTTAGATATTTTCTATCCCATAAATCTCAAAAAAATTTATCGGATAAGTTGTATTGGTTCTCTATGATCTGGATTTTTTAAAAATCATTACGTGATTATATATGCAAAATATATGCATACGTTCTTACTCATTATACACGAATGAATACAACCAATATGTGAAATAATTTTTTATACAGCCTGATTGCGTAGTATATATATTATTACCAATGTCCAATTCGTCGATGTTTAAATGCTTAACGTATTTTACACAATATCCGCGACGCGCGATGGATGACAAGTCCGCTTTCAAGTAAGCGGTATAATAATAGAAGTTCAATAGATGTCGGACTTTTCACCTTGATAACAAAGTATCCTTGTAATTTGTTGAGCAATATTAATATACGTAAGCGCGACGAGTCGGTTTGTACGAGCCGCGTACGTAAATTGGCAATAGTTTGTCTCAGTAGCGAGGCAATCGGAAATGAGATGCAGGATAAACAGGTAAAACTGATTTGCACCAGTATTACAGAACAAACGCGAAACGTGTAAATCTATCCACGCGGAACTCTTTGCGTTCTCCGTGATTCGACAGCGGAACAAGCGTCGACTATGACGATGCAAAATCACGTCGCCGTGATGTGATCAGAGGGGCAAAAACAGGCGATAAAAACAGGCGCCAACTTTAGGTAGCTAAGTTGTTTTCATATAGCGTTTGTATATCTATCACCGAGAAATTACCGAGAATCTCATCGACGAGCTATGTACAGCGCGGATAAATGTTCGATCTCTTCACCGAACTTATTTGGCATCTGCAAGATAAGTCACTACTTCGTTTTTTTTCGTCCACTCCTCGCGCTCTATTTACATGTAATCACGCGGGACTTCGATTCATCGACGCGATTCATGGAATTCCACAAGCGGACGGAAGAATGAGCGTTCCTCGCTACAGCTGTTCCCAGTGCAACGTGCATTCGCGGGATTGGATCGTGAATGGACCGCGACCAAAACAGCAATTGCAATTTATATACACATGCTAAGCACCTAGTGTGCTGTGTATTCTCGCGATACAGAGATCAAAGATGAATTATTTGGGACAATTTTCTGATAGAAATGACTGATTATTGGTGGGATCTAGGAATTAGTAGGACTATTATTAATGAATTAATTCATGTTCCTGAGAGAAGGGAATCATACGATTACTGAATGAATGATGTGCTGATCTTTCCACATGACAAACTAATTGATGATATGACAGTGATTTGATAATGACAAATTTCATCGATGGGCTTGTAATAACCTGGTTTTCAATTAGCATCAATTAACATGTCCGCATTAAATTGAATCAATCTTGTATTCCAGTCAATGTCGAATATGAAATCTAAGTGAAACGAATTTGAATCTGCGAATCATTAGACATTTACAACGCTAATCATACGGATATAACGACGATAAAGATCGACATGGACTGGAAACATAAATCAAGTAAAAAAATCGTGCACTTCGCATTTAAAAATCGCTCGGAATCGTATGTGTTTCGACTAATAATCGATTATGTTACTGAAATAATCGATCATCGTATTATTGAAATAATCAATAATAACAATCAATTATATAATCAAAATATTTTTGATATTTAAAACGATTATTCTAATTCTATAATTATCGATTATACAAGCTCTGCAATTTTAGATATCTTTTTTTAGTTCTCGATCCAAGGAGAAATTATCGAAATTTGAATATTATCAGAAATGTCTGAGATAAATATTTTGCGAATACCAATATATATATATATAAAATGAAATAAATATAACATATAAAACAAAATATAAAAATTTATTCAAATTATCTGAATTCACGATACAAGTTCTAGTAACTTCTTAGAACTTGGATCGTTTTTAACAATATGGACATAAAGCTGTAAAATTATTGATTTTCATTCATGATCAATACATAATTAGAAATAGTTTCTAATTTTGAATTTCAATTCGATATCACATTTATATATCTTTAATTTTCATAATATTTTTCTCTTGAATAGGGATTTGTAATTCCCTCTTTCCGGAGAGATTTCTGAGATTTCTTTTGGCACGTGTTTAGTTTTCATATATAGTGAAATGTATTGAATTTACAATATCTATAATTTTATAAATTAAAAGATATTTTGACATTTAATGTAATAATTGATACAAAAGTACTTCAATGAAGATATTGTTTACAAAAGTCTTTTTAATAAATTCTTCGATTTATCATTGCTAAGAATATTACGAATACTTATTGCTAAGATGTATAATTTCTTGGTTATGTTGGCTTATATTGATTAAATGGTGTTGGTGATATTATCTTTAGAAATAAAAAGTAATTTATTGAAGAAGAAATTGAACTCTTTGATTCGTTCTGATTTTCGTATAACAAAACTATATTTCTGACATCTACAGAAGAAATCATATATACAAAATGGTGAAAGCGAAAAAGAGAAATTTATCAGAGATCACACAACACAAGCGTATACAGGATAATAAAAAAAAATTAAATCCGTTTGAGATACACATTAATAAGAACAAGCAAAATGTATTGGGCCAGAAGAATAAAAATGATCGTGGACTTCCAGGAATATCCAGGGCAAAAGCTATTAACAAACGTAAACAGACCTTACTCCAAGAATATAAATTAAAAAACAAGGACAATGTTTTTCTAGATAAACGTATAGGTGAGAAGAATTCTGTTATGAGCATGGAAGACAAAGCAATGGCAAGATTTGCTATGGAACGTATGAAGGCTCATAAAAAGAAAAGTATTTATAATTTAAATGATGATGAGATATTGACACATAGAGGTCAAACTCTGGAGGAAATTGAGAGATTCGATGATCCTAAGAGTGATAACGAAAGTGATGATGAAAATGTGAAAGGCACATTAGATAGAAATTTTGTAGAGGAAGCTCATTTTGGTGGAGGGATTTTATCGAAATCAGATTCCACATTATCTAGGAAAGACTTGATTAATCAACTCATTATGGAGTCAAAGAAACGGAAGGCGGAAAAACAAAAAATACGAGAGCAAGTAATAGATCTGACAGAAAAACTTGATTCTGAGTGGAAAGATCTCTTGCCCATTATATCTATTTCCAAAAGAACTGATGAAGACACTATTAAAAAAACAAAAGTTGATGATTACGATATGGTGGTAGGACAATTAAAGTTTGAAGCACGAGGTAAACCATCTGATAAATTGAAATCAGAAGAACAGATTGTTCAAGAAGAAAAAGAAAAATTGGAAGCTTTGGAAGCTGATAGATTGGCAAGAATGAAAGGATTTGTATCTGATAATAGTAATCAAATTAAGCATAGATCTGCTGATGATCTTGATGATGGTTTCTTAGTAGAAGCTATCGATGAAGATAGCAATAATGTTAACATTGTAGCTAATAATATTGATAATGAAAAAGGTAACAATGATGATGATGATGATGATGATGATGGTGATGATGATGATAATGATGATGGTGATGATGATGATAATGATGATGGTAGTGATGATAATGATGATGACAATATTGTTGATGATAATAATGATAATAAATTAAAAAGCAGTCAAAAAAAATCAATAGAAGAGACAGAAACAAAAAAGAATAATAGTAATGATAAGGAAACAATATGTTTTGGATTATCAAATAAAGATAAATCTAATGCTATTTTAAATTCAGATAAATATTCAAAAAACGAAAATTCAGATAATGAAACATCTGAAGATGATTTTTCAGATTTAAAAGAGTCTGAAACATCGAGTGAGGATGAAAATGAAACTGTTCATAAACATGTTACATTTACAAGTTTTGATATTACAAAACATTCGAAACAGATAAATCCATTGAATCAAAATTCTTTAAAATCAATATTGAAACAGAGTAATAATGTTGTGCATGTACAGGATTCATCTAATAAAAATAAAAAAGATGAGATTATAAACGATCTCCTGAAGCGAAAAGAGATTATGGAAGTGGCACGAAGTGAATTACCTTATACATATAATGTGCCAGAGAGTTTTGAAGAATTAGAGAAATTGTTGGAAAATCGTGATGCCAAATGTCAATCAATTATTATAGAACGTATTATAACATGTAATCATTGGACATTAAATGGCAAGAATAAAGAAAAATTGTCAGATCTCTTTATATATTTACTACAATATATAAATAATTGCGCAGACACGGATAATACTCATGATTTAATAAAATGTTTTCAGATTTTTGATAGGTAAAACTGATTTGCTTTTTATTTTATATTTCTATTATTTTTAGAAGAATTATATATATTACTCTTAAAAGAAATCTATTTTAACACTAATTATTTATGTATATGATCCAGATTATGCCCGTATCTTTATGACTTAACACATATGGATCCAGGGAATGCTAAAAATTGTATACAAGAAATAATTAAAGAAAAGCATGAACATTTTGAAAAGAATAAAAAGAAATATCCTAACATGGACACGGTATATATATATATAAATTATATATCATATTTATCTTATTATGTGTGTCTATTTAATAATTGGTGTTTTTCTTACTATATTTTTTTGAATTTAATATTTTATTGAATATTATCTTATACATTATATTTGATATATATATGTATGTATAGATTTATATATAAGACTTATTGGTTTCAGCTTATATTATTTAAATTAGTGTCTTTATTGTTTCCAACATCAGACTTCAGACATCCTATTATTACACCTTGCTTAGTATTTATGTCTCAAATATTACTCCGAAGCAATCCCAAGGAAAGTCGAATTGATATCGCGAAAGGTCTTTTTATATGTACACTCATTTTGGAAGTAAGTATAACTAATCTTTCTATAATCTTAAGATATAAAAGAATATACATGACATTTTAAATAATTTTGGATCTTTCAGTATACAGTATTAAGCAAGCGATTTGCTCCATCTGTAATAAATTTCTTACGAGGAGTTATTTATACAGCGATAGATACAAATGTGACAAAGATTTTACCACCATTTAAAGACAATTGTAAAGTTTTAATGATTAATAATGAAACTAATATTGAAATTGACACAAACAGTGCATGTATGTTCGTGAATGATCTAACCGAAACTAAAATAGATGATGAATTCAGAATAAGAACTTTATTAACTGCAATAAATCTGGTTAGAGACTTCAAAAATCAGCTTCAAGAATTAGAAGCAGTATATACAATATTCGAACCGATTGTTACATTATTAAAATCATATAAATTCACAAATTATCCATCAAATGTAAAAAATCATATAAAAGAGATATATAAGGAACTCAAACTTTTACAAAATAAAAAATTGAATTATATTGTACTGGCGAAGAAAAGACCGAAACCTTTGAAGATGTACGAGCCGAAAATAGTAACAGTGTATGTGTTTATAATAATTTAATCTTTCTTTATAAAATATCTTTCTTTATAAAATCACAGTTTTATATTCTATTATAATGATTTATATCTTTTTTAATCTATTCTTATTTATTTTTTATTATTATTTAGAATCATAAATATTTTATTATTATTATTAATTATTATTAATTATTATTAAAACATTTTATATGCGATATGATATTATTTTAAATATATTTTTGCAGATATGATGGAAAGCAACATAAACCAATGTCGAAGGAGAAAGCAGAAAGAGAAAAGTTGCTTCATAAATACAAAAGAGAATTCAAGGGCGCGGTTCGCGAAATAAGAAAGGATCGAAACTTCTTAGCGAAAGTACAAATCTCTCAACAGATTAAGAGTGATGCCGAACGCAAACGTAAAGTGAACGAAATCTTCGGTGAGGCTGCGATGCAACAAAATGAATTCAAAAAAATGAAAAAGAAAAAATAAAAAAGAAGAAATATTTAATATTAATTAATGTTATCACTATAATAATATATAGCTATAGACATATAAATTGTATATGTATGTAAATATATAATTGAAATAAATAATGCAAATTTGAATATATTTTCCGATATTTTGTTTATATTATATTTATTACTATGTAATAATTATAATAATTATAAATTACAATAATATATGTCTATGTTTGTTATCCGATTAATATTTGCGCTTTTGTTTGAAGCAGAAATATATTATATGAAATAATAATATTAATTAATTAAGATATGATATACGGATAATAGCATTAAATTAAAATTAGAAATTATAATATAATATAATATAATTAAAAAATCATTATTTGTAATTCTATTCTAATCTGTTTTATTTCATCGTAAAATATTATTTTATTATATATTATATATATCTTTATTATACATATTTCATATTATATATGTTATATATTATATATTATGTATATTATGTATGTTTCATCTATTTCGATGTACAGATTGAAAAAGAAACATAATTAATAAAACGATAACATAATTCTGTACAATGCGAATCCTGGGTAGATTATGTCATTATCAATAATCCTTGCTTTCGTAGTTCTAAGTGCAACTGCAAGATGTCGCGATCAGGATTGATTCGGAGCAGTCAAAACAACAGTGGACGACAAATCGTGCCTTCTCGGAATGGGTGTTACCTAATCCCGTTCTGAGACACTTCAAGTTTGCCTGAGTTGTGTTTTTTACGCCGCGCAATTTGGTGACAAAGAATTTTTATTTTCTCTTTCTCATTGCTGTCTTTGTAATAAGAAGCGAGTGAGATGCCGGTCTTTCATACCAAGACTATCGAGAGTATTCTCGAACCTGTGGCTCAGCAGGTAATTAAAACGTCAAGATCGCTCTCTGCTGTCATCTTAATGTTAATTTCGATCGGAAAATTAATTTGCGAATTTTCATTAATCTCGAATTTATCTCGTATTCTCTTATATTTTATGAATAGAAACTTATAAACTCACTGAATAAGCTCATTGTTCATTTCACTTGGTTTACTGCGAGAATACTTATGCGATAAAATATCGATACATAAAGTAATATATAAACAAATATTTACTCGCATTGTCATGTGCTAGACAGCTGTTTTTTATTTGTTACGCCTGCGTACGACATAAACAATAACAATATATAGATTTCACACATCTGTCAATCATTTCTATGGCAATTGATCCTTTGAATGCATTCTTTGTTTGCATGTTGCAAAAATGCATTTTCAATGCATTATCGAAATATTCGTATCCTCGACATGACGACAAAAATTAGACAATCGTATTTAGCAGCGCGGATATGACAAGCATATGAACTTATTCATGGCCTTTGCCATGAGTCAAATTTACAGAGTAACCCTCTTGTTTTATCTTGAATGCTTTATATAGAACTATGACATCATACTCTGCATATAGGACAGGTCTACTAAATCCACTTTTCAGACATATTATTACCTCTGAAATGAAACTCAATCCGTTTGGCTATTATGAGGATGTTCCCTGTTCATTATTAATGCCACATTACCAAAAAAGGAGATGCTGCTGGCATATAGTGTCACTGCATCCCACACACATTTACATATGTTAGAATGCTAATGAAACAACTGCTGTTTCGCATTTATATATATCTTCATTATTTAATCTGGCTATATATTTTTTCTATATATTTATTTACTATATATTATGTATTTATAAAAAATGTCGAATATATTAAAAATGTTTTCTTCATTTTATATAACATATATTTTAACTGTAATTTATTGTATCTTTGGTATGTCATTAGTATATCTCTAATATATCAAGCATATATATGTTGAATTCAAAAATACTATAATTTATGTTGCTTCTAAATAATTTTATTATTATTATCATAATCAATTTAAGAAAGATGTTTTATGATTTTTAGTTAAAATTAAATTATAATAATTAAAATAATTTAAATTGCCAGGATATAATATATTAATAATATTTATTTATGAACTTAAAAGTTATTAAATATAGTATAGAAAACAAATTTCATATATTTTTAATTACGTGTATGTAATTATATATATCATTTTTGTAATATTTTTACAACCAAAATTTGCATTTTTATATAGCTTAATATAAATCGATACAAAATTATGTTATAATTTATAATATATGTATATATATATATATATTTACAATATATAATATATTATATATACATATAATATATTGTATATATAATTTAATATATATTGTATAATATAATATAACATATGTAATAATTATATTTTTTATAGGTTTCAAGATTGGTCATTTTACATGAAGAAGCTGAAGATGGAAATGCAATGCCAGATTTGGGACGGCCTGTACAGGCTGTCAGCATGGCCGTAACTAATCTTGTAAAAGTAAGCTTATGCTTGAAACAGAAATATGTAATATGAAATAATAATATTAATTAATTAAGATATAATATATGGATAACAGCATTACATTAAAATTAAAAATTATAATATAATATAATATAATATCAAAAAAAATCATTATTTTTTATTTAAAATATTTTAAATCCTTTTTATTCTAATCTGTTTTATTTTATCATGAAATATTTTTATTTTATTATATATCATATATATCTTTGTTATACATATTTTATATTATATATGTTATATATTATATATTATATGTATATTATATATATTATCTATTTCGATGTACAGGTTGGAAAAGAAACGATAAATTCATCTGATGATGCTTTGCTTAAACAAGATATGCCAGCAGCTCTGCAACGTGTCGAAGGTGCTTCTCGTCTTCTGGAAGAAGCATCGGCTATGTTGAAACAGGATCCGTATTCCGGACCTGCCAGAAAAAAACTTATAGAAGGATCACGCGGTATATTGCAAGGCACAAGCGCTTTGCTTCTGTGTTTTGATGAGAGTGAAGTACGGAAGATCATACGCGAATGTAAACGCGTATTAGATTATTTGGCGGTTACCGAAGTCATTGAGACAATGGAAGATCTAGTACACTTCCTTAAGAATTTGAGTCCATGTCTCAGTAAAGTATCGAGAGAAGTGAGCGCACGTGAGAAGGAATTGACTCATCAGGTGCATAGGGAGATATTAGTGCGTTGCTTGGAGCAAGTAAGCTAAGATATTACGATTTGATTGATACATTATTTATTAGCTATATTTTCATAATTGACATGGCATGATGTTTGTTACATAGATCAAAACGCTTGCTCCGATTCTAATCTGTTCTATGAAAATCTTCATCCATATTATCTCGCAAGGTGGCAAAGGTGCAGATGAAGCAGCAGAAAATCGTAATTATTTATCTGGGAGAATGTCTGACGAATTGAATGAAATCATTCGAGTGTTACAATTGACAACATACGACGAGGAGGAGTGGGATGCTGATCAATTAACTGTAAATTGTTTTATATTACCATTATAATATACCATATAATATACCATTATAATATATAATCACGATTTACTAAATTGAGATATAACTTTAGGTGCTGAAGAAGGCGCAAAGTGCTATAGAATCCAGGATACGAGCCGCTTATGATTGGTTAGATGATAGTCTAGCTTTAAAGGGTGGTGTAGGGGAAAAGAGTCTTCGTCAAATAATAGAGCAGGCGTCACGTTTAGCAGAACATTATCTACCACCGTCACAGGCTGAACCCATGTCCAAATTGACCTCTCAAATTATCACCATGACTGATGCTCTCTGCGAACTGCGTCAGAAAGAAAAAGGTTATTTCGAGCTTTGTGAGATTAACTGTATTCACGATAGTGTTACATTTGTCCGAGACACGAGACTTTGTTTAGCTCAAATAATCGTATTTATGTTTGTCAAGGCACTACACCTCAAGCGGAACACTTAGCACGCTGTATTAAAGAAAAATTAAAAGAATTACGCGGCTCGGTAGCGTCCGCTTTGGTAGCAGCAGATAAATCGGGAACTACACAAACAGCACATACCGTAGCCGGTCGGTTAGAACAAGCAAATAAATGGCTTCTGAATCCGCAGCATGACGACAAGGGACTGGGTAAAAGGGCTATAGCTTTAATAATACTCGAAGGAAAGAAGGTATGATATAATTTATATAATAGTTCTCATTTTATTAAAAAATTTTACACATATATGGCAAATATAGTATTACATTATATAATATCGTGATTTCGTTTATACGGAATTTCAAATCAGTTATTTTCACTCTATAATGCTTAATATCTTCAACGCTGCGCATAGAAAGAATGAGCAACCTATAGCAAATGTGAGTCTGTAAATATTTTTCGTTATTTTGCAAATGTATAAAGTTTTCTTATTATTAGTGTTCTCGTATAGAGAGTGGAAGCAACGCGCATTTTATCGATAATAGTATCTTTAGATAATAGTATTTTATAGATAATAATATCTTTTTTTATTATTCATCAAATTCAGTTGAATTTACTTCAATATGATTTTAAATCTGTTCGCTATGGACTTAAATTAAAATTCTGTTGATGTATACAAATTGCAAGTAGAATTTTTAATGTTCGTTAACTATTAAATTAAAAATTTAATGAAATTAATTTTAAGATTTCAATTTAAATTTTAATAAACATTTAATATTTCTTTCGCTAAGTTTCTCCGCTTGTTATCATGTGATGTTTATTAGAAATATTTATTAATTATGAGAAAATTATAATTATGAGAAAATTTTTCATTGAGAGGAAATTCGCGATGCCTATGATGCTCTATGTGTTAATTATTTCGTGTAATCTTCAATTTTCTTATTGATATTAGTTTTATGATTGAAAAATAGGTGGCAGAGGGCTTGCCAGGTATACATAAAGCAGAGATTTCACAATTATGTGATGAAGTCGATAATTTATCACATCAACTCGCCGATCTTGGTGCCCACGGGCTGGGTAATACGCCGCGTGCTCAGGAAATTGCACGGCAGTTATCACAAAAACTTTACGAACTGAAAAACAGGATACAACAAGCTGTCGTATCTCGCGTCGTTGAAGATTTCATTGACATCACTACACCTCTCAAACAATTCACAGATGCTGTTTTAGCACCGGCGGGCACACCTAGACGCGATCAGAACTTTAACGATAAGACAAGTGCGCTGCAGACTTTTTCAAATAGAGCAGCAAAGACAGCAAGAATGGTTGCAGCCGGTGGTGTGTAACAATTTTAATGACATACAGAAAATTTGATTATCTTAAAAATTGAATTTTGATACGATTATCTTGAATACTTAGAAAATAGAGAAGTAGTTTAAATAAAATAACCATGTAAAAGTTATTGAATTATTCAGGAAGTGGCGGGAACAAGAAACTAGCTGAAGCATTGACTGCAAGTGCCTCACAAGTGGAATCTTTAACGCCGCAACTGGTTAATGCCGGACGAATCCGCATGACTTATCCAGATAGTAGAGCTGCGGACGAGCACTTTGAAAATTTACGACAGCAATACGCAGATACAATGCAAAGAGCACGTACACTATGCGACGAGGCAACCGACAGCGGTGATTTTATCAGAATCTCTGAGGAGCAAATGCAAAAACATACATTTCTTTGTGAAGATGCTATCGCCAAAGCTTTACCACAGAGGATGGTGGATAATACAGCAGCTATTGCGCGTCTCGCAAATCGAGTTATACTTGTAGCGAAGCAAGAAAGCGATAATAGTGAAGATCTTAACTTTATACAAAAAGTAAATCAAGCAACCGATATATTACAAAATAGTAAGTGTATGATATATTGATGCTTTCTTATCTGATCTTGAATTTGTTGCACATAGATTTTGTTAATATGGAAGAAAAAAAGAATCTATAAATTTTAGTAATGTCTTTTTCAGAATTAATTTCAAATTAATAATTATATTTGATAGGTGTTGCTCCAATGGTTCAAGATGCTAAATTAGTAGCAACGAATATCGGTGATAATACTGCGATATCACGCTGGAGAGAAAGTAACCGTGCAGTATGTATTTCTTTTATATATTAGTAATGAAAGTTAGCATATAATTTAATATATTTTTTTATTGTTATTATATATTGTATATTATTATTTTTTATTATTATATTAGTTGCTGGCCAATGTAGGACAGGTTCGTAAGGCTATTATAACTCAGCCAGATTTGGCGCCTCCTTTGGAAATGTCACAGTTACACATTAATGATGGTAAGTTTTTCAATATAATAAGTTTTTATATATAAAATAATATAAAATTCAGTATATATGAAATAAAAGTCGAAAAGGAAACAATCTTTGAAGATTATAATAACAATATAGGTATTTGTAAATATACAATCATTTCTAGTAGTTAATTGTATGTATATGTAATGTGTAATTATAACATTATCTTGTGGGATTATTTCTTGAAAAAAATTATAGATTAAATTTATTCGCTAGTAATTCATTACGTAATACAAATTATAATTAAGCTTGGATAAAATGGGTTAAAATATTTCATTACGCCACTAACAGATTCGTGCTTTGCTATGTATGAGATATGTATTTAGAACAATAGATGTAAATATATAGGCAGTGCTTGTATTGTAAAATCATTTTATTTCAGCTATCACAATCATATATTCTTAAATAACATTATTATTTGTTTTTATATAATATTAAAAAAAATAAAGATATAATAATTTTGATAATAATTTTGATTAATATAAATACGTAAAATCAAGAATATTTCATATAAGTAAACTTAAAATTATATGAAAATTGATATTGAGGAAACAAAACATAAATTTAATATCAATGAAATAAGTTCGCTCAATATATCTTTTACAGATGAACAAATTCCAATCCGACAATATAAATCCAAAGATAAAGGTACCTATTTTAGCATGCAATTTGATTAATTGATTTTATGCATGATAGTTTATCATATAATTAAAAAAAACATGTTTTTCATTTTAAAACTACATTCAAAAAATTATGCGAGATTAAATATATATATATGTTAACGTTTTTTGATAAAAGAAGCCTGTGATATTATATATAGACAAATATATTTAATATATAGATATATACATTTAATGAATATAGGATAATTTGTTTCATTTTGCTTGCTTTATTCATGGCATTATTCGATTTTCTTTAAATTCATTGTGATATTCACTATTCATGAATAGAAGCTATATAATACAATTTCATATTACAATTGATAAAATTTGTTGCATTAATTTCTATTCACATCCATTTTTATTATACGTAAAATGCAGATCAGAGTAAAATAATAATATAAAACTTAGATTTATCAACATCATGTTGTGATATTAATTACATTTACTCCAATTAGTGGAGACTCCCGATCTTTTCGATCAAGAATTGCTTTCTGACAACGAGGTAGAAAAATCGATTCATGATGGAGGTAATTTAAAACATGTATTTTTTGGGCAGCAGATTATTACTATATTTGATGCTTAGTTTTTATTTATACTTCTACAAAGCATGCAATGGTTGAAAAACGTTATGCAAATGTTGCAAATGTTGTGATCAGATGCAATAGCTTTGCATAAAAGAAAAAAATATGATGTTACACGTTATTCTTAACATGGATATATAATTATGCGATATAGATTCACATTATATATTTGACATAAGTCTCCATATTCAAGAAATCGAGCTGCATTTTGCTTCATGTAATTTTTTGTATAATCGTACATAATCTTTAGAATATTTTATAATGATTTATAGTTATTATTATCTCATAGATAATATCAGCAATATCAAGCATTAAGCATTGTCATATTCATGTAGATGATATTAATTAATTTAATATTTATTTGATTTAATAAATTAATATATTAATATCATTTTATTTATTATATTTATTAATAAATAATTATAAACATTATAAAGAAACATCATAATACTTCTCTTACTATGAAACATTGTATTACATGTTTACTTTTATGTTAAAACAGCATGATGCTAACACAATGCTTAATTATATGCCTGTAGAATCACTTTTTATGAATCATATATAATTTATCAATATTCTAACATAACGCTTCTGCTTTTAATGCTACATGGACTACCAGATTGTTATGATTACAATATCGATAATGGTAATTTTTAATATTTAAACTTTAAACATTTATTGATTTATCAATCTTTTAATTCTGGTATTCATCAAATAAAATATTTTGGATTAACAATTTTGTTTATTATTCACAGCATTTTGTTTCTTTTACATGTACTTGTTTGTTATCATTGTTTACAGGAAGGTCTACTGTATAATGTATGTCAGTTGATTAAGAAGCAATTTTTAACATAATTATCTTATTCAGTTTTGGAATATTCTTATTTTAGGATTGCATTATGCATGTGTTGGAAAATATGGAAATTAAATTGCAAAATTTCATTGATATCATATTCTTTTATCATGTATAGAAGTGGCACCTCCTCGTCCACCATTGCCAGGAGGCGATATCCCACCTCCAAGACCTCCTCCTCCTGAGACAGACGATGAAGAAGAGATGTTTATGCATGCTCCTCAACCTAATCAACCAATTATGGTAAGAGGAAAAGATAAGTTTGATGCAATTTTACACAAATATATGAAAAACAATCGACCAATAATTAAATTGAAATTTGTCGTATAGATGGCTGCTCATGGTTTACATCAAGAAGTACGGCAATGGTCTAGTAAAGACAACGAAATTATTGCCGCTGCTAAAAAGATGGCTATATTAATGGGCAAATTGTCAGGACTGGTTCGAGGCGAAGGTGGAAACAAAAGAGATCTTATTGCATGTGCTAAAGCTATTGCTGAAGCTTCTCAGGAAGTGACACGTCTCGCAAAGGAACTTGCTAGAGAATGTACTGATAAACGTATTCGAACGGTACGCCAATACATTTTTTTTTATTATTACTTATAATGATTATCACTTATAATATTTAAAAGATAATATTTAATAATTTTTCTTAGAATTTTATATACAATTCAATCTAACAGTTTTTTACATATCATAATTGTCTTTATAGAATCTTCTTCAAGTTTGCGAGCGTATCCCTACTATTGGTACACAATTGAAAATTCTATCTACCGTAAAAGCTACCATGCTTGGAGCTCAAGGTATAGTTTGCGATATTTTGTTTTTTTTTATATGTCTTTATATCATTCTTTGAATTCAATAGCAGATCACAATTGCCGGATTAATTAATTATTAAGAAATATCTAGTGATTCTAAGAGGATGATTTAATTTCTCTACGAAACATTGCTTAATAAAGAAGTGAAAATTACTGAAATTAATGAAAAAATTAAATTCTTTGTACATAGAAACACTCCCGACCTGGGAAGAGCTGATGCTTTATGGTAAAGAAGTTGCAAACTTGTGCTTGATGTTATCGTCTCTCTATCTCTTTCTCTTTCGATGGTGTTTATTTCGTTTTGTTAAAAAATGCGATTACAATTAATTTTCACAACGCGATAGATGTTGCATTGAGATGCATGCAACCCCTATTTTTCACAAGAAAGAGCAATATTTCCAATAGTATGTTTTTATATATATTTTATAGATATTTAACATTATGCAGGCAATTCTAATGAAATTCATTAATTTAGGAATTTCTATGAAAAATAAACTAATTTTGATCTATTTTATTTAAATTTTAAACAATATGCCGTTGGTATACGTCTGCTCATCGTGGTGTAGATGAATTGATTGGCTGCAGTAAGTGAATTATAAAAACATGTAGCAGATTTTTAGATAGCAAATCGATCCAATATAGTAATATCTATATTTTTTATACGCTAAATGTAGCAGTATATCCCAATGTAATATATATTTCATCATTATCGATTGCCATAACGTAATTTATGAATCATAATTTGTATATATTATGGTAAGCAAATATTTTGAATTCAAACGACTCATGTCAAAAGATTTTTTCAATTACATATCAAGTTTTATCATCTATTTTGAAACATGTCATCACTTCTTATCCATGTGCATTTGCATGTGCATTTTGATATAATTACTAAGGCTCGTGCGTTCTGTTGTTAAATTAGGATTTATCGATTTATAGATGTATTTATAAAATATATTTATTTATAAAATTTGGATATACGAGTCATAGTCATTATTAAATTATCATTGAATTGTAATGTTATGTGTACATTTCAAATACATTTAAGATAATCATTACATTACATGCATCTAATCTTCACCATACCATCATCATATATTGCATGTGAAATCAACACATTATATTTTATTATTAATTAGAGAGTTTCTTTCATTTTAATATTTAGAAAAAGATGCTCACTGAAAACAATGCAATAATGAAATATTTTTATGTCATGGAATAGTAATTTAAAATTATATAAATATTATTCATTTATATTTGACATAATTGCTATTTGTTAAAATATTTATAACTTGCCTTACAAATATAATTTTATAATTTATTGTATAACTAATATTTAGTATTAATAGAATATTGATAGAGTAATATTGATAGAAATTTATACATATATGTATATAAAATATGAATCAAAGAATTTTTACTTAAACTTAATCTGATTATTCTTATAATGTGCATATTTAGGTACGGAAGAGGATCGAGAAGCTACGGATATGTTGGTCGGAAATGCTCAGAATCTTATGCAAAGTGTGAAAGAAACTGTACGTGCCGCAGAATGTGCTAGCATAAAGATTCGTACTGCTTCCGGTATGAAGTTGCGCTGGGTACGTCGTCAGCCATGGTATCAATATTAAATATTAAACTGATTTTCAATGATAATGATACAAAGAATGCAGTTTCAAGGAAAACGCGATGGTGTTTCGCTTGGTGTTCATGTATACATACATTAGTAGATATTTTTCCGTAATCTATTAAAAACTATATTAATCGTATATATTTTTATTGCAAATACTAATCGCGTATGCATGCTTAATAAATTTATAAAGTGATTTATACCTTTTTTATCGACTTACTTCTTATTTATTTGATAATTCATAGAACAGATTTTATATACTATAGAACAGATTTTATGGAAATATTTCTACAAAGAAAAGGAAGCAATACAATCATGTGTATTTCAAACGCACAATTTTTTATTATGCAAACTTATGATAGCAATATTTTTCTTCTATCATAAATATTGTTTATTATATTGTTTGTTATGATTTTCAATCAATGTATTCAATTAATTTATGATATTTTTTATCTAATATTTTATGAAATAATCCAGCGTAATTAAAATTAACTTATAAAATTGTAAGTGTAATATACATTGGAAACTAATTTTTAATCTTTAATTTTTAATGTTTAATTCTTTATTTCAAATAAAGAGTCTCATTTATGTTTTGTATGTTACACATGGCTACAATAAGAATGATAATATAACAATAGTAATAAAATATAATAATAATAAAAATATATGATAACAATAGTATAATAACGCATATTTTCATCCATCTATTTGTCTAGATGAATTGAGATATTAACAAATTTTCATAAAATTTTTTAATAAACTTAAATGAGATATGTGTATGTATTTACACATATAAGATTTGTGGAAATTATATTTGTCAATAAAATATTTCCTTTCTTGTAGCAAATATTACTACATGCTATTAAAATGTTATATTTTTACAATATAAGCATATGTATAGTCGCGTTCGAAATTGCTAATGTATTAAATGACTATTTTATATGTATAATGAAGAGTTATCTAAGTTTATTATCTGTATGTTGTGGTATTTATTAGAATATAAAAAATTCATCCGAAAATAATTTTAATGATATAATTTAATAAGATATTTTAATTATTGTATCTCTTGTTAATTGGAAATAACAGTCTTGCTAATCAAATATTTCTGTTTTTAAGATCATCACCTATATCAGATTATAAACTTAGATATCTAATCTTCATTAATATATGAGAAATGTATTTTTATAATTTTATGCGACAGAAATATCAATTTTAATATTGTACTCCCACATTATTTTTTAAATGGTGCTAACGGTGTGCAATATTGGTTTATAAGCAATATTACTGTGTAATGGAAAGTATTGAAATTGGCAATTAACAGTGATTCTCTGATATGTATCACATAGCATAGATCGATTTTAGATATTGATGATATGGAATGTTATAACACATATTGATTTTTATTGACAGAGATAATGATATATTTCGAGATACATTTATGTAACCACATTTACAATAAAAATAACTTTATACCTAACTTGATATTTATTTTTAATCGTCACAATCTACAGAGTATATATATGTATTTAATGCACATATATTTTAATTTATTTTATAAATCTAAATGCATATACATGCTCTAAAGTAAATAAATATAAAATATAAATATATATACATGTAAAAATTATTTAATATATTATATTCCATGAAGATACTTAAGATTCCAATGATTCTTTCTTGACAGGATGCTGCCCAGGTATTGTTGTTCCTGGTATTTTGTTTTTTGGCATTTTACCTGGCCTTAAATATGGATTATCTATAATATCTTGTTGATTAGTAATTTCGCCATTTTGCTCTATGTTCTCGTTTTGCGTTTGATTGCCTGTTAATAAACATTTATAGTTTATTTGGTTTTTTACAATATATTTTCAATAACCTGATGACAAGATTAAGTGACTTACTTTCCCTGCTCTCTCCATTTTGTTCCTCTTTTTTCTTTTTCATTGGATTCGATTCAAATTGAAAGTCTGTATCTGGTTCAAATATTTGGTCTTGAGGTAAAAGAGCAGAAAGATAACTTGGGAATTGTGGTTTACAAGAGATCACTAAAAATTAAAAAAATATATATTAATATTATATATTCTTATATATTCTACAAGAGATCACTAAAAATTAAAAAAATATATATTAATATTATATATTCTATTCAATATGATTAATGGATTAAATATATGATTATATAAAGTAACAACTAACAAGGAAACATGCTATTATCTTCTGTAAGAAATAAATTGTGGGTTTCTCCAGTTTTAGCAATGAATCTAGTCAAAGCTCTCTCAATGTCACGTTTTTGCATTGCTACTTTTTCTCTTATTGCTTCATATTCTGTTACTGGTCTACGATGTGTCTATAATACATCCATTATTGAATGATACCCGTAAACAATATATGCAATATTTATTTTAATTATAATTATTGTGGAAACAAATAATAGTTATAATCGCTAAAAACTTACCGGAGTTCTGATATATGCATGTGGATCAGGAAAAGATGGTAAATAATTTGGTATGTACGATGGATGACCTTGTTTAATACCAGCTTGTAAGATATTCAATTGCCTTGATTGTGTCTGTTGCTGAAGTGGTGGTAAAATTGTTCTATTTTGTCTCTTTGCATAAGTCTCTATATTGTCTATCTTTATGCCCATATTGATTAATGCAAGAATCACATCAGCTATAAGAGGCTCTGTTCTTCCCGCAAGTTCACAATAATTTTTTGCTGATGATCCAAGCTCCACAATAACTAACGTTAATCCGTAATGAGAAAATTTGAAGAAGTTTCTACTTTGTATTTAATAAAAACGTAGATTTAAAATTAAAACGTAGATATCTTTGTCTTTTTAAATTGGAAAATCATGAATAGGAAATTAATTAATATAATCTCTTTTTTTGATGAAGAAGCTAAGAAAGATATATCTAATATAATATTTAATCTAAAGTAAAATAATATAAAATAATTGTCATTTAATAACTTTAATTTTGGAATACAAATCGTATCTCTTTCTTGATCATTATTTTTTCTTATTTTATAATACATTATAAATTATATGTAATATTCCATACTTAGAAGTTTATATTTATATCTTACATGATTGTAACATCTCGGTAAGAGTTTCCGATACCTGCTTCTCACATGTATCATAACCACTTTCCACTAAAATACTACAAACTATTTGATTCAATATTTTTCTTCGTGTGTTAAAAATTTGTCCATCCATATTTATTGATATGAATATCAGATTGTTTATTATTCAATATTAAATGACCATAAAATCTCATTGATTTTTAATACAAAATTGACATATTTTCATTACAAATCAACGTTGTCACATCTCAATGTAATAATACGAAACGCACGTCACATGTATATACGTATATATTTAAAGTAAGCTAGACTGATACGGAACGCATCAATGGGATTGCCTAACCTGAGAAATAGGGAATTCAAATTTCCCTGAAATATTTCTAGGATATTATAACATCTCCTTAGGATAAGTTTTTGAGCAAGCAGTCTATATAGTTAATGGCAGTACGTCTTTCACTTTTCTATAGTTTCAAGTTTCGAAATACTGCTTCAATATCTACATATATATTTGTATGTACATAATACAGATAACAATATATTATATAATGGTATATTAATTTTGTATTCAAAAAGATATAGTTATTTTTTTTTGGTTCTAGTTATTAATTTTCATTAACATCTGGAATGATATGTAGAATGATATTCAGAAATAAAAGCATTTTTTATTGTTTTTTTACTTATCTTAATAATAATTTTCTATGATATTTTCTTTAATTAAATTAAAATTGCTTTTATTAATAACGTTATATTCTTATAGATCAATTTCACAATGAATTACAGAAAATAACAGATCAATTTGTATAATAGAAAACATAGATATTTCTTTATTATGGACACAGATATATTAAAAACAATATTAAAGAATTCTGGGAACGCAGGAAATGCTCAGTACATAAATTATGAGGATGTATCAAGAGAAACTTTACTTTCTCTGGAATCTAATAGAATATTGAATATATTGTGTACTTTACTGAGCAATCTTTTATGTTATAAAGTGTCTAAAGAAGTTTATCAGCGCTATTCAATTAGACTTTTGATAATTGTATGTCAATTTTTTTCTATTAAAATATGAATGAATGTATTTTCTTAACTTTTAATTAAATATAATATCTTAGTATGATTTTATTGCAGGATATTCTTCGAAAATGGTGTAGAACAACAAATACCTTTAAACATTTACAAATATTTATGTCTAAAGAAAATGGTTTGAAGTTTGTGAGTATTCTTTTAGATAAATATCTCACAGAAGATGTCTTGAGCGAGTATTGCTCTGAGGATGCTTTGATATCTTTAACTAGCGCCATAATGCATCTGTCAATTGAAAATCCGTCCTTTATGCATCATTTGGATAGATTAATCTTAAAACTTTCTCAAGTAGAGACTAATGATAAAATTGATAAATTCTTGCAAAATATTCTAAGCTCAAATTTTCATCTTAAGTTATCTACAAAAGAACAGATATATATTTCACAAAAATTTAGATTAATAGAAGAGCCTTTGTTTAACAGTTTCATGCTAATGTCCGATTTAAAGAAAGAGAATTCTATAAACGAACAAAATAATGAAGCAATGCTAAATCAGTTATTACAGTTTAGTGCTGAATCTGCATGTGTTTTTCAATTGATGTTTAATTTTTTGAAGGAATTATTAGTTCAATTGCAATATGCTCCTCTTGTTTTAGATTTTATAAACTTAATGTTAAAACGAGTATCTGTCCATTGTAAAAATCGAGATAGGGATATATTGGATCTTTATCCTAGAAAATTGCATTCTTGCATAATTTTATTAACGATAAAACCTAAGTATCATACGATGCAGACACGGGATTATACATTGCAAACTATGAAACAAATCTTTGATGAAAATAAGGATGTTTTATTAATTTTAATGTCCCATTTTTCTGAATGGTTAGAACATTTTGCAAGTTACATTACAAATGATGCACAAAGTTGACTGTTGAAAGAACAGCTTATAGTGCAACGTTTACAACAAATAAGATTTTGTCGTATTGACATAACTTATGAATAATTATGTACATATGAAAGTATTTATTGTTATCTTATTATGTACCTAAATATAACAATATTTTTAAAGAAATATTGACACAATGTGTATCAAAGATGGATTTTTATTTATTGTTCAATCACAAAATGTATGGTGGAATGTTTTCGACAATTTAATAATGAAAGTTAATATTCCAAATCATTGAAGCCATAAGTCACATTAAAAGCTCATTCACGCTTCTAGAATACATCTTATATGAAACGGTGTATTGAAGAAATGATATAGTTTCGTGGTATTTCAATCAGAGCATTTCGAAAAGGAAGAACATTCGTGCCTCTTGACGCGCGCAAAAACAATCGTTTCTACATTTCAAATAAAAAGAAACATTTTCTAGTATAAGAGACTCGTAACGCATAAACTAAACGTAAATCTTTTCAACTACTACCACTCCTTAAATCGTGGTAAACAACATTTATCATATAAGCTTAATAATTAACTCCAGAGTAGCAGTAGCTAAACAAAACGGTAGTTGTTAAGAGCTTTTCTCGTCAAAAAAATGTGTTATGAGTTTCGCTTGTGATCTTTTTAATAGTCGCATAAACTCATAATTCATAATCGCGCGGTTTTTGTAAAAAGTAAAAAGTACAAACGATAGATGTCACTCCAGTCTGGATTGGATTTTCCAGTGCTCTAAGCGAATTCTTGCGCATGCGCGCATTACAAACGCAAATTACCGAACGATTTTAATTTTCCGAGTTTCCTGTGATCACTGCAGATAGTTCCCTCCTGCAATGTATTTTTATTACTAGAATTGATATAATAAGCAGAGGAACAGGATAAAGTTTGCTGGCAAGATAAAAAAACTTTTTGGAATTTGTAAATTAACACACGATTCATCGCTGTTTCTATCCTAGAAGCATCAATTTTGAATTTGATCGCAACCTCGCACCTTGAACCAGCAAATCCAGATACCCTCGCATTGATCTCAATGTTTCAGCGGGACTCGAACTCGTTGTAACTCTCAGTTCGATTCATCGCATACATACGCGAAAAGAAAAAGCGTCACTCGACGTTTGGCTGTCGCAAAAATATTTTGCTCTCGCACGCTTGTAACGTTGAAATTTAACATCGAAAGATGACTTGAAATTTAATCGACTCCGATATGCGATTCCTTTCTTCTTTCCATTGCGTTATCCCCACTTATTTCCCCATGAGATAGGCGCGTCATTTAAACGCGGATCACCTCCAACTGCGGAATCGTCTGGATCTCTCGGGACGCTCCAGAGCCGTTTGAGGCGGTTCCCTCGGGCACCGTGCTTTTGCTGGCTACGGAGACGGTCATAGCGGAACAGGATAGGGATGTTGTCGGTATGATGGCGGCGGCGGCGACAGGAGCGGAAATGGATTTAACGGGATCGATGGAGGACGCGTCCGCTGAGCGTGGTAAGGATCTCCGTCTTTTCAGGAACTCACGCTGCCGCTGATCGCCCTGGCGTTTCTCCGTTCTGCCGCCGGTGGACTTCGACAGCGCGACCTATCGATCAAGGCGCGGTTATTAAGAGGAATCGATACTTAATTTAGCGATAGCAATGTTGCAACAAGATTGCGGCAAGGATCGACTTCGTCGAGCGATATAAAAGTATTCTGTAATAGAGATAGATGTGCGTGACATTTAATTGAGCTGTAACTCTATTGATTTAATGATTCTGTTAAAAGTTCCGTTTTTTTAGATCGTCCTAACAAACGTGGATAAAAACTCACGTAATTCAGACTGCTTGTTTTATGCGCACATAATCGAGGAGATCTGCTATATTGCGAGTGTGAGAACAGAAGGAAGCTTTCTTTTTCGCCTTTTCGCGATACCACCGCGATTCCTTAAGACAATTTACGTGTAATCCAATCAAAAAGGAACGGAAAGACGAATTCCGAGTAGTCTATTGCATTTTTTCAGGTGTGTACCTCTGTTCCGAGGAAACCGAATTCGCTAATCTCGTTTCGCACGACCTATATTATTCGTGATAGAATGCGTAAAGAGATTTTGCTAACGATTTTGGCAATTTAAGAGAAACAGAATTCTTATATCAATCGAAAACTTCAACTTCGGCCTACAGTCTACTGGCCTAATTTTGCATTGTTATCCTTACACAATGTGAATCGCACATTTTATTTTGATGAAATAGAAATTCTGGGATCCTGGGATTATCTCTCATAATCAAGCATGTTGCAAATAACATTTCAACTTATTCGTCCTTGGAACGATCGTGTCGATTTTAAAGGAGTTGTTGGAGACTACGGGAGGTGGATATTCTTCCTTGCTTCCTCGTTCGACGAAAATGTGTCCGGGTAAAGTATAGACAGTAGAAGTGTTATAAAATGAAATGCTCTGTTACCTTGTAAAACGTGTTACATTTAACATCGATGCGATGAATCTCTTTTTCTTTCCCCCCCTCCCCCTCCCCCCCSCYTTTGTTCAAACGTGTGAGAGAGCAGCCGCAGTACTATGCATGGTATTCTACATTTTTCTTTTTTGTTCTCCGTCGTACTCCTCTTCACGCTTTTACGTCGAACCGAATAGGTGAACGGCGATTTTTCTGCGCGGTTGCTAATGTTGCCTTTTTTTCGTTTTCTTTTTTTTTTCCCCCATCGTTCGGTTATCTCCTGCTCTATGCGTCTGTTTAAGCGCCCTTTTGTCAATTATTACAATTAATAGATTATATACACGATCACACGCAGTATACGCACATGGTACGCGTGTCGCGTATAAAAATGCCTTTAGTAACTACAGCATCTTGCAGCGAATGGGCGAAAGGTCGTAGCTGATCGCCAAAGGCGTGCGTACGTTCGTCGCATTTGTCACGTGTTCGTCCGCTGCGCGACACGAGATACTCCCGCGCCAAAGAGATCGGGATTTCTTGGATCTCCAGCACATCGGGACAGCCGCACTCCCTGGATCCACGTATTCCCGGATCTACGAATCTTCAAGTCCACGAATTCCAAGATCCCCTTGGAATCCTCGTGGATCTTGAGAGCTATTTTCTTGATTCTTGATTCCCTCGGTGTGAAATCCATCAGTACGGACCGCCTTGATCCAGCGGAATCCTCGGATTCATCAGGATTCTCAGGAGGGCTTGAAATTTAGAAAATGTATCCCAGGAAACCGATTCTAGAATCTAGAAATCCCGAGATTCGTGTTACGTTCATTGTGACACATCATTCAGAGATCCATCGATAGGTGACACCTGGGAATCTGTGAGCCCCGGAATCCTATAGTTGTTCGATCTTAATTCAATGCGACTTTAATTCCTTGGATGTTGAATTCCCTTGAATTCTCACTCATCTTCAGGCATTCTAGAGTATGCGAGATTGGCATTCCACATGCTTGTCCGCGGTTATCGTGTCAATGGACCGATCTTTCGCCCCGATTCTGGCGCACTGCTCCGGTATTCTTGAATAGTTTAATATTGAAGTATTATAAACTATGTGGCGGGAAAACGTTTATCCGAAGAAACAATTGGTGCGAATTTGCGTCCGACAGATCTTCCTTTCCGAGTCCGTAACACCTCGGAAACTCGACTCGATAAGTATTTATATTTATAACAATTAATATTATGCTGATATTAGCGATCTTCGAGAGACGAATAACGTTCAAGATTTACGCACTGTTAAACATTCTTCAGTGTCGTACCTACTTCACCTCCGTGATGCCCTATTTATACCGAGGACGATGCACCACGAATGCATGTTGCGTCACATTATGTCTCTAGGATTATTTGCGAAAGGAGGAATTATATCTTGCACGTGAATCGCGATTTACGGCATAAACGTAACGTGATATAATCGCGATATAAAAGGCAACTCTCGCGAGTAAAGTCGCGTGTACCATGCGGAGCGACATTTGGATGTGCAAGATGTGTTATGTTCACTCATGCTACGCGCGAGGTGCCAGAAAAGGATACTCGCACTGTGCGTTGTGGGTAGATGAACAAACGTCGGAACTTGCAACAGACTGTTATCTTTAATAAATCAAACGACATACACAAAGGCCAATCGCAGTAATTCTCACTGTTTCTCTGCAACAACAAACTTTGATTTACGTACACTGCTGTATATAATGTAATGATTCGAGGACACGTATAACTTCTTCTGCGAGAATCGCGGTGTCGTGTTCGGCGGCGCATCGTCCTCGCGATCGGCATTTCTTATTTCAATTACTTCTCTCGCCTTATAAAGAATAGCTCGCTCGCTTCGATTGTCGAGCGACAGTATACACGCACACGTATTAGCATTCACGCACGCATGCACACACGAGAGCGCGCCAGGAGGAAGAAAAAGAAAGGGAAATGAAACGGCGCTGGATGATCATTGATTTTGCTCGATTCGCTGGATTCGCGAATCAAAATCGAACCGTCGATCGAAGTTCTGAAACGATGCGCCAATCGATCTTCCGTCGAGTCTCTCTCTCTCTCTCTCTCTTTCTCTCTCTCTATCTCGTCTTTTTATCGGTGATCGTCTATATTATTTCCTTGTTTTGTGTCTTTCCCTTTTTCTTCTCCTCCCTCTTTCACGAGATGAGCCTCCGTGATTGATTCCGGACATTAGATTTGAGTGCCTCGATTAAATACGTGAGAGTTCCTCCTAAGAAGGAGAAAACAGAATAGTCTGTCCAAACAGATACGAGGGGGGGGGGGGGGAGAGAGAGAGAGAGAGAGAGAAAAAAAAGAGAGAGAAACGGAGAGAGTCCTGACTGAAGTCGAGGCCGGGAAGAGAAAAATAAGGAAAACGAAAAAGCCATTAAATTTGTAAACTCGACTGATCGTTGTCATAACACATGCTAAAAAAAGGAGGAAGAAACCGGCCTGCTCAGGAGGTCAGTTCCGTTAGCAATCAATACACAACTAACAGCGCTTCGATAATAATAGGTACTAATAGTTAGCAATAATAAGAATATTCGTAATAGTAAGAATAATGACAATATAATCGTAATAATAATATAATAATAATAATGATAATAAGAATAATCGCAGCAACGATAGGGTTTTCATATTGTGGCGAGTTCTCGCTTCTTCCGTGAACATAATTTCGTGCAGCGAGAAGTGTCATCCTGCGATCGACGCCAGTCGTCCCGCGACGAGAAACGTTTAGATCACGTTCACGAATTAGAATGCAGTTCGTTCGTGTGAGAGTGAACGAGGTAGTCATCGCTACACGCAATTGTCGCTTGTAACGCGTCCACGTATGAAAATCCTGACGTGACAATAATATAGCGCGTGACAATGGATAACAGTAGTGGTGTGTAACTTCACCGAAATATATAAAAAACATAGGTATGGGATTCCGGCACCCTATTTCCTTGTGGACACTTTAATATTTAGCAGAAAGGTCCGCCGATCACTAACCGCGCAACGTTTGTTCGTAAAACAGCAAACGAAACACCAAAAGCTACTCTCTAACAGCCACCTTTTCTTCGCTATATATATATATATTACGAAAAAAAAGAAAGAACATTCGATAGAGACAACTAATCAATGATCATATAAACTGCATTAGATTCATGTGTGGCGATAATAGTATTATTCTTTTTTTTTTTTGTGTGTGTTGCTTTACTTCGATAGTACTTCTCTCACTAGACACGATTCAACATATAGAAAGTTTATCGTTATTATTTAATAATTATTATTTTATCATTTATAATTATTATCTTAAAGCTGTGTCTAAAGACTCGCTGCGTGGCAGGAGCGTGTCGTATTTTTTTTTCTTCTTTCATTCATTTTATATTACTTTGCTTATTCTCTTACATGTCAGACGGTATTTATTCATTTTTGTTTTCTTTATATCTGTTTCTTTCTCCCTTCTCTGCGTTTTGTTTTAGTTAGGTACGTTTGTAGTTGTCTTCGCTTCTTTAATAACGTGTTTTGTATGCATTTTTCACATGCGCTGTCGCGCGTTTATCTAGTTAGACATGTGTGTCTCCTCGCTCTCTCTCTCGCTCTTTCTCTCTCTCTTTCTCTCTCTCTTTCTCTCTAGTCATCATAGACGTACATGTGTATTTATATCTTAAATATCTACTTGTGGATGCTTTGTGATTTGTAATTTGTAATAGATCACAATGTCATACCATCTGCGCCAGTGAACGATTTTCTATACCTTTTCTTTGCCATTTCTGTTTTCCACGCTCGGTTCGAACAATATACAATGCTTGTGCATATACGCAGGTTTCTTTTCCTTTTTTTTTGTTTCTATCACTCCCTGCCTTTAAATGATTCAACAAAAGTTTGATAGTGAATAGTGAACGTGTGAACATGTAAAAGTTCGCCAAGTCGGGATATATTTCGCTCTTCGCTCGTTAGTTATAACATATGCGTGATATATACTGATATCGGGACAATCGTTGGTGCATTTAAAAGACGATAGAACGAGGACTAAGTAGAGAGAAATTACTTAAACGCGAGAGAAGAGGATCGGGGTTCTCGTCTCGGTATGTTTCACTCACTCGTGCGTACTTGAACTTGTTATCGTGATTTATATTTTATATTATATTATCATCAAAATCTACGTGCTAAGCAAATTCAGACCAGCCGAAATTGTATCTGTTTCCCTCTTCGAGAAAGGAAAGCAAATGGAAAAAAAAAGAAAAAACAAAAATATCTTATCGAGATAATAAATTTTGTCACTACGAGATAAATAAAATTTTACTTATCCTCAAAATATGCGAACACGTTGATCACGCACTCCATCGAACACGCCCAATAGTAAATAGTACCTCTCTTAACGTATGTCTACGCGTTTTTCTCTCGTTCTCTCTTTTTCCTCCGCGTATACGCGTCGCTCAATCATTTATCTCGCACCAGTGCGAAATATTGATTTACGTCGGTTCTGCTGTTTCAGGCGGAAGAAATGCAAATAAAAATGGATAGATATTTATCATTGTTGATATTAGAGCACAGCGTTGCACAATCGAAGCGTATCAAGATTTCTTTTGAGAGATTAACTTGCTTGCGCGTTAGTCTCCTCTCTTATTCTCTCTAGCTCTCTTTTTCTCTCTCAGAAACCCACTTATCTTGAAATATATTCTTCCTTTTCTCTGCCATTCGTTTTATCTCATCTTTCTTCCTGTGTCATGTGGGCCTAAACGACTGCCCGCCCAACAACACACGATTCTATCAATCAATTAACCGTACGTTGCCGGATATGCGCAGTTGCCTGGGTCCGCGGACATTGGCATTTCGTTACACAATTATACAGTTATATAGATTCTATATAAATACCTATTATGCATTCGTATAATACATACCTAATATGCAATTGTGTTAGAACTCGGCCATCGCTCAAACTTATGTAACTTAATTACATACACGTGCACACCGTCCCTTGTACCGTGCGTCCTTCGCGTTGGAACATGTCTTTCGAGATGGAACATACCCTCGTACGTGTCGCAATCCGGTGTGGAGAATGTTAAAATTTCCTGTCAAAAATGTATGCGCGTGTCGTGTCGTGTATTCATATGTGCGTGTGCGCGCGGGTGTGTTCTGCATTCCGTAAAAATGCGTAATCTTACGCGACCTTTTATGTGATGATTGCATGCGCACTGTATCGTATCGAATCGATTAAACCAAACATAACGTAATTAATTAATTAATTCTGCATAATGTTCTGCATATTAATATGCATTAATATGTATTAATATGGTTTTATAATGGTTCTTTTCCTCTTCGGCTAGGGCATCCTCTTTTTTTCTTCCTTTCTTCATATCTATGTTAAATATTATCTCATAATTATTTTTTTTAATAAAGATGTCGTTCAGTTTTTAAACGAGTGTACGATGTCGCGATGCGGACAGCAATATAAATATCCGAATGTATGATAATATCCTCAGCATTATCTTATTTTCTGTTGTATTGTTTTTGCGTTCAACTTAACCACCAGCGGCAAATAGCGCTTTCTCTCATCGTCGAGAAAACGCAAACGGAGTCGCGAGAGGCGTTCCGCGATATTTTACAATCAGCTTGCGACGTTTGATCGATGTGTATTCGCCGAAAATGCAGCAACTTGAACATCCCCTCGGCGTTAAGTTGAAAAGAGTGATGCACATGTTCCCTATACAGAGACACGATATCTTTAGGTCTTTTCTTGTTTTCTTCTTCTTTTTTTTTCTTCTCGCGACAACCCACACGCGTTTTATTTTTCCTTCCTACCTTGTCGTGATATAATCGTTAATATAACAACTATTTATTCATAAATTCTGAACGATCAAATTCAATTGTAACGTGATCCACACTACAGTCCATTTCCCGTTCAAGATTTCTCGTTCGTTCAACGCACAACACGTGAGAAGTAGGACGCGAATACGAGTACGCGCGTGCATGCGCTTCGAAATATGTCGGAGAATGAAAGGTCCAGTTACGACGAAGAAGAAATCGATAGAGAATCAAACAAACGTGCGTTCGTAGGAAGCCAGGAAATGAACGGTAGTACTCATAACGTTAATCGATGGCAACTCGTGTTCGCCTAAAAAGACATCGCGCGATAATTATTATACTCTCGTTCCCATCGTTGCGTGTTTATCTTTTGTTCTTTTTTTCTTTTTTTTTTTTCTTTTAATCTATTCCGTGTTAGTCGCACGAGCGGCAGTGACTCGTTTTCTTTTCGCACACACACACACCATCTATCACCTTTCCCTTTCCGTCTTCCTCGCCTTCTCGCGAGACGCGCCGATAATTGTGCCTTTCATAACCACGCACCGTCGCGCACCCGTCTTTTCGTTTTCTTTTTTATCAAATCTGTGGCTATATGAATATATACTCAACAATCGACTCTGATACTCTTTGCGATATAATGGCCGTATTTCAGGCGAGTTTTTGGTGTTCGCGCTTGACGGCGACTGTGACGGTGACGATGACGATGACGATGACGGTGACGGTATCTCGGTGATGGCGACGGTGACAGTGATGGTATCAGTGACGGTGTGACAATGACGATGATCATATCGATGACGATCACGTCGGTGTCATAGCCGATGAATAATATGACGATGACGACGATGGCATAGACTCTGACCTTTACTTCGCTTAATGACTTGAAAACGAGTTTACGACTTATAATTTCCAAATGTTCGAGTTAAGTTAAAGCCTTTTTCACTTGATTAGGGGAGAGTCTAAATTTGGATTGGGGTTAGGCTGTGTGTTCGAGGATGGCGATGGTACCTGTGCCACCACCGAGCCCTTCCCCTCGGACAATACATTTCCGCCGCCGCCGCCGCTGCTGCTGACGCCGCCGCCGCCCTCCTTCATCTTTTCGCAATAATCTGCGAAGATATCACGGAAACGCGCCCAGGACTTTTCTGGCACGGTGATGGCTGTCCTAAAGTTCGTTTTTACCTGCGAAAACATAGTTCTCTTTTGCAGCGATCAATTAATTTTTTTTTTCTTTTGAATACATATTTTTCGTTGTAGAAGGAACATTGGTATTAAATAATTCGTTTCTACTCGCTATTCGCATAGAAAATTCGTGTGCACGTACCTCGGAAATTCTCATGTAAATGCCACGATTGTTCTGGCCGATATCAAAATAGAAATTCTTGCTATCCACGCGCATATAACGGCCCTCCGGCAGGTCACCTTTGAAACCACCATCGTCTGTGCCGAATTCCTCGAGAAGATCCGTTAACGCGTCGCGAAATTCTATCATACCTTGCGCGGGTATTGCGATCTGCGTTCTGGGACCGCCTCGTGTTATCGTCTGCGACACCTGAAAGAAGCAACAAGCGTATATTACACGTGATGCTTTCGTCGCTGACAATTCGTTATACCGTTTGCGCATTCATAACACGAAAATCGTTATATTCCGCATGTATAAGTTCTCCTTTATCGATGACTCGAGAAGAGCTTTATTCGTCTTTCTCATCCTTCGAAAAGGGCACGGCCTCTCAAGATGAAAGTTGACAGACTCTTCTTATGACTTAGCGTAGAAAGTAAATACATTGGCTGGTACATACAGGGTGACTCACCCGCAGGAAACGGCCGCGAGAATTCTCCTTGAGGTCCAAGTAATATCGCCTATTATCCTTCACCATCATCTCGGACTTGAGTTTCCCGTCGTCTGGCACGTTCTCCGGATTTGGTGGACCTGATTATTCGGTATATCACAAACGTAAATGTTAATGAATCCCATTGAGCAAATTTAATAACCGATGATAAATGATGCGTAAAAATAAAAACACGTTCAACGACAGATATGTTCTATAGATGGTAAACCGTAGTTTACCGTATAATGATATTTCAGTTGGATGTAATTGCAATAAATTTAGTAATTAGTAAGAATTATTAGATATATACCTAGAGATGCGTAAAAATCGCTAAACGTCGACAGATGGTCCCGGAATTCCGATGCTGTACTGAGTGCCAGATAGATTTGGCTTCTTCTTCCATCTGCTCCAATCTGGAATGAAAAGATAGTTGAACGCATAATGAAAGGCTAAATCATTACGTTATACAATTTCGCATTTCGTAATGTATCGGCATTATATACTTGTTATCGCATTATTGTATAATTTCGAATCTCTGCGTAAATAAATAGATTCGCTGAAACAATATTTCATAGTATAATTCTTTCTTTCTTTCTTCTTCTAGAGAGATTCTAGATTCTAGATTCTAGATTCTAGATTTAGACGCGGCGTCTATTGCGTATTAAATAAATGAGAACAAAATAATACCTCGGCGACTTTGATAAACCTTCCACGCCTGTTCTGTTTTACGTCAAGGTAGAATCTTTTGCTTTGAATTTGCAACATTTTCGTCGCCAGTTCCTGCTCGCTCTGTTGGCCCTGCTGACCTGCAATATGAATATAAAGCTCGTTACATAATAATTCATAAACTCGCTATATAACAATTTAAAAATATTATATGTTAATCGCAACATTGCAGATTTAACGGATTAACGGATTAACTGACACGTTGATTTATCATTATTTTGTAAAATGTAATGTAATCATTTTATGACATCTTTCATTTTATTTTATTAGTAATAGTTTTCTAATTACATATAACGTATTTCATTATGTTATAATGTTAAAATATGTGATCATTAAATATAATATCAACAAGATTCTAGTTAGCAAAAGATGACAAGGATCTTTTTGATACTAATTAATTAAAATATTCAGATTATTGAAAAAGAAAAGGAGAGAAAGAGAGCAAAGGAAGAGAAAATTGAAATAATTCTTTAAATGTCTTGCAAATGTATATAAATTTTTCAATTAATTTTTACTACTAGTATCAGCCCCAGTATCATTACGATTACATGGAGATAAATAATGAGAATTCGAAAAGGAATCGAAAACAGAGAAGGAAGAGGGGGAGATAGAACGGTAGGGTGTCGGTAAAGAGGTGACCCAGTGTTTATTAGGTCACTCCACGCTCGACCCTCTGCGTCGGATCTTTTCAGGTCACGTTTCTGCTCGGCTTAGCGGACTCGATTTCCAAATCAGTTCAAGAAGAGGCCGAAAATATTCGGCGATGGCTATCGCTCGACCTGACCAACATAAATGTTGGTCTGTCCTGTCCATCGATAGAACAGCTCCTGGGTATAACACGCGCTAGAACGATGTTGCTAGTCCTCATCGATCAATAACAGCTGCACCAGAGAGAAGAGGTCAATGACCCCTTTGGTGCCCCACTATCACGACCGGATATGTTTCTACTGCTTTTTACTGCTACCTGCTTTTCTCTTCTTCTTATCCTGAACTGCCACTCTCCGTTCTCTCTCTCTCTCTCTCCCTTTTTCTTTTTCTTTCTTCCCTGGACGTTAACAACAGACATTTCATCTTCAAATTCGCTCTAAGCGTGCTTAAGGAATTTTAATCAGAGAATTGCACATGTAACAATGTAACAATGTAACAATGTTGCATGCTAATAGAGAACTCAAGAAAATTTCAGACTATCTTTTACGAAAATCACAATTAGCCTTTGTTTTCGACTAGTTTCCATTTCTCTAACAAAGTACTTTGTATATAGAAAAAGCTTTCATGTTCTGCTTTTTATGATCCTTCAATCCTTTTCATTATAAATTATCGCACAGATACGTTTGTACAAAAGATAAGTTATATATGTGTTAATGGAAACGTATCAAGATACTTTGCACAGTAGAAACTATTAGGCCCTTTACTAATTAATTCTAGGGATTCTTCTTCCCGAGGGAACAATGTTAACTATTCTCCTAGTTGTGCCCTTTACTATCAAGGGAAATCATCAAAATTTATATATAATATATGACAAAAGATATGTAGCAAGAAATAAATAAATCTTTAAGAAAAGGAGAATTGGATATAAGGACGCAACGAAATGCATTTCACTGTTAAAACTAGAAAAGATTCCAATGACAGGAAGATCGACCGACGATTATTACGATTATTTCCTCACAGGAAATACTCCGCACGAGAAGCGATGAATTTTTAACGAATTCCACAATGGTTAATTAATCAACGTCAATCGCTCTGCTCGACCTTGTACATCGTACTACGTCGGAGTCGATCATATCGCTGAAAATTTGGAATAATCTGCTATTTCTCGGAAGGATAACAGAGGTCGAGGATCTTGGGAACCGATTGTACGAAAAGAGATCTGCGCGACAGTCGTGCTTGAGAGCGATCGATCGACGTAACGCGACTCGCCACCACGTTACTACGTACTGGATTGTTGCAGGCTGCCTGGAATTGGGACAGGGCTGAGATCGCCCTGGAAAATCCTGCTCTTGAACATCCTGTCGATACTACGGTAATCCGTGCACCTGTACATAATTCGCGCTCCTACGCGCGCCTGCTCCTCCTGATCTGATGCCGAAGTCGTGCTAAAGTCTTACAAATGCTCATTCGTTACTCCCATTCGTAATCCCTTTCTCTGTATTCTCTTTCCTCTCAGCCTCGTTGCGTTTCTCTCAAGCGCAATGAACCCTTCGTTCTAGATTCCTCATTCTCGAACAAGCCGCATCTCTTTCCGATGACGACAAATGCGTCTAAGGACCCAATGATCGTTCGCATAGAGCCGTAACCCTTTTCTCCATCAATCTCGATTTCGCGGATCCCTTCATTTGTGCGGATCGTTGGCAGTTCTCGGGGATAGCTTCGTACATGAGGCCGTCTCTCCATCTTTAATTCTTGGTCGCGCGCACTTCCCCCAATCTCATTCGTGCTAAATATTTAATCTACTCCCGCGATGGAATTTACGAGGATCCTCATCCATTGTTTCCTTCGCGAAGGACGACTCGCGGAGTCGATCGATGGGTCAGCATCGCTGCAGCATCAGCTTGCTCAAGGAAGAACGACGACGGAAAAAGACCACTCCGCACTAATCCCGTATGCTCTGATAACCAGATCGGTGATCGTCTCTTTGTCGGTCTACCCTCTATTGATACTCTTCTGATCTCAAGTAGGAGGATGATCATGAGCCACGTCATGGACATGCACTTTCACCATTGCCCCATTTCCCGGCGGTGTCGTCTTTGCTCGGTCGATGACTGTTGCATCACCGCCTTTCTCCGATACCTATACAGGTACCTATGATGTCCTACAGTTTATCCTTCCGATTCATGATCGTCGTCCATCGACCACTGTCGGGCCATTGTGTCAATCCGCGATCCGCGTCAAATCCGACTCCTCGCCTGCCAGATCGCTTCCAGATCGCTCGGCGATTAACGCGATTTCATCCTTGTCGTAAAGGGTAACTTTCTTCTGCCCGATCAACGCCACGACATCAACGCTCGCTCCTTCGCTTTTGGATAACTAGTTCATGGGACTCCGCACTATGAACACACCCTGCCGCTCTCCTAATTCCTTGATTCGCGCACTAGTTGCTACGATTCTATGCAATTCGCGGACGTTTGTCCGCTTCCTTCCTGCTGAATCCTTAGGATGCTGCACGGCTACAGATTCTACGGCTGCGTTTAGTTCCTATGGCTCCGTGTAACTCGCGAGTGTACCCCCTTTCACTTTTCCACTTTCCTTCTTCGGCTTTTCTCGAGCGCGCACGAAAGACGTCGCGGAGAGCAGCTCCCTGACGCAACCGGATGCTCGATGACGAGTAACATTAAGAGATGTCTACGTGATGCAGCAACGGGGTCAAATGGCGAGACGATTAACGCGACAGCGTGTCATCGTACACTTCTTTTTGCGTTTTCTTCAATCAGCTTCCCTTCTCGCGTAGACGCTACATATGTCATAACGCTACCGATCTCTTTCTTTCTACTTCTCCCTCGCTCCCACCCCGCCGCCTCTCTTTCTCTCTTCTGGACTCCACCCTCGCTTCTGGTCTCTTTTAGGTCACCATTTATTACTCGGAGATTCGCCGCTTCTCATTGAAGCTCTTCATCGAGAATAATAATTTCGGAGAACGCGGGGTGAACCGTCGACACCATTTATGAGAATAGTCCTCGATGATCAGCACGATATAATCAAAGCATGTCCCCTGGCTATATCTTCCGATCAATCACGATCGCGATCAATCTGATATCGTGCGTGACGATCGATTTGTAGCGATTTTGCCCAGTTTCGGACCACCGCATCGACACCTGCGAGATCCTCCCTTCGCGAGGGGAAACCCGCCCCCGTGGTGAGCGGAAATTCGGATATCACGTCACTCGGATCCTCAACAACGATGAAACATCAGAGCCATCCACTCTCTCGCTTCGCGGTCCTCTTCCCGAAAAGGGTAAGTCGTCCGCATGATCGATCAGTCGCAGATCAGACGAAGACGCGGATCCTTCCGCCACCCGATCGATGATTCCTCGAGTGTTCGGTAATCGAATGATCTGACTGATATCCAGCGATCCGAGCGTGGTTGGGCTAACGCGGTTGGAAAAGCTCTCAGTTGAGAGCTAAGGCTAAGGATGATCCCTGATCCTCTCGAAATGACCCACGGGTCATACGTCTAACGGATCCCCTCGACACAGGATGATCCTCCGCGGAATTCCACTTCTCATCGGTCCGCCTCTCGTCCGTAGCGTCGATAAACGATTCCTCCGACTAACGATTGGCGCGTATCCGTGCAGAGACGCCCACTTCGCTTCTCGCCCGCCGCCGCCACCGCCAGTACTCTCATCGAGCGTTTACATCGCATTTCGTTGCACAGTTGCACAGGGCGCGAGTGTGTGTCGGGCGCAGCATCATTTCGCGACCCAGTGCCGTCGTTATCTTCCTCGACGTCTCCGAGCGGTAATGCGCCTCCGTCGTGGCGTTCCTCGTCTCGCGCTCGCTCCTTTCGTCCATATTTATCCTCGCTGCACTTGATCCGTATCGCGTCGACAGCTCCTCCTTCTTAAGGAGTCTCCCTCGTGGCTGCTCCTGCCGCTGCTTCCGGCGTCGCCGTCTCGCCGTTACGTCCGCGCATCCGGGCGTCCTGAGACGATCTGCCGCGGATCGCCTCGCGAGGATCTATTTGCCCGGACTCGGACGGGGAGCGACGTGAAGTTCGCCGACAACAGCGGCTGCGGACGGAGGCGACCGTGGGTGCATTGATCTCTGCGCCTGGAGCGCGACTCGTGGCGCTCCGCACCGACCTGCCTCAACGCGAATCTCAACGTCGACTCCTCGCCGTACCCTCTCTTCCCATGTATTCTCCTCTGACCTCGCGAAATGCCCCGCTATCCCACCAGTAACCAAGCACGCAACGAGGAGGAAGGAACATTGCGCGTCGCGCAGATGTCGTTTGTTTATTAAAAATGATTGGTGAAATATGCGGAAGACGCTGCCAATCGCGATCAATCGATTGGATTGAGGGAATGGATCACGCAAGCACGATTCGTGATTAACTTGGTGATGAAAATAGTAAGAAAAACGGGAAATAGAGCGAAAACAAAAGTCCAAGGATGTCTGAATAATATTTGCGACATTTAAAGGGCAAATAAGATAAGAGTGATTGACATCTATCATCTGCACCCGGAATGTACAGAATGTTACATTTCGAATAAATTCGAACAAATCTTTCTAACGATTTCAACAATAATTAAAAGTATGTTAAGTATGACCGGTGGAATAAAAGGAGGTAGAATAAAAATAGATAAAGTTTAAACTTTTATGAATACGGACTTAAATAATTAAGAACGAGGTCGATGCAATTAATAGCTTTCGCTCTGATCGCACCTTTCGAAAAGTCAAATAAAGTTAATAAACGTGTCGATAATGAAAAGAATTTATTATTGATACATGATACGCGTGTTTGTTAATCGACTGAACGTTATTAAACGGAATAATTGTACCGATAAAAATCAGTTCGTTGAATGCAGGAAACGAGATCCAAACGAATCGTCATCTATTTTCTCCTCTATCCTATTTGCCATACAAGAGCGTTATATAAATAGTTTTACGTCGGTCAACGAAATCTAGCGGCAAGATTAGCACTTTTATAGAACGGCGTATTTATAAAACGTCCTGGCGAATGAAATTTGATAGCAAATCAAGTTATCGCTTTATTACAGAGAAAGATACATTAATCGTACTCCCTAATCAGTTACGCGCAATTCGTTCCTTTTATCTTTCGCTTTCCAAGTGATTCTTCTTGAAAGAATCGTCTTTCTGAGCACCTTGCGTACGTTACGTTTACCTTCTTCCTCGCAAAATGCCGAATTCTTCATTTCTTTCCTCTTCCATTTATTCGTTTATTCATTGATAACGCGTTTGTTTCTTTTTTTTAAACTCCCACGATAAGCATCGCATCGCTTCCGCATTTAATTCATTTAGAGACAGCACCGTGTCCTTGCACTGTCGTTATCAAGCTATCTTTTCCCAGTATACTTCTTATTCTTTCCTTTCAATCAGTTGTATGCGTCATTCGGCCGGTTTCAGCGGCGATAACGTACAGCATAAGTGCATCGGTAGCGCAAATGACTCACGATAGCCGATTCATTCATAATTCTGGTACCGGAAGTGATGCTCCTTGCGAGATTGCGCTACAACGATCGGTGCAGCTTTAGGAATCGCTATTGGAAAGCAGAAAGCGATCCGGCATATCATGCCGCGATCATACAAAATATACAGACTCGGAGGATTGCTTGTCTGCAAATTTACTTAGGAAGAACATTCGTTTGCATATTCCTTTTCGGTTGATACAACAAGTTAGTACAAGATGGATTTCATCTCTCTCCAAAGCAGTCAAACGTCGAAATCCAAGGGAGAATTCTCGAATGAATCTACGGACGCGCAGAGATTTCCTCTTAATATCAATCTAATCCAAGGCAAGATTGCGAGGACACCAATTGGGATAATAAATGGCACGAAGAATGCCATTTTTCTATCAGGCTTTCATTATTATCTCATACCTCGTCTCGAGCTTATAATAAAGCGTTTACGAGAATATGGCTATTTATAGATTGCCATGAGCTTCATTGAAATCTGGATCGTCCGCATTTTCCGCAGAGGCCTTCGAGTCACCGCGAAGGTATCTCGCCAGCGTAATAGAAATATTCCGGGAGCAGATAATTTATCTAAGATAATTTTTCGTCAGATTTTGTATCCCATAATCCGCAAATTGCGATATCTGGTGGTTCATTTCGAGATATGTCATCCAGCCGCGCCATGCTTGCGCGATATTTAGAATCGCGTTTGATCCGCGGGCCGGATCGAGAGACTCGCGATTCGCTCGCAAGATTAATAAATATTTGAGGAATATGAGCGATCTTCTTCTGGCGCAACCGCGCTGGCGTGCCTATCCGCTTAAAACGAGTTTAAAATTAACCGAAAGTTTATTGTGCTGTCTTCTCTGTCGCGAATCTTATTAGATTGATCTTCTTAAAACCAGCGCATCGTATTCGTGGTATTCGTGGTAATCGGGCGTCCAGACATTTCTATTTGTGGAACTCTCTGCCTCTGCAGAGGAACCAGCCGCGTCTATCTTTTCAGGCTTTTAATCCCATCTCATTTACGTTCTCGGTAGTTGCAACAATTAACAAAATCAGGGCACGCACGATCATCGGCAAGCATCGGCTGTCCTTTCAGTTCGTCGAATCTCAAAGTTATGATATTCTGCGCCTTGCCTACATCGCATAATTACCGGCATCGAATCATGTGAACGTTACGATATTCCTGAATCGGACACGATTCCCGGAAGAAGCGTGTCAATGAATCACGCGTGATTCAAATCTGGTACCTGCTTCGATGCGCGAGATGTGCGAATAGTGAACTTTCTGCAGCTACGGAAGGATAACATTATTTTTCAATGTTAATAAAGTACAATTGCGTATCAATCTCGTAATATGATATTAAGAGACATCCTTGCGAATCCTCTACGTCTACCTGACCTTTTTCTCTCCTCGTAATCGAGAACATTGAGTTTTTCCTCAATGGCTTTTACAAGATTAAGATAATTCCAGCCGATTGCTTTGATACTGACGTGACACTACATTTACAGCAATATATTTATAATTTTATTGAGCTTATCTCCCATATTATATTCCCAGATATATTGAATATATCTGGATATATAGATATATATATTCGTTTTCTTTTCTTCAGATGTTTTCTTCCGTTAAATCTGTCGACTAAGACACGATGAGATATTTGTTCATTTACAGCTACTTGAATAATCTAATCATAAGAAGCTCGTTGATAAATTTCTTTAAGGGATTATTCTCGCGATATCAAAAATGCTTTATCGTTTAGGGAATTCTATCTTTCTTAATATCCAAACTGTTTCGCTTCGATTAAAGAGAAATCTGGCAACTTCGGTAAGAGTCAATAACATTTGCCGCTAAAATATTTTACGGAACAAGAAACTGCGGTTCGGCGATTCGCAAGATATTTATCCGCAAAAAGAGGAGAAAGATCCTCGTCCCTTTGGGCTGTAATATTCTTGGTTTAAATCGCAACGATTACGTTAACGGTTAAATAGATGATCTGATTAATAAATCTGTCTCCAGTTCCGACCGTCCAATGAATAATCCGGGAATGTTTGATTCGTCGGCTCGTATTTATTGATATTCAAGAAAGCGCGTTGACCTAATCGCGCGTTCATAACACCGCTATCAGATGGAGACAGTAAGATCATGCTTCGTGTTACATTATTTTCAGGATTGTTTCGTAACGGTTTCCTCAATGTAATAGAAGCCTCAAACGGAAATCGCACGTGGAATACCGTCGTGTCCGAAGGACTGAAAGAAACGTTGTCTGATAAACTCTTATCTCCGGCGACAAAGTGCATTTAAGCGAAAGGAATACCTTCCGGATACCAGTGCTGTATCTTTTCCATAGTATCGCTCCAATCTTTCGGCGGACTCTCGTCGTTCCGGGACACTTCCATGGTCTCTCTCATCGTCGTTCCGAGCAGAATTTCGACGCGAAATCTTGCACGACGTGCGTTCCCTCTCTCTCTCTCTCTCTCTCTCTCTCTCTCTCTCTCTCTCTCTCTGCGAGATACTCGTTCACTGCGAAAACGTATCCCGCACCTCGACGTAATAGACTAATTACACCACTTTCTACCGCAGTCGCACTTGGATAATTTCCGTTTCGCGAACGTGCAGCGGCGTTTGCAGCACTTGAAGCAACGTGAGATCAACGTGGCTTCTCGGGACTATCGCCGGATGATTTTGCGCGAAAATTTTTGGCTTTCCGTTCGAAAAGATGGAAACTATCAACGACCGAAACCTTCACGTGACCCCCCGCGTAACATATTATTACAAATATTATTGCAAGTGATAATAATAATGCAAAATTATTTTTAACCTATAAACAGACTGCACGGAAGTTCTCGGAATCAGGTTACGTTATCAATTTGCACTTTGACTGCATTTAATATGTTCAATCCGGCCTCGCGATTAACTGATCGTTCCGCGCATGCTCACGAATTCAAAAACGATGATTTTCGTATATCCTCGTGAGTTTACTCTTCGATGTTACGCGAAAAAGATATGATTGCACGGGGTTTGTTATTTTTTCGTCACATTCGCTTATTGACAAAATGTTCATCTTTTCCATTACACCTGACGCTCCAAGCTGCAGCAAGCAAAGAGGTTAGGAATATTTGTTCGCGAGACGGGAATTTTACGCGCCAATCGTTGCGTTTCCATGGTTACAACTGAACGTAACCATAGTAATTCGAAGCTCGAACTCACTCTAGTGTATCAATTGCCGAAACGTTTAAAATTATATAAAAGGCTTTCGCACACTCGATCGTCGCGAATCGACTATTACTTTTTTCGATCCGTATCCGTGTGAATGGCGCGCGCTGCGAGGAAAGCTCTCGCGAGAAAGTGTTCGCGGAAACGAGTACGCGATGCACTGAGATCGACTGGCGGCTGGACGACGAGGAAAAAGCGCGACCGGCGATACCGTGCCGGTATCGTCACCGTGCAATGACACATCACGTTCTACATGAGGGGGGAATGATTACGCGCGACATTGTCGTCGACGTCGTCATTGTGATATGTTTCGTGTATCATCGAAAATGCTTACAGGAAAACCGCGCTTGCGACGACGACGACGACAACGACGACGACAACGACGACGACGACGACGACGACGACGACGATGGTGCTGACGACGTATCCGTCAAATGTTGAAATTGTACGCGAATGACGTGCCCGGTCATTCATGGAGCCCGCCGTCATGCCAATGGAATGCGCGCATCATGGTGGCGGCAACGGCGGCGAGCACTGCGCGAACCAATCCGCGAACGTTCAGCGCCGGTCCGCGGCTCCGTGAGCGGTACCTCGCCACGTGACATCGCGGTTTAAATCACGTGACGGCGCGGCGCGCAACGAACTCCCCCACTCGCGCTTGCCGACGACATGGCATGTGACGTCACGACCAGCTGACTGCGCTCTAGTACCGGCGCCCCACTGCCGTCGCGCGCTGTGTCCCGTTTCCGGCCTCTACACCGCGGTTCGTATTCCGTATTCGAGCCGTACCGCGGATGTCCGTAAAAATTTGTCTCAGAAGGGACTGACAGCATTCTTCTCCCTCTTCTCTTCTCTTTTATTCGCTGTTTTGATCATATTAAAAAAGACGCGACAACATAACGACTGACTGATTACGATGTTTAAGGTTTGTCAGAAAACTATGTAATAAAATATAATTAAGTTATAGAACGATAAAAAAGAAATTATCACATATTGTTCATTGTAATTCTTTCTGTCAATTTGGAAATGCTTTTCCGGCAAAAATGATTTTTTTCACAATTTTTAAATTGTGAGAAATAATTCGTGTATCAATTTTTATTTATATATATATATATACATGTTATAATTAAATTGTTAATAAAACATGTTAAAATTCAATAAAAATTAGTAAAAGCCTAAGCAGTCTTCTTATTTACTTTTTTTTCGTGATACTCGGCAATTATTTCTAGTATCTAATTATTAAAAAAAGGAAAAGAAAGAAAATATGATTTTCTTTGAAAAAATCTGCAGAGATATATTCGATAGCTTTCGAAGATCTCGTTTCGTAGTAAGTTACCATAATTTCCGTAATATTCAAAGATGGCGCTCTATGTTGCGCAGTAAGGGAAAATAGGGAAAAATACTACCCATGTTAATTTAATATCTACATATTAATTGATATAAAACTATATCTATTAGTTGAACATTATTTGCAGGAAATAATTTTCTAGATTCTTTCTCTTTCCTTTTTTTATGATTAGATATTTTATTTTAAATGCCATTTCCAATTGTGTAGAAACGTGCGTGCGCGTTCGCATGTATGCGCGCGCGTACATGCGAACGATAACTGTTTTTATTTATTTTTAAAATGTAGATATGTATTTTTATTTAAATCTCGTGATGAAAATTCCATATATTTTCTTATATCATTTAATGTTACATGGCTATATAGTAAAATATAGAGTAAAATAATTAAAATAATTGCAGAGGCGTGATGCTTAATAATCATAGTTGAACAAGAAACATTTATATAAACTGGCAATGGGTTTATACTTTACATGGATGTACGTATATATACGTAATATACGTATACGTATTCTACATTCATTTGCCTCTTCAATTTTGTATACATACAAAAAGACTACTCACCGGAATCAAAATCAGCACCTCCAGCGTCCATGCCGCTTGGATTTCCATATTCTAATAAGAAAAATGAAAACAGTACTGATTAATAACGGATGATGTAATGCATCAATGATTGCTTGATAATTATTATCAAGCTGATATTAGAACTGATACACAACATTTCGAAAAAGATGGCTGTCAACAACATTCTATCTTTTGTCGAATAAATTTCGTGAAAAAGTTTACTACACACGAGATAACAGATGAACTACTTCCGATTTTAATTGTTTTATTGTGAAGATGGGAAGGGAGAAAGTCGATGTTGATACATGCACATATTTTTAGTACATAACAATTTTATGTAACAGTACATACAACAGATCATCTTCTTTTTTTTATCTATTACTCGTGCTTCCGTAAAAAGCTTTAATGAATATATTGCGTACGATTATTCGTACATGTATACGCATATCGTAATAGATGTTATAGCATGAAATTTTTATTATTTATTTAAAGAAAATATGAATAATTTTCATTTCTTCTGCAATATTAAATAGATAACATCCAAAGTATCCGATAACATGATATGATATACAAGTAAAGACGGAACGGAATTACATAGATTGAAAGTTAATTGCAATAAGATTATAATATATGAACGCACATTTATTACGAACATTTACGTCGCATTACGTTACGTAAGTTTGAAGAATTATACATTCCGCGATACAAATACGGAAACATTCGTTATAATACGTAGTTTTTACTCTATTATCATTAGAGAAAGACAATATCTTTTTTTTTGGTTCCTCTGTAATTCTATTTAATATTTTTCTTCTTTGAGCTTGAAATTTCTTGTCCTTTGAACTTTAAAATAAATATCTTTCTTTCATATTTATAAATAAAACAAATGCGCATTTTCTGTTTTTCCAATTAAAAAATGTACCTATTATGCAGGTATTATTTTCGCACGTGTCCGAGGCATCGGAATATAAATTTCTCAGCATTTTTATCAAACCGATTTAAATTTAATAAAATTTTCGTACAGATACGAAGATTTCTGTGAATTGTGCCGTATTTTGTGCCGTACAATCGACAAAATTTATGCTAGCTGATTTCTAAGCGGTAGTAAAAATTTAATTTAATCGCTGAAATACGAAAACGAAAGAGCAGAAACGAGGGAATGTCAATGCCGCGCAGCACGAGAGGCGAAAAATGAGGTTAGAAGTGAAAAAGATGCGCGCGTTTTATCGCGGGAAAATCGAAAGAGAGAAAGCGCTAAAAGAAAAGGGCAGAAAAGGAATTTGATGCTCGGATATGCGGAATCTACTCTCGATACGCCTTATTCGTCATTCTTCTCGTTTCGAGGTCGACAGACACCGCGTTATGCGGTAAGAGAAGGGGAAAAGGAGGCAAGGCGTCAAGAGGAGAATCGTTCGTGATACGTGTGAAATTTACACGACTCGTGGCTGACTCAAAGCGGTCGCACTTGTATGGCATGCGTGCGCGCCGCCGGGTAGAAAGATAGATAGATAGGTAGCTGTAGATCGAAACTGAATTACATCATACTCGCGCTCCGTGGTCGGGACGATTCCATCCGCTTATCGCATAATGAATAATGCCGGTCTGTTCGCGCGGGGTGTGAATTTTCAGCTTGTCTCACGCGACCGGCTCGCATAGAAAAAAAGAAAAGCGTGAGTCGTCGGAGAAACCGGCAATGCGACGCACGGCAACGTCGGAAGTTACGAATATTTGCTCACAAGGGATAGAGAGCAACGAGAAAGAGAGAAGGAGAGAGAGAGAGAGAGAGAGAGAGAGAGAGGGAGAGAGAGAGAGGAGACAAGGAAAAGAGAGACACGCGCGCGAAGAGACGAGGAGGAGGGGGGAGAATTAGGAGAAAGGGGAGAAGGTAAAGGCTCGCAGCCAAAGGAGCAAGAGAGCGAAGCGCGGTGAGGAGGAAAGGGGCCATCCTCTCGGCCGACGTGCGGTCGGCCATCTTGAATCCTGGATGCCGTTGAAAAATAGCGATTCTCTTCGCACGCTGCTTGACAGAGCCGGCCACGAGGCCGCGAAACACAACGATCGTGCATATAGAGAGATGGGGATTTCACCGCGCACCCGTATTTCCGTATTATAGGGTATAATCCCCGGGCCCCATCGCGAATGACGGGGGAGGACAGAAACGAGCAGGGGAATAGTTGATCGCGTTCGCTCTTGCGATGCTCCAAGGCGGGCGTTCTCGTCCTGTGCTCCGGATTCATAACGCGCGCATGGATACGCTGCGCCACACAAGCACCAAGCACCAAGGGACACCAGGAGAGAGAGGGAGGGTATTTGGGGGAAAAAAGATGTCGGTTCACGATGCGATTCGCGCACGTTTCGTTCGTTGGACGCGACGCCGCCAAGGCATAAGAGCGGTCGCGAGATCGAGCACGGGGCAAGGAGAAAGAGAGAGAGAGAGAGAGAGAGAGAGAGAGAGAGAGAGGAAGAAAGAGAGAAAGAGAGAACGGGAGAGAGCGAGACGGAGACACGGCAACACAGAGATTACGTTTGGCCACGGCGTTTCGCCCGGCTGTTCTTACTTTGCGGCTGATCGTCCAGGCTCTCCCGGTCCGACATTGCGCTCCTCGCGACACGTTCCTCTCTTGATTAAACCTTCCACGCGTCGTTGTCCCTCGACGTCCTCTCGGCGGCGGGCCCCCCGGCGATCGGAGAGTGTGAGAGAGAGAGAGAGGAAGGGAGAGACTATACACGGGAAAAAAAAAGGAACGAGACGGAGAGAAATCCCCTCGATACACTAAGTCCGTAGAGGCGCGCGCGCGAGATCCCTTTTCGAGACGACGGCGACGATGATAATTTCCCTCTTCGGTCCGCCAGCAAGCCGAGCTCCCACACACAAAAAAACCCGAACGTGTATCTTCTCTCACTCCGCAACCGGCACGGTGCACCGTGAATTTTGCACTTCCTCCTCCGTTTTCTTCTTCCCTCGTCCTTCCTTCCACACACCACGGCCCGACCGCCGACCGACCGACCGACCGTCCGTCCGTCCGTTCACGGCACCAGTCGTCACCACCACCACCGCACGCGCTCGCCTAGCTCGCTCGCTCGCTCGCTCTATGCCGACACACACCGCTCTTCCGCACGCTCGCGCTGCTTCCCGACTCGCGCTCGCGCTCGCTCACGCTCGCTCGTCTTTCGCTCTCGCTCCTCCACCTCCTCACCGATCTCCGCGCCCCCTTCCCCGCTGCGAAAAGCAGCGCTGAACGCGCGCGATCGGTGGACGAGAGGGATAACGAGAGGGAAAAAGGGAAGAAGAGATAGAAGAGAAAGAGAGAGGGAGAGAGAGACCGTGTAGCAACGTGCGCGCGCGCGCGCGTAAGCGTTACGTATGTACAGAATGATACAACGGCTCTGTACAATACGCATGCATAGGCGCGTACACACGTACACACACGCAAAAAGCTCTGCAGCCTTCGCCGAGCGTGGCGCGCGTGTGCTATATAAGTCTGTCAAAACCGCTCGTGTGCGATCTGTTTCGTTCTTTCTTTGTCTTTTTCCATCTGTCCCTTTCTCCTACTCGCGAGTCCGCCGTACGATGGTGCTCGTGATGTCTAGTGACGATACGATATAATCGATATTACTTGTATCGAATTCTAGTGTTTTGTCTCGATAGAGACAATGGTGACAATTTCATTTATAGATGGTGCTACGGTGAAATTTATCGAACAAATCGAGTGTAGATATGCGATTTAATCAAGGTCGGTCATTTTTGTTAAACGGCATATGTAAAGTGCACATTTTCATATAGTTTGTACTCTAGTATTTGATTAGCTAATAAGGAAATTGTTACTAGAAATTATATATATCAAAGTTTTGGTAATCGAGCTGTAACATACGCATCATTTATGTTTGTAGTTTCAGCTTATGCATTCCTAAATCACATGTATTTTGTCTACATATTTATGCATTATGACTCAAGAAATATTTAGAAATATTTATTAATATTTTGAGATATATATATATTTGATGTATATGTAAAACACTAAAAATGTAAGACCAAAAATAAAAATTGAAATATCTTTTCGTACCGTGGTACGAATCATGATACAAAACCATGAGAAACAGAACTCAAGTAGTAAGCGGATTGACCAATCACACGCGCGATAAAGATTCAAATTACCATTAAAAAATTTAGAAATAAATCTTGATCGCGATTGGTCATTATCAGTCTCATGACTGATTATGGAATCCATAACAGATTATGGAATCTACATGACCGAAATACAAATCTGACAAAAGGCGTGAAAAAAAAATTTCCCTCTATTTTGGCTGTAATTACAAGGTATATTTTTGTCTTGATCTACCATGAAATAAGTACGATTACGAAGACTTTGGACAAAATGAGCAGATTGCAACCACAGCAATATAAAATCGTAAAAAAAAAAAAAAAAAAGAAAGAGAAACTAACGACGAATCAATCGTATCCCGGCAATCGCATATTCGGATCAAGTTGGCCATTGATTGTAATTGAAACATTTTATTTCATATTTTTATAAGCAAAAACACAACAAAATTCAAGTACACTTATTCCATACATGTTAACTTCAACTAAAATATAATTGTACAATAACATGACTCGTGTAAGATGCAACGCTTTTAATGACTTCATGAATAATCACATGCCGGATGATCCGTTAAATGGAGGTTGACAATTGGCGAAACAAAATCGAATGAGTCCGTGTCCGTTTGCTTATGCATGCATACACTGATAAGGATCATTAATCGCGGGAAGCGGGGGGGTGTGTCTCTTCCGCACGTTTGTTTTTTCTCTCTCCCTCTCTTTCATCAACTTTTAACAAGTTTTGAACGCATCTCGTGATCTCGCTACTGACTATCATCGAGGATTTGAGTGCTTTGAAATAGTTACAAAAACGGCCGCCACAGAATAAGGCACACAATTGATGCAACGCGCATTTCAATATAACGATATACTTCAATATACTCCGTACTTATCTTTAAATGTATGAATCGTGTGAGTGAACGTTTTGTTTGTCGATCTACGATCTTGGAAATTATTTATATACGTATCATGCTGCAAGGAAACTAGAACTTTGCAGGAACAATGTGATGCCTACATATCGCTGTGATACCGTTACATGCTTCGCTACCCTCTCGTAACTGTTCCTCCCCCCCCCTTTCTCTCTTTCTCTCTCTCTCTCTCTCTGTCTCCCTTTCTTTCTTCTCTTTGTTTTGTCGTTATCCCGTTGTGATATTATCGTTACTAGTAACGATACTAGTAATGCAGTATTATTATTATTATTATTATTGTTATGATTATTATTACTATTCTCATGTGTGCCGCTAAGGTCAGGACAATCGGTATTTTATTTACATGTTTTTCTGAGGTATGTTACGCGTGTTGTTATGATATGGGATATATGTATATATGAATATAATGGCCTCGCGAACCATGTTATCAAGCTTACTTACGCAATATGCAACCTAAGGTTCGACACAAATCAACTAAAGCGTGGACTATATCGTTAACAAGTGCGGCTCTTACATGTGTGTAAGTACACATATGCATCTTTGCGGTGTGTATCCGGCTCCGTTCCGACCGAAACGCGTTTACTAGAATAAAAAAAGGGGGGGGGGAGGGGRGGAAAAAAAAAGAAAAAGAGCAAAAAGGGAAAGAGGAAAAAAAAAAGAAAAAAAAAGAACTTGCAGTTTCATCTGCTTCGCGATTCCTCCTTTCGCAACGGGGATTGCCTCATCGATCTTTCTTTTTTTTTCTCCTCTTGCCCCCTTCTAGAAATCCATCTTTCATTCGCCGCGGAACGTAAAGTCGCCTTCAAAGAGATAGACAGAGAGAGGGAGAGAGAGGGAGAGAGAGAGAGAGAGAGAGAGAGAGGGAGGGAGAGAGAGAGAGAGAGAGAGAGAGAGAGAGAGAGACCGTCATTCACGCTTGGGGTCAGAGGCGCAACAGTTTAAAGTGCCTAGTTTTCAAACTGCGATACCTAAGAAACTGGACGCGAGGGATTCGGGGGATTCCCTTATTCCACCGAATTGCGCGCGATGCAGATGCGAATTGCTGTGCCACCCCAAAATTGCTGTCCTGCCCTTCAAAAAGAAAAGAAAATCCACGAGACAATCCCCGGTTCTCCGATGCATCAATCTCTGCAAGATTACTATTCTTCGATCATCATATAAGCCTCCTCCCTATATACATTCCTATATTTCTTATATTTCTCAATAATAGGCTAAGATATATCTACAGTTATAGCTCACTGTGTCTTATCGCTGCTCGTTTTCAACTAGTACCTCCTACGAGAAAACGTGATATTACATCCTGCGGGTTATTACGTATCGCTACTTAAAAGCACGTGTTACTGAACGATCTATTCTGCGGAGCTCCCACGCATCCTTCTTATTTGGAATTTAAAAAGGAAAAAAAAAAAAAGAAAAAAATACCTGTAGTAAAAAGAAAAAGGAAAATAAAAAGGAAAGAAAATGAAGACCTCACGGATGAATATGCGGAGTACTCCAATGGCGTCAAGTTGAAAATTGTGAGCAGAGTCAAGTACTAAGCGAAGGCCATCCAACGTGATCATGTGCAACAATAACATTCTTAGTCTTTTAATATCCTTGTGTCTTTTATATAGATTGTAAAAATAATGCTTTTAGTCACTTCGGCAAACTATGTTACGAGATTATCGTAGCGAGAATAAAAAAAAAATTAACAACCTGGCATTCTGCGCCCCAACGCATATACGTCCTTCTCCTCGTATGCGTCCCTCCCGTGTCCCTTTCTTCTCGTCTCTCCTCCTCGTGATAAAATTCGCGCTCTTTCATACACGAAGAAAAACGATACGTATTGCCTCCCTCCAGCTCCATTAAGATAAGCTCGTTCCAGATAAAAGCTGACATTTATGAATCTGTACGAATCTGATCGCGAACAATGATATACGGCGATGTTCAGTGATAATGATAAAATGCTATCGTAGGATAATGCTACAATGCATGCTCTCACACATAAAATTTTGAAAGTTTCCACGAAATACAATCACAAGCAAACTCTTAAAACTATTTACAAAAATGGATCGCGGTCCATAATGCTTTTGAAATAACGTTCAGTCCTTATTGAGCGATTCGCTGGATTTTCCGAAAGAATATTGTTATCCTCGAATGTTTGCCCAACGGGGCAAGATATTTGATTTCTTTTCTTTTTTTTATCCCTTTTTCATCATTTCAGGAGGTGATGCCTACACGTATCCTATACGTGCATGATATAATAACCGGAACAAGTGCGGCGTCTTAGCCTACGAAACAAATGATGGCCTTGACGGACGCGCGCGCATAGTAATATATTATTATAACATATCTTACATTTTGCGATTCAATGCAATTCTATATTATAATAACATATTCTCCTGCTTAGAGTTCGTGACGAGATATATCCAGAGACTTCTCGATATAATTAATTACTGTAAATTGCAGCACACCGCTCTGCACGGTATCGGATCCTCGCCGTTCTGGCCGTATAAGGGTCGCTCTTTGGATATCTTCGAATCGTACGCCAGGAACGGCGATTTCCCGGTGTAACAGCTCTCGTAAACCTCGAACGCCTCGTCGACAGGTATCTTCTCGTCTGCGGAGATAACGTCCCGATTTTTGTCCGCTATGAACACCGGGATATCCTCGCTGCAGAAATGCTCGATCGGTTTCCTCTCAAAAGAATGATTTGGCACTGTTCTCGATCTCGACGAGATCACTGACGTATTCAGCTCGCTCGGTTCTCCGCCGTCCCGTGCCAACCTGTAATACTTCTGCACGTGTTCCACGGTGGCTTGCTCGATCTTGAGGTTGTCCTCCTCCGCGGCCTCGCCGTCGCACAGAATCCCCGGACTTTGCAGCAGCCTCTTCGGAGTTATCACAGGTTCTATGGTCTCCGCTTCCCAACATTCCAACACGTCGGGCTCTTCTATGCTGACCGACGACATCATCACGCTGCCGTTCTCGCTGTTGTTCCTGCTATCCTCGCGCGCTTCGACGTTCTCATTGATCACGTCGATGTAAGCGGCGTTCCTCGCCGCATCAGGATCATGTCCATTAAGCGGAACAGGTTCATATGCGGACGTTGGTAACAGTTTGCCACTTTCGGAGACGATAATTTCGCCCTTCTCGAACGTCCGCACGCTTACCGTGCTATCTCCGCCCTTTATTTTCTTGCCCCTCTCTCCGCTTAAATCATCTATACGTCGCATCTTGATATCGATATTCTCAATCGGATTTCCGTTGATTCTTCTCTCCATCTTCGCTCGTCTTGCATTGACTCCCCTCGTGTTTATCCGAGAACTTAAAGCAACCCTCATACCCGCAACGCTATCCTTCTCAGTAAATTCGCAAACGTCACCAACATTATGCTTTGGGATGTTTCTCAATCTCACGGCAGTGACGAAGTCTTTCAGCTGATCGCAGGAAACCAACGAGGAAACCAAATGGCTTTGCGTCTTCTCATCGACGTTCCTGTTCCGCTTCTCGATTCTCTTCGTCTTAGATTTTCTCTTCATAATCTTCGTGTCTTTCTTTCTCCTGCCGGTCGATATTAACATCGAATCAGCTTCCACCTGATCGATCTTGGTGTTGTTGTTGCTGTTGGTCTTTGCGAATTCGCTGCAGCTAGCCGCGCGTGACAACGACGTTACGTTGTCGACGCCGCTATTAGCAGATAGTGCAGGCATGGGGTTGCCTTGCAAGTTTTTTGGCGGCTTTGCATCCATTTCTTCGTCCTCATCCGTCTCGCTGTCCGAGGTTGAGCCTGATGTTACGAAAAGATCGGGTGAATTCACTCGGCGCAGCCATTCCGTCACTGCGGTCGTAATTGGATATTCCGACAAGCGAGTCTGACTTTCAAACCCGGAATCCTCATTAGAGCTCATGATCGTATCTTGGCTCGTCATCTTGGTATTATCTACCTTACTACGTATCTCCTCTATCGCCTCTTCGTCGTTCACCGCTTTCGCACGGTTGGTTTCGCCCAGTTTGCTCTTCACGATGTTGCATTCGCGATCCGCGATCGCGCGCACGTCGTCCTTATGATCACAGAGTTCGACGACCATTAATTGTTGCACGAGCTTTCCGTTCTCCAGATCCAAATCATTTAGATCTGGTCCAGGTGTAGGTTCCCTCACGAATTTTCCACCTTTTTTGCTATTATATTTTTTCGGCTTTTCGGCTATGGTGTTAATCCGAGGACTCACTGATCTCGCCTTCGCTATTAAATCGGCAAGATCTTCCGTCTCGTGAAACGTTCCGTCATTAGTTAAAGTTTCCTTTGGATGCTTGATGCAATTATTCAACAAATCCGTATTGATGCCGTTACTATTACTTTCGAGTAGCTCGTGTTTCGCATTAGCACTGATCAGTTGGTCATTGTTCTTGACGGTATCAGTCTTGGAGAGCGCTTTGTGATTAGTCAAAACTTCCCTCTTTATCTCCATTGTATCATTTGTTGTTATCGTCTCCACATTTGCGACTAGGTGATTCGTTTGGCCATTAAGTTCGACGTTCTTGTCCTTTGGCTTGCGTCCAAGTGTCGCCGTTTGAACGCTCTCCAATGGCGTTTCCGCGAGAATGTTCTCCGAGTTACAAATTGTCGCATCTTCTTGGTTCGTTGGACTTTGAACAATCGGTATATCGCATACCTTTTCAATTTCAATGGCAGGTTCCGCTTCGTAGCATGATGCGTCATTAGTAGACGACGCAACTTCTTCGGCCACAGTGGTGACAATGGACGTCGAAATAGGATTGGAGAGAATTCGCGGTTGCAAGGCTGGCCGTAGCTGGAATTCTTGGCACTCGGGGTTGAGTGGCCGATTCGTGACTGTTATCGTTGTCGTTGTAGTCGCGGTCGAGACCGGGTCTTCTGACCAAGGTAGCCGGGAAGACGATACATCGTTATCACATTCGGAACTGTATTCTCCTTCTTCTTCATCTTCGGTATTACCCTGTAAATAAATACGGCAGAAAGCTTGAGCATTTCAATCGGTGACATTTCCATTATTCTTACGTAATATTTTGTAATAATTTTGCAATAGTTTGCTAGAAAAATATTTTCAACTTATTTCGTAAAGCGAGTTCTGTCGACTCACCAAAGTAGGTCTTCTCTGTTTTCTTTTCTTTCTCTTCTTTCTTCGCTTGGCGCATGCCATTGTCGTAGCTGCTATATCCATGGTTCTCACCAAAGACCCGCCCTGAATGGTAACACCTTGGACAGAAGAAATAATCGGGCGTTATCGGTCGAGTTGAGGGATGAGATTTGATCGAACGAATAATATTTCAGTGCGTCATCTGACGAGTCGATGAACGATCCAATTATGATCACAGAGCGTAAATGAGCGCTAGAATGTGCGGAGTTGTTGCGAAAAATGAACTTGGCTTTTCGCTGCTGTGCCTTTTGAGTTCTCGTATCGAAACAAACAAGTATTATTTTTAACGAGTTCTATTTAAGATGTGGCAACGTGCTACCGTTGCCAATGCTCGCATCTCGCGCAGCCAAGACATACTTCTGACATTCAATTGCGCCGAGATGGAACGTATCCTCTCGTGCGATGGCCGCGAGTCAATGGACCCCCGACCTGATGAAATACGCTGCGTTACTCGATGTGCGATGTGAAGATGATGTCATACGGCGTGTCGAGGCAGTGAAAAAGTACATCAATTGACATTTATTTATGCAAAGTGATGTAGGATTGTTAGTCGAGCGACAAACAGATATCGAGCGTGTACAGAGTTGGAACTTTAGGAACGATCGTGAAGAATGAAAACTACGCGAGGTTCGAGGTTCGAGCGCTTTATCAACATCGAATTTCACAACGCTGCAGCGTGGAACTGCGGGTCCCCGATCGGGGGCTCGAGACCCCCTTTCCACGATCGTGTCTAAAGCGTGGTACCTTTTTTGCGAATTATTACCTTTTACCTTGAATGTGGTAGAGGCACGGTGGTAATAAAACAGCAATGATGCCGATGGACGGGACAGAAGTCATGAATCGGGGCATATCCCTTTTCCTTGGCCGTGCTTCCGATCGACACTGTTCTCGTTTAACATTAGAAATAGGTACAATCAAGCGTACTACGGCCAGTGTAGCGCGATACGAGGAAGGAGCGCATTGGACCAATACAGATATGATTCGCGTCATGCCATATACAGTCATGCCATGTTGCAATAATTTTTTTTCCATTGCTATTTTTAGCATTTATCATTTTATTATTTTAGCATAGTATTTTTCTCTTATTTTGTACCAGAATTTGCAAACATTTATTATGTACAAGATATGATTAAATATATATTTAATACGTTCAAAAGGAGCGCGGTTAATATTTTGTATCACTTTTCTTCTATATTGGTACACTGATCTCAGAATTAATAATCTCTTTTGCGTTTTAACGAAAATTAAGATTTACTTGTTAATTTAAATAAAGCTAAACCGCAACTAGTTACTAGTTAAATAAATAATGTATCAATCATATATAATAAATAATAATAATAAATAATATTAAATATCTGGATTTTCTTTTCTTTTCTGTTGCTTTTGTGTGTGTTTGTGTGTTCATTCATTCATATATATATATTCTCCACTTTTTATTATTATCCATAGAAAGTAAAATAATATAATCGGATAGTTGACTTGCAATGAACGTAACAAATAGAACGTAACAAACTTATTAAAATTTTCTACATTTTTCTCGACAGGGTTACTGTTATACGTTATCGTGTTATCTTTAATTACTTTTGCATCACTCCCTCCTCGAAATGCGCTTCTTAAATGCAAACATCAATCTCAGTTCACACACTTGTCTATTGTTCCGTCCATCTGACTGTGAACTGAACGAAGGCTACGAATGCGCGAATGTAGGTCTGCTCATGCAAATAGCAAAGAGCAAGTTCGAACTTTGCCAATCCAATTATTATAGCACGCGAACATTATTCGGAGGACGGCTGCAGTCCTAAATCTATCTATCGCAACTAACCATTGACGTTGACCAAGGGCGGCCCAAACATATAGTGACCGGGATACATGTACGGCTGCGGCACGGCCGGTATTACATGCGGCACATGGACGGGCTCTTGCATCAGTAACGGATCCAGATACGGATCGACCGTTGTCATGCCGTTTTCCAAGTGTTGCTGCTCCTCGAGATACGGCTGCTCTGAATGTTGTTCTTCCACAAACTGTTCCTTCGTGGCATGCTGATCTATAATCGTGCTATCTGCCTCTTCGGTGGCCTCTTGTTCCTCATTCTCGCCGGCCACGCTTCCGCTGCAACTGGCGCTTCCAGTACCACTCTCATTCCACGTGTTGTTAGAAGTTTCCGTTGCCGCTATCGTGCCGTTCTGTTCCTCCACTATGGTGGCTGATTCTGTACTCTGATTAGCCTACAGATAGATTGTTTACCTTTAAGGACACTGAATTGGACGTTTAAAATTTAAAATCTCATCGATTTGAGACATTGTTGCGTATATTATCCAACCGCGATTTGCTTATAAGAATTCACGCTAAACCTTTCATCAGATATTGAAGGAAATTGGATATCTGATAACGTATGCTTATTATAACAAACGAATAAACGAAATTTCGATGGATCACCTGATAATCCATTAAGCAATACGGCTGATTGGCAAGTTTAGGCACGAAGGCAGGATTGATCCATTCGATTGGCCTTAGGGGAACTGGACCGCAAGGTACAGTTGCTAAAACACTTGGTCCAACGTGAGCAGGTACTGGTGCAGGTCCGACTAGCATCACAGGGTATTCGTAGTAGTAACCGCTCGCGTGATCATAAAACGTTCCGTATCCTAGTTGTGCTCCTGGTTCTACCATAGGTGGATATTCTCCCGTTCCACTGTCCCTGTCCAGTAGCTGCTGGTCCTCTGTAGTCTCACTGCCGTCTGTACGAATGTTGATGTTTGTAGATTAATTGATTTTGTCTAAATTCACGCCACTCTAAAGAGACGAGATTTTTTCCTCAGGTAAGAAGGTATGCGATACTGTTGACATAAGGTGACACAACTTGAATGGTTATCCGTGACAGATATTGCCCCCCAAAAAATATATTTATCTTCTTCAAGCCTCCAATTTATGATTTATTTTCCAGACTCACACAACTAACAGGCTCATATGAATCAGAAATACAACTAATATTGAATGCAGATTTTGCTGCTAGATATTGAATAGCATTCAACGAATTTCGTCCGTGACCCCTGACCTGCGGTGGAATGTGACGCCGATTGACTCTCGGTGGTCGACGGCGTTGCGCTGGTGCTCGCGTTGCCGGCCCAGGGTTTCTTGCGCGAAAGATAGCCCTTTTTGAAGAGCACATCCTGCCGCGGCGTCGTGATCCTCGTATACTCGTCCTCGTTGAAGATGATCTTTGGCTGTGACGGTGAGCCAGTGCTCTCGTCGCGATGCGATCTGGAGCCGCTGCTGGCGTAACCGCTCGTACTGCCGCCGCTGGTGCTGGTGGTACCAGTCCGGCGTGGTTTGTAACCGACCTGTTGTCCATTTCGATCGAAAGTATGTGCGTTTACATCCTTTTCCTGGTTCTTCACGAAATCCTTCCGTAAGCCCTCCTCCTCGTCCTCTTCACCAGGTGGAGCTGCGAGATCGAGAATGACATAATGAGAAAGATGAATCGCGTATTTTGATTTTGATTTTTATTTACCGGACTCAATCAAATCGAGATAAGCAATAAACGCCAGGTTGACGGACATATGCTGCGCAATTATGCCGTACATTATTAGAGTTTCATTATCTTTTAGCTCATCTACGGTAATATAAATATTTATAAGATGTAGGAATGTAACTGAACCAATGTCCATCATAATTTTGTTTTCTCTTTGAATATCTCTTGGATATTGTCTACATTTTCATTCTTTTCTACAATAACAACGCGTTTGATCATGTGCAGTCGGTTTTTAAAAGACATCAGGATTTCGTATAGCTAAATATAGATTCTTAGTTGTATATTGTATATATATATATATATATATATACACAAGATCTCATAGATGTCAAATGTCGCTTCTAGAAAATCAATGATACCCCTTCAATATAGGCAACCTACAGCGAGAGGGCACAATTGATACGTAGTTGCAGAGTTAATCTAATAACAAGGGCGGGGAAAATGTTAGATGCTTTATTCGGAACGATCGCATTATGCAATACGTGTTCAATGGTTAAATTAATATTCGCTTAAGCGTAATCCGGTAATCATAGAACCGGTCATTAGCGATCATTCGCATATGCAAAGTCGTTGTTCCAGCAATGCTAAGGAATCTAATCAAAAGAAAAATGTTTGCCCTCGATCGTCGAGCAGTACGACTTATCATTTTGCATTCCTCAATCATCGAGAGATGTATTCGAGTTACTAAACCGATAATCAAATCAAACAAGTCGATCAAATCAGTCGATGCAAATGCGAGAGGAGGAGAACTTTGCATCGTCTCTTTGATTCTTCTTTCGAAATTTCAACGTTCTCCATCAACGCGATTAAACGCGAGAGATGTTGCGTGGCGCAGCATTTCGAGTATCGTTTTCGTACCATCTTGGTATCTCGCTAAGAGTAACACATGATTCGAAGAGCCAATCACGTGGGTAATCCTTTTCTGCCGACGCCACTGCATCGCACCCTTCCTCCACCTGACGACGCAATGCCCTCTTCGGAGTCGTCGTGGCTGATCGGCGAGAACCTTCGCGACGTTCCGCTCAACTCTGCTCAGTGCCTCGAAGCACGACGGATCAAGTCAAGGACAACGTTCTCCACCACGAAGATGGACCCTCGATCAAGGACACAGGGGTTAACGAGTGACATGCGAATGCAGGATCAGTGTATCGCACGCGGTGACCCGGGAGCGACTGCCATCAGCAGCACGGGGAAGAGGGTGGTGGTGGTAGGGGTGGTGGTGCACCCGTGGAAGAAATGAAGAGCAAAGAGAGCGAGGAGCGAGGCGTAGTTGCGGCCAGTAAACGCGTTGCCCATTGGCTGCCACCAGCGGTACCAGAATAGCATCGGAATTAGAATAGAAAACGGGCGAGAAGGAGACTATGTGTATCTCTAGCTGTCGCTCGGCGACGCGATCGGCGTCTTCTGAGAATGGTTGGTACTCCAGGGAGCCGCCGATGCTTGACTCTTCACCTTTTGTCCATTGTCCAAGTGATCCTCCATCCGAGGAGATCTGGAGTTTCGTTTGGGATTAGCTTTCATGTAGATATAGAGCGCTTAGAAATCATCTTCCCTGAGCGCCTTCAGCATGATCGAGCCACTTTTGGTCCTTGAATAACCTTGAATACTCATCTGGACATTAATACCTGCGTCAACTCACGGCGGCTCGATAAAGCCCGATTAATAAAGCGCAAGAGAGAGAGCCAGAGTTTCCCCCGGAACTGGCGGAATGACGAATACGTAATTAGAGCTGATAATTGTCAATGGAAGCAGGAAGGAAAGCGAGTATCAGTGTTGTTGAATATCTCCGCGTGCGCCGGAGATAATTATTAATGATGGGGTTTACGTGCGCAATCCGTCAACCGAATCTCAGATTATCGTTATCGGCCGACGTAAAGGGTCAAATTTATCGCCGTCCGGGCTCAACGTTTACTGCGTTATAAAAGTCAGGAAGGTAAATAGTGGTCGTTAAGCAAGCTAGCTCGATTTTCTAGGACAGCTAATGCCGGCGAATTTTTTTCGCTCGCTTCAAGCATGAAGGAAGCACGAGTGTACCTTCACGGGGCACAATTATGGCACGACCACTAAGTGACACGCTAATTTTTCTTCGTCGGTAAGGCACGATGAACAATTTGAAGGAAAATTAGCGGAGCGAAGTGGACGCACGAGTTGTCAAAAATGCATTATCCCCTCCGATCGGCAGTTAGTCCGCTAATCTATCATACATCTGTCAAACGATTGTATTATCGCGATCGAGCCGCTATAAAAGATAATCCAACTTTGTTATTTTCTATTTTCCAGGATATCTATTTCCTGTACTATGTACAAAATATAAAATTCCACGTGTCGTGTAACGGCAGCCTTCCCGAGGCTGAAATCGAAGATGGAAGTCGCGATGAAGTCGCTATGATCATTTCTAAAAGTAAAATTCTTTGAGATCATCCAATCGGATAATCTTAAAGTCGACATTTTCAGACGATTCAATTCAGCTACATCGTAACAGCGAAAATATCCTCGATGATCAATCAATAGTCGTCACCGTAGTCACCGTGGTCACCGAATTGCTTCAATCTAAAGTATCAGTTTGAGAATTGCGCTCCTCTCGTGCAGCTTTGCGCTTAGAAACGCGCAATACGCATCTATACGGGGCGTATAAAAACATATTTAACGATCCAGAAGAGCCCCCGAAGGAAAGAAAGAGAAGGGGAGGGGAGAGAGGGAGGGAAATCCAGGTGGGAAGTATTCTGGAGACGGGACGTGGAGCGTTCGAATGCGCGGGTAGATGTAGCGTCGACATTCTCGTTCCAGATTTCGAGTCCAGGCTTGCGTTTCAACTGAACCGTGCATCAAGAGCCAATGTAGATATCGCGCGGGCGTATTAATACATCCGGATGCTATACTCCATTGATCGGAGGCGCGCTAAAGCCGGCCAATATTATCGTGCGCACGCCGAGCGTATCCTAGCGCATTCTGTAGCGCTACCTGAAGCTACCGGAATATCCGTTGGATCATATGCGCCGTTAAGCAGCGGGATACCCGAAATAACGCCGACACCCGTTATTCGCGTGGCTAATAAGCGGCTCATGCGCGACCTTTGCAGGTGCACTCGCGGCGAACAGGCTCGACCCGCGACATACCGGCCGGGTCGTACATGTCGCGAATACGCGTCGTCCTTGGCGTATGAAAATAATTCTTCCTCGAAATCTATTTCGTTTTGCGCGTTTCGCGATACGATCCCTGTAACCCAAGTAATGTATCCCGAATCGCCTCGCCGTCCGATCATTCCATGACGGAACGGACGAAACGGGACGCGGATCGATGAAACGGATGTATTTTCGGTAAATGGATTCGAGAGTAGAGTGGTAGCTCGTGCAACAGATATGCAATTTTTTATCGCGTGATTTATTCACTGTGCACGTAACGTATGCTTCGCCAGGTACACGATTGCTCCTCTCTCTCTCTTTCTCTCTCTCTCTCTCTCTCTCTCTCTCTCTCTCTCTCTCTCTCTCTGTCTTTCCTCTCTCCCCAGGAGGGATTACACAACAAACTATTAGTGCCTAAGGCCTGCGTTTGTTAGCTTTGCCTCTTATTGTCGAGTTCGAGCCGGCAAACAGTCAAGCGTGACCCAGCTGCGTGATTCATGTGCCGATTGTAATAATGATATTTAATTAGACAGTGATAGACACCGACTATGCAGCGAGTTATCAAATTTAGAATACAGAAACTGTTTATCTCCTTCTTCAAACATCATTCAAGCGCTCGAGTAACAACTCTGATTGAATGATGTCGCGGACAGCGACTGTTCCGCGACTCGAAAGCTATACATTACAAGTCTCTGTCTCCCTCTCTTCCCTCTATTTTAAATCGTAACTTTTTCGATCGACTAGACGCAACTTTTCCCAGTGCAGATAGCATCGAGGAAAAATATCGTTTATCTTCCTTCTGATTTTCTGGTCTTTCCATTTTTAGCGACAACTTTATCTCCCTCGGCATTTTACGATCCGATACTTTACCGGTCTCTCAGAATTGCTCAATTAAGTCTTTAACAACATAATGATTATAAATCACACTGCACGTTTCTCATGATTGCATAAACATTTCTCGATAATTTCAGCTCCCGACCATTAAAAGTGGATACTTCAAGATCCCCGACTGGACGTAAAATTCTGCATAATCTGACGAAAGTCGCGGGACGAGCATCACGATCCGCCTGCTTCCTCGATATTCACGATGATTCGACCTTCTAAACTCGACAAGACCTCTCCCGATCTTCCCTTAATCGTTCCTCCTGATATTTCACCTATATCGGAGTTAGGTGATTTCACTCATCGGGGGCGAATGCCGACGAGTCGCCACGCCCCTGTCTGAGCAGTCGTCGCGTTTCGCGTATTGCCGCAATTCTCTATTAACGCGGAAGTCGGTCGGAACCGGAAGCGGTGCTCAGGATAGAGTCCCGCCGTCGCCGGCTGTTGTGGCGACGCCGCTCGCCATGTTGTCGGTGGGGAAACGATTCAGGGTTCACCCTCGCCGCCGGCCGCGGACTCGCACGAATAACGCATACTGGTCGCGCACCACTTCCGTCCAGCGGGACGAGCCCCAGCCGCGGGATTCCCCGCGGGTCGTCTCGGTCGCACTGCGCGTCGTCGTCAGTGTCCGCCGTGCCGCGGTGCGCGCCGGTTCGATCTTGCGCGGACGTCTGCGTCTGTGCAGCGCCAACGATTTTGCGCCGCACCGACGCGTCTTCCGCCGGGAGACCTTCCGTCGCCACCTTCCACCTTCCACCTTCCAGCTTCCTGCTTCCTCCTTGCGAATTTCTGGGACAGTAGTCTCTTGCTTCTCGGGTATCTCATCGCTGTCGTGGAAAGCAATCGATGATGCTAGATCGAGACGCTTCCCCTCTGCGGGAACGTTTCGATTGCAGAGCTTGCAGCACGCGGGGCTTCTACTCGGTTCTCCGCGAGGACGTCATTCCCCGGAATGACGAACGTTAATTAACGTTAATATCATCATATCGCGGCGCGATATCGATTTGAGAAAAAAGCGAACCGCTCGGTAGACTCGGATCAGCTGATAACGACCGTCCGAGCATATCGCGCGTGTCGAACAATCATTCTCAATTCGATTCAGGCGTGCAAGGCGTGTAACGCGAGAGATCGAATTTTGACGAACGGCACAGCGGCGTCTGTCGCCTCAAAAACCAAAACGGCACACGCGATCGTCACGGACGACGAAACCAGGAACGCGTTTCGCTCGCTGTTCCCGGCTCGACGATGCCGGCTCGCGAATAGTTGAAACATAATGATTTGGAACGTCGGACTGTTATAGAACGGCCTAGGCACGTTGTCAAAAACACACGAGCCGATGGCCCCCCCTCCCCCYCCCCCYCCCCSCSCMGGCAGGKCCCCGTTGGAGCCGTTACGAACGTAATTTWCGAGCTGTCCCGCAAAAAGGCGCAATAATGCCGCATCCTCGGACGCAGCCGCCGGTGACGCACCAGCTGATGACTCGAGCATTTATCGCGATCCCGAAGTACCGGAGCAAAGTTCCGCAAAATGGAACCAGACTCCGCGCGTTGGACTTTGCAATGCGCCGCAAGGCTCGTTGGACTTGTCAGAAAGGTGCACGATCGTTCCGCGTTTCCCGTCTCGCCAGACGCGAGATAACGTTCGATCAGCTGACGTCATTCGTATTACAATTGCGAGCTGCTGATTCGAGTACGGCATTAATTAATATTAATGCGATTAAATAATTAAACGTTGATCAGAGATCCCGATCGATAGTAATATCAATCTTCCGCCTAACGCTTTTATGTATATATATAAAATAGGAAAAATGGATTGCTCAACTTGTTTGGTGTAGTCTGCTGCGATAATGACGCGGAAAGTCCACGGCGAGTGCAGCTCGTTATCCCGAACGCGAGATAGAAAATATGACTGAAGGATGAGAGAAGCGGCGTTGATTCTGGGACAATTTATCAAAGCTGGTATCGACCGTTGGACAGTTTTGAGAAATCCGAGGATAGGGCGTTGACTCGAAACACTTTTTCTACCATCTTGCAACCTGATCTTTAACCTTGTACATGTGGCGAGGCGGCCACAAAAAAATCTGTTTTGACAATCTTCGGTAATATCCATTAAACACGTTGGAAGACTCGGATTCTCGTTGCGGTTTTTCTTCACGTTTCAAGGATTCATATATGTTTTCTTAAAAGCACATCGAGATGACTGCTTAAGGGAATTCTATATTCCTTGGGAACCGTTTAGAGAAAGAGAGAGAGAGAAGCCAGCTTTCGGAGCACAGATGTAAAGAGGCCACAATAATGGAATCCGATTCTCCAAACTCGTATTTCCACAAATGAGACGTTAAATCGAAAACGCGAAGAGGAATAAGACGATGCGTCTCCGTTAGTTCCTGCGTTGGGAGGTTTGGTCTTGAGAATATCTTTTGATAGAGTCTCGAAGGAAACAACGGAAACTAGCGAAAACACTTTGCGAGGAATTGTTCTTCGATCGATACGACTTTCTCGTAGAGACAGGAAAGCTGAAAGCGACTGAGAATGCAACTACCTTGAACCGATGGCGTTTGAAGAAAAAACGTCAACGTTGACGACATGCGCGCGTGCGTGCGTGCGTGATTATTTCGTTCAACATAAAGATGCATTGCGTAAATAACTCGTGTATTGCATCGCGATACCAAGAACACCACGGCACATATCAACGAATATCGAAAATTTACATCCATCCGTAGCCTGCGTTCGAGAGCGGCATATTTATAATTGCACGAACACAGGAAAATGAATAAATCTCCCACTTTCGTCAATCATCGTCCAACCAGAAGTAATACCGATTTCCTCGTCAACGCGAGACGCATCGAGAGCTTTGGCGGACCTTCCAGACGTTTGCTCTCTTCTTAGGATCCTTCGGGAAACCGTCAGAGCCGCCCGAGATCCAAGATCGCTTCCCTTCCATCAAGCCGCGTGCAATTTCGATACGCGCGATATCTCTGACAAACGAGTAGCAGATGAAGCGTCAAGTTCACAAGTCGCTATTGCGCGCCACGGAATTCGACCAGTAACATTAACTGCGCTCGGCGATACGCGAGACAATGAAAGTGTTACGTAATACCATCGCGAGCACCTTATCGGACTCGATTACTCGTGCTTCAACTACCTGAAGATAGCCCGGACGACGCCGAGAGACACAATCGAGAACCCAAGGGATCCGCGATTACGATTAGAAGATAACAATCCGCGTCAACGCGTCAACTGCGCGCTTAATAAACCACTCGAGATAACCCGTCCTTGCGCAATTGCGCGTTTGCAGACGCATCGTCAACATTTTCTCTTACCGGGAGCGGTCAAGTCGAGAAATCGATCTCGCAATATCGCAGTGTCGGATCGCGCGCCGGCTCGATCAATCGGAATGTAAGCCGATATTTCGACGAGTCCGATCGCCCGTAATTGCATAATTGCTCATGTATAATCGAGTATGATAAGAATATTGAGGAATATTGAGAGATATTGTTGGGCACACAAATTAATAATCCCGCCCCTCTACGTCGATCTCGTAGACCTTTTTAAACCGGAGCAGACCATCGATCCTTCCGTCTCATCTCGGAACGCTTTCGAAACATTCCACGAACGGAGCGGAGCGGATAACACGATCTGATCCAAAAGAGATTCGTGCACAACGCGCTCTGATAAGGAGAAGCAATACATTCGGCGCTGCGTTCTTTTCGCGTCTTCCAACCGAAAGAGAACCAGCGCTGGAACGAGTTCGCTGCAAAGCAGACTCGCGTGCGACTTGCGAGGATCGGTCAAGAGATTTCGCGAAGAGGAAACTTCAACCGCGACGTCTGCAGCTTCCAGCTCAAACTGGGAAAAGAAACGAATGAACTCTGAGAATTGAGAAAGGAAAAAAAAAAAGAAGAAAAAGAGCAATTAAATCCGCGCACCTGATAAAATTAAGCGATACACTCGTATACGCGGCATGCACGCTAGACATATATATATATATATATTGACAATCGGATGAATTGTCCTTCACGAAAGGGGAATCCCTTTCTTCGTATTTCCGGCGTGATTTTAGAAACGCTAGGCGCGCACGCGCGTGGCTGATAGATACGTTATATTAGCACTATTAGAATTGGCAAATGGTCCGAAGAGTTCCTTCACCTTTCAAGGCGCATTGGCGGAAGCTGGTGAAGAAACACGTCAAGTAGAACAACGCTTGCAACGGCGCAACGAGGGAATTAAATCATTGCTATTGCCGCGTGTTTGACGCTTAGAGGACCGTAAAATCACCTATTGCCCGGCGAAACATGCGACGGCGTAACGAACGGAGACCGTAAAAGACCGTGGTGGACGGTATCGACAGGTAAAAATAGCGCGTAAGATCCAAATGCGTTCCGCGGAACGTGGCGCGCGCGAGCGCGATTCCCTTGGTGCGGGTCTATTATTAAAATTTCTAGACACCACGAGACATCATCACGTTCAACGAGTTCGGTACGATGAATGCACTTGGGCGTCACGGGATGTCACATGCGATGACGTAGAATGCAGTCTGCTGTTAATTTTATTTATACCTCGCGTCCATCCAGAGTCCCCCTTTGAAATCTCTCGCGAGATCTCAAGCTTACGTAACTCGGGCATCCTGATTGACCGGACGGGTCAATCTTTAATTATATTAATTATATAATAATTGCAACGATTTGCATACATGCTCCGAACATGCTTCCAGCGAACATGCGAACTCGCGGTCGCGTCGCGTGCATCGATACACTCGAAGAGTCATAAAACCTCCTCTCGAACCTCCTCGCTTCATTTCTTGCCCGTATCACGTAACGACACTCCTCGAGCGTTGCAAAAGTCGCGCCATTTCCCGGAAAGGGCATAAAAAATTAATGGGACCTATTAATCAATTGATCATTAAGATGACGGAAGGAGTGTCCTTCGTCTCGTGACGAGCGGCGTGAGGAAATCATGCCGCGATAAAAGTCCATCATCGTCGACTTTCATAAATTATCTCCCCGGTTGGCCTCGAACTGACCACTGTTCTCCATGCATTTCCCGTGCACGGAGCATGGAACATGAAAGATTCAGGGTTACGAAAGCTCAAGCCAGGTGCTGGTATCGTCTCATTCTGCACCAGCGACTCTGGAAGACCAAGAACAAGACGAAGACGGGAAACTGACCGACGAGTCCGACGAAAGATGAATCTCCGCTGGCATCTCCCGATCAGTCCAGGTTTCAATGCAGCGGAGACTCGCTGCAAGATCGATCCGAAAACGTTGCTGACGGTTCAGAGTCATGCGAGAGCCGTGATACACGTCGGATACCTCGCGGAGCGCATCCGCGAGCTCGCGAGAGCATGTGACAGGAACCTCGTGGTCGCTCACGTGCTATTCATAACCCTAACTCGCGCAGCTCTTCAGCAGGCATTTCCGTCAGTATCCGTCAGTATTCGGTCATCCGGAGTATGGTATATACGTATGTACGTGTGCGTGTGCGTACATACATACGCACGTACACGCAGGATGGCGGCGCGCACGCGCGTTCGATACGCTGCATTTTATCATCGATGACGGCGACACGGCTGTTACGTAATTCGCACGAACGTGAGGGAGGTCTACGATCTCTCGGCACGTGCAACATGTAGAGACCCCCAGCCTCCGGGATAATGCGGGGGAGGGGCAGAGAAAGGGAGATGCTTTCCTCTGCGCTGGCGCTTATTGTTACAATCGATCCGATTCCGCGCGTTCGCGAAATCACATCATGCTGACGGGAGCGAAAAGCAGGAAACGTTACGTAATCACACCTCCGACATGTTATTGTTATCTTTATTTTGGTAAATTGTATATATATATATATATATATATATATATAAATTCCGCTCGTCTCTATCTCCGTTGTTCCTCGGTGATGTAATTTTACGTCGATCCGTGCGTTCCCGTTTTCTCTCGGTAATTTATGAAAGATGACATTAATTGAAGCAGATATATTAATATTTTCTCACCGCTTCTCTCCCTCTCCCTCCCTTCCCCCCTCTCTCTCTCCCTTTCTTTCTCACTCTGTCTTGTTCGGATCGTGTTTCATAATTCGTCTCACGTTTAAAATAGAACGGTCATAATTAGGTTCGACGTTCGGTGGAAAATGTGCTGTAAGAGCTTATGTAACGGTCAGAGGCGCGATGCAGCCTCTGTCCACGAACAGAGGCGTGCGTGCGTGTGTGCGTGCACGCGATATTCCGCTTCGTTCTTTCTGTTTTGTCAATGTTATACTTAGCTTTTCACTCCTCGCCTCCTCGCATGGAAGCGGGGAGTTTCGAGCGTTCGCGCCTTACGCTGGCGGTTAGCGCCACGATCCTGACGAGTAATTTCGTTTAGCCGCTACTTTAATTATTTTGGCACGAGACTACATAGTCAACGCTGCGGCTTTGCTCGATATGCGGAAAGACGCACCGTAATTGCATCCGTTAGTAATAAATGTCCGCAATGTATAATCGATTAATTGACCCGAGTAGGAAATAAAAGGATTGGAAAGATATATCCAACAGTCTTTCAACTGGAAACTGTTACATTAACGAAGGAAAAGGCGAATTAGTATTGCTTCGTCATCATCATCGTCCATCTTAACAAAAATTAGGATCGATTAACAAACAGTGAGACGATTTGCGTAATAAGCCGTACAAGGAATAATCGACTTAAATTCACAATAGCTTTGAAATCTAATGCAAATATCGCATTTACGTAATATCCATCGGTCAGGACGGACGGAAAAGGAACTCGATCTCTCTTTAACGGCTGCCAGCGATTTTCATCGTTATCGGGAATAGCTGGCTCGCAAAAGGGGATATCGCGTTTCACGTAGACGCGTTTGGCGGAAATATATTACGCTCACAAAAGGATAACATAATTCTACCGACAAGCGACCGATCGATCTCTCTTTGCTTTAGGAATTTTGATTCATCATCCCACGCTCCATCCGTCTCTGATTCTCATCAAAGTTTCGTGTACATCCCAGTACATCCGGGTTAGATCGATCGATTCCCGAACGTGACGATAAATTCTAAAAACTCATCACCAGCTCAATCGCTCAAGTCCCGATGTCCTGATTGTCCGCGTGCGAGAAAAAAAGTCCACCACGTGGATTCGCTCGCGCTCTCGCGGGGATAATCCCCGAGTTTCGAGAAATCGCGAGGGGTAGCAGTCGCGGCGTACAGTAAGAGTTCGCAGTAGTAAGAGTCGATCACTTATGGTACTATAGCAGCCTGGCGCTGCCGCAACGCTCACCGGCATATAAGAAATTCAAGATGCGATCGATGCTCGGCAAGCGAGAGAGCGCGCGCGCGCGCGCGAGAGAGAGATAGAGCGAGCCTCGAGAGATTATGATATTACGCTCACGCACGGGAATTTCGCCAAATGCCTGTCCCTTGTTCAGTGAAAAATCGGTACGTCCGACAAATAATCGAGAGCAGGGAGAAAACGCTCGCGAGGACTCGAGCATGCCATGCAATTCTGCCATCTCGATTCTAGGGACGAGTATTTTTCGCGCATTTCGTTACATCAGCCACAATCTTTTGCAATATATATATATATATATTTCTTGTGACGTTGGACAATCTAGCAATTCTGCAGTTAAATTGAATAATAGATGCGCAAGTTAATTTCTTGCTTCTTTTTTCTTGTAAAGTTCGACATTTAATTATAAGACAACACAAGATAAGATTTTTATCTACGAAATAGTAATTTCCGATAACCCTGAGCCATTTATCGGGCAGCTGATTGCGACAGAAGCCTGGCTCGGTTTCGATGCTCGAAACCAGAGATCGTCGATGCTCGAATCCAGAAGCAGCAAATTAACTTGTACGTAGTATTTGTACCCAGTATGATCTCGCGATAACGTTTACGAGACAGTTGTCAGAGTCTCATGAAGCAGTACGCGCAACTTGTCGGCATCTTGGCTAAATGCAATCGACTGACGAAAGAAGATAAAACGGAATAAAACGAAATAAGAAAAAGAAAAACGTGTCTCTTTATCGGAGGCAGAAGCACAACTTGGTCGCGAGCAGGAACGTTGCTGTTCGGGGTAGCGTCATGGGGATTTCCCGAGGGATCAGTGAGACGACCGATCGCTAGTTGAGACTCGTCTTGTATTTCATCCAAGGGGCATTAGTCCGGCGCTTCATTTCCTATTCGCGACACGGCGACGACGATCGAGAAACGCGACGCCTAACTATTGATTTGCTCTGCTATCGAGCCGAACGGAAGTTTCCTTCTCTCGGCCATAGAGCCTCGCAGCAAGGCGGCTCGCGAAGACCCATTTATCTCGTCTTTAAAACAGCAACTTTCACGAGAATGCCGAGGCTATTCTCGTTATTGTTTTTAACTCGGAACGATTCTCGCTGACGCGACAAATTTAGATCCTTTCGGCTGCAGCCGCCGAAAGCTTCCGTCTTTCGCTCGAAGGAAATGAGCGAGAATAATACGCCGCGAATTTCAGCAACGCTAGATGCAGCAAGTTAACGTCCTCTAGTAGGCAGACGTAAATACATGATCGATATTATATTCGATATTATCTCGATGCGTATTGTATCGCAAGCTTTCGCCATGAACGCGAACGCGTCATTGGCAAACGTAATTATAGGCAGGACGTAATTATATAAATATACAAAACTTTGTATCGCAGCGTACAAAGATGGAGAGCTGAAGAGTAAGACAGACACGTGTCTGTAATCGGACGCTATTTTTATATCCGAGACCGCGGCTCCGCAGTTAGCAACGTTTGACATATTTACGGCGTCAAGAAGGAAAGCAAGGAGCCGTCGACAAAAGACTATTTGGGGAGCGATAAATTGCCGAAGCGGATGATATGTTGCGGATAACCCTTTGCTTCTTGTTCTAATCTTGTTCTGGAAACACGCCGTCCGCGGAAACTCATCGCGGACGCTCGTCAAACGCTATTGCACGTAATCTGTTACGCAAGATCATCGAGATCAAGCTAGCCGCCTCCACCGCGCCATCATTTCTTCTTCTTCTCATGTCCTTTTATCCAATGTATTTTATCCAATGTGCCTTCCTCTGTGATGCCGATGTCCAACTTTCGCGTCGTTTTGCAGGCCGTCCAGGAGATGTTTGGTTCTCCATCTTTTGCGATTTTTGCCATCAAGCCATCAGCCATCCCGTTTACACGATCTCTTCATGCTTGTTTCCTAATTCTAGCCCATCTTATGACATCTTGGATCTCGTGGGTGTCGCCAGTGTCGACGTGCATCTTAAGATGCGCATCCTCATTTCCCTTAATCTTAGTGATCGTTACCGCTCTTGTTCCGAGCTCGTCACGCAGGTTTTATGTATCCTTATTTGTGCTCCTTGAGCTCATGTACTCGTTTCGGCAAATTATATCGCCGTTAGGTAGCCGAACATCATTGCTGCTTTGGTCGTTTGTGCTTGCACCTCTTCTCCCAGGTTTCTGTTACTGCGAATGTTGGTCCCGAGAGATTTCTCACGACCTGGTCAACGTTTTTTATCGTGTACCGCCAGTTTGCGGCGCTTCCAATTCCCTGGCGATCATCAAATTTCACTCCGTTTAATTTTCCGAGCCCCTTATGCCGCTTTGAGGTAGAAGATTGATATTCCGGTAATGGCTCACGACTGAAGGAGCTGCTTCCGGGGTCCGCACGGATGCAAAATTAAGAGACAACACGAACAGAGAGAGAGAGAGAGAGAGAGTCCACCTTGAATAAGGAATAATTTTGTTGGCAACTATACGACTGTGCAAGTTCAAAGTACGTTCCCCTCATTAAACGCAGGCTCATCAAGACTCGTTGAAATTTTTATATCGTAAAGTGCCAGACAATCCTCCAGGCTTGGAAAGTCCATCTGCTGCGATGTTTCCTCGCTTCTTGACTTGGCTTCTGAAATCTCTCTCCATTCTTCTTCTTATATCTTCTTTGACTCGCTTGATTTTCCTCCGCGACGAAGCAGCCATCGCGCACAAACATCGTAATGTATTTCATCAAGATTAATCAGCAAGCCTACAATCAAACTTTGTCGTTTGTTTTGAAGCCAAAACAAACGCTATGCAACGTAAGATTAGATAGACGGCGAGATACGATATCGTCCAGATAAACTTTCTGTTTTGTTATATAATTTCATATATCATTAAACATTTCAATCCAATCACGCAGGATTGTCTACGTCGATGATACACAATACCGCATCAACGCTGCCGAGAGATTAAAACCTCTGAGAGAAAGAAAGATTTCTTATTCCTTTTCTTTTTCTTAGATAATCGAGCATATGAATTGATAACTGGTATCGCTGATCTTTCAACCTACAGCTAATTAACTCAGAGAAATAATAATAAGCATATTTAGCGCATATTTAGCGCATATTTATATGTGAATAAGTTTCGTCATCATAGATGACGTTTCTTTATTCAAAATAGCGTATTTTATTGAACAGAAAAACACACACATACATATATATATATATATATATATATATATATATATATATGACCTAAAATGCAAGAAAATTGCGCAAGCAATCGCGTTGCGAAACAATGCGACCGCGCAACGGTAATAATTAAATTTTATGTCGCAGTCTTTTGCGGAATTGCGGTCGCGCCGTAACGTGGTGTACGCGCGTTTATGTAAACGCGTCAATGTAAAATTTACGTCCAATTTCTTAACGGTAACACGCCGAGAGCTTTACCGTAAAGCCGCGGAGGATTAGAGCGCGATCAGCAGCGACCGCGTCTTGCGCACGTCGATTGTTCACTATAATTACGACGCGTTGTGCACGCGCACACACGTGTACCCACGTACGTGTGTACCTACACACTCCCCCTCCAAACCTCCCCCCCCCCCCGCCCCACCCCTACTTAGGTATTATGAAACGCGGCACTATTACATTTGGCAATTGGCTCGAGACGTGCCACGCCACTCATCGCGCTACGCTCTGACCTAGTGCGCTCGAATGTGTTCGCATCTGTCGCCGGTCGATTCATTGACCGTGAATTGCGATATGAGAAAATCCCCTTTTCTAATTACTGCGCATTGTGCGCAGACAATTAAGCGCGAACGCGATAGCCGAACGCTAGCGATAGCGTACTCGCTTCGTCGCGGAGCGAATGCCTTTTTCCGGCGATGTGGGTTTCTTCCCTCATTCTTTTTTTTCCGTTTCTTTCTTCCTTTTATCACTATCGCTCAACTTCTTGCGGGGTCCGTTTGTGCGTTAACGCGACGGAGCGTGAATCAGCAGCGGAATAATGATTACGGTAAAGGTAAAGCGGATACGTAATGGTGCATGGCCAATGACACAGTTTGCGATTTTCAATAACATCTGCGGTTCGCTCCAGCGATTACCCGCATTCTCGATGTAACAGATTACGATGATCGGATTTTGAGCAAGTAATTGAATCTTCATGCTAAATAGCGGGCAATCGTTTGCGCAACGATGTGCCTCGCACAGTGATATGTAACTTGGCCAAGTTGCGTAACTTGGACTCAAGTAGAACAATAACGCAAGTAATTGCGCAGGTGCTTTACCTCTGACGCGAATGATGAATGACGCTAACAATAACGTATGACGCGAACACGCGGTAACGAATGATAATCTCGCGGCAGGAAAGAGGAAAGAAGAATCGATTCGAGGAAAGAACCGATCGATTATTCAAGTTGGACTGCAAGAGAATACTCGCACGGTCGAGAGCTTGATAGAGCTCGAATAAAATTCCGCATTTCCGGATGGAAAGTTTCCTCTCAATGAAATTCATTTCTAATTCAGCACACAAAAAGCTAGCACACACAAATTTATACGTATATTCTTTCTTCGTTACGAATTTATTACAATTACATCGAGCACTGCTCGATCCTTGAATGGCTCGATCCTTTTGTAATCAAATTCCGCCGACTTTTTGAAACGTACGCATTAGAATGCGGACGAATTTAACTTGGTTAACTCGCGAACTATCATCCGGATGGATACAGAAGACGCACCCCTCGACGGGGTCAAGATGCATCGAATGCAGCACGTAGACATAACGGGGTCTTCGTTTCCTCGCCGCGATATTATGTCAGTATTACGTAATTTAACGCGAAAATAGAATACGCGGGCAGGCGCGTTCCGAACGAAACAGTTCTGAAACGCCGATTATTCTTCACGTTTGTCAATACATACTTCTAGTATGTAACTTCATTGGGTCCTTGATAGTTGAAACGTGAATACTTTGAATCTTCATCGCGGCCAGACCGGCTGGCCGATCTCTATGATCGTTTCTTTGCGGAGAAACCGTCGTCTCTCGGATTCTCTCGCGAATAAGAATCATTATCAGGCTTAAGATAGGAATCGAGGAGAGTCCGCAGCGACAACGCGCGAATCCTTCTCGGGGAAACGGATCAATGATCTCGCATTAATTACTAATCAGTGATTACACGAGCTGGAAAGACATTCATGGCGCGGATAACTCTTGTACGTCGCTTCCCAAGCAACGAGAAGCGCTGACCGAATAAAATCAGCGTGACTTCTGATCTTACGCGCGCGCGCGCATATACGAGTATTCAAGTACTGATAGCATAATTGTACGCGTCATTAAGCGAACGTGATATATCCGAGATATGCGCGTACAGTTTGCATATCATTACAAACAACTTTCAATGAAGGGCGACGTTCTCCCGACGTTCGTTCGGTCGATACGTTCGCAGAGCAGCATTGATAAATTCACGCCGGCGCGAAGCGAGCGAAGAAACACGAAGAATGGAGAAAATCGAGTGAAGAAACGGTCGTGTCGTTCCTATAGAAACGGATCAATCCGATGTGTTTCGCCTCTTGGAATTTCAGCCGCAAAGAATCCTCGCTCGCGCTGAGCGCTGATCGAGCGGTAAACACCGTCCCGAGTTCCCGCAGAAGAAAGAACACGAGCAGTACTGGCAGAGTGCAGAGGGAAGGTCGTAGGTGTGTAGAGGTGTGTGCGATCTTACGGTACATCCAAGCGGGGTAAGTAGGTATGTTAACGTGCACGGAGGAGGAAGAAAGGGGTGCGCAGGGGTGCGCGCGGATCGATGCAGTAGATTCGAAGCTGAGCGAGTGACACCGCGCGGATTCCGCGAGAGCGGAATGAACAACGACAGCTTCGTCAGCTCAGGAATGACCTCGCCACGAATATCTCCAGAGACTCGTTGCGAAACCAGCGAGGGATCATCATCCCCCTCTGTCGTCAAGGGATCGTGGGCTTCCTCGGGGATTCTTCGGAAGGTTGCTGCCTCCGGCATCAGAACACGAAGAAGCGAGATCGCGAGGGGATCGTGTTATCCGTTGCTGGCGATTCTGATGTTGATTGACTGTCATGGTAGCTCGAAGCGACTTGTTGTCTGTTTCCGTCCGGATTCTAGTGATATAAACACCATCAGGCTGACCGTAAGGAGCATCATCAACGAACAGCTCGCTGGAATCGGCTCTCGCAGAGGGAGAGAGCCCGAGGTAAACAAATAACTTGGAAATGGCTTCCCTTTTCGCCAGGGACGCTTTCATTGTTGCGAGATGCCAGTTTGCGGATCACGGTAGCCGGGCCACGCGAGAACGCAAGAATCGAACGAATCTAGACCAACTCTCTCTCTCTCTCTTTCTCTCTCTCTCTCTCGCTTGCGAGGCTCCGGAAAGCCTCCTGGCCAAAAAAGCGAAGCTAGGGAAAACGGAACGCGTTCGCGCGAGTCGCGGACTCGCCTTCGTCCCTCGTCCTAGAGACAGCGCTCTCGCGCCCTTGTTTGTTATGCTAGAGCCGCGTCGTTCATTTTTTTTTTCCACTAGACTACCAGTGAGACAGGAGAGAATGATGGATCCCGGCGCGGCGCGGCGCGGCGCGTGCGGCGTACTTGGCGCGAGAACGTCCAGTCCATGAAGAAATCTCTCGGACGTTCCGCGCCGAACTGGATCATCATCGGGCGGGTGCAGGAAGAGCAAGTCCCTCTACTCGCGCTCTCTGTCTCCCATGATCAATCAGCATGGAGATACGATCGTGGTGGTTTCTCTCGGAAGCTCGTTTCGCCTTTTCTTAGGAAGGGAAACCATGCAAAGGTGCAACCGAGGGAGGAACGGTACGATCAGGAGGGTGGTAAACCTGAAGACACCTCGCGAGAGACGAGAAGCAGGCCAGCGCTTCATGACGACGCGTCCTTTCTCTCTCTCTCTCTCCCGCGCGCGCGCGCGCGTTGATCGATGACCAGCCACTGCACGACTCCGGACGTGTCATCCGCAACGCGGAATCGCGCAGCGAGGAAGCGTCTCTTCCGCGAGATCGCGTGAGTTGCGATGGCAACGTACGGGTCGTACTGGCGTAATACGAGTAGGGGCGGGAGGGAGGGAGGGAGAGCGGGAGAGCGAGAGAGAGAGAGAGAGAGAGAGAGAGAGGATATATTGATGAATAGATTGAGACGGGGTAGTAACTCACCACCGATGCTCAGAGTTCTCCATCGGGTCTTCCGCTTGGAACCCTTCTTGCCCATCTCTCGTGGTCGTCCGCACCACCACCGCCGTCGCCTCCTCCTCCCCCTCCTCCTCCTCCGCCACCACTACTACTACCACCACCTCCTCCTCCTCCTCTTCCTCCTGCGCCGCCACCTCCTCCTTCGCTCCGCGTCTCGTCCTGCGCCGCAATGATCGTCCTCTCGGTCGAACGCTCGTTCGTTTCTTCGGCTTTTTCCTCGTCCGCTCTACGTCGGCAAAGACCGTCGACGAATCGAAATCGTCATCGCGCGAACACGGATCGCGCACTACCTCGGCGGTAGCATCGCGGTAGCGAGTCCACCGGATCGCCGTCGCTCGCCCGTCAATCGGGGGTAAAGGCTCTCACGGTCTCTCACGCACGCTTACTCTCTCGCACGCACGCATGCACGCACGTAGGCGCGCGCGCACGCACGCTCGCTCGCTCGCTCGCTCGCTCGCTCGTGACCGCCGCGCCGCGCACGTATAACGCCGAACCCCTCTCGCGAAAAAGCTAGCGCTCGGCTCGCGACGAGCAACACTCTAATACGTAATCCACACCGTTCGAACGGCGATCGCACACTGCTGACCCCACCTCACCCCTCCTGACGATATTCCGCCACCACCTATCTCCTGCCTGCGCTCTCTTTCTCTCTCTTTCCCTCTGCCTCTTTCCACCCCTCCTTCTTCGCCGTGCCGTCGTCGCTATGCCGATAGATTTGCACCTCTCGTTTGCGTCGTTCTGCACTCGTTGTCCTCCCAACGAGACGAGCGCACGACTGATGCGGGAGAGGGAGAGAAACCGAGACGAATGGAGTGCAGAGAGTGCAGATGAGATGGCCTCGCAAGCAACTGTGCGCGCGACCTCGCGCTGCCGGCTGTTCCAATTCGCGTTCGCGATTTATTCAAGTACTTTTCAATGCGCACGAATTGTCGTTGTCGTCGTAACGATACTGCGATGTTCCATCAACGGATTCCTGTGGAATGTCACCCGATTCGCATCGAACGCACAGTAATCGCAATTTTGTGTCATTAACAATTTGAATGTCTCTTGAATGCCGGGCTCATGCGCGCTCGATAAGCGGCGCCGATAGGTGGTCGTCATGGCGACCGATGTAAATAATAGCGCGCCATTTTTCCCGGCTCCGGCGGTAGGTGATAAGAGAGCCGCGATAATGGGCTTTTATTACCGTTGTTGCCTTTCGCATTTTTGAATGATTTATGAAACGTAATACCGCGCGTGCGGCATACCAACTAAATTTATATTTTCTATCGAACTTTTAGCTAAATTACATATTTCATGAACAATTACGCGCGTATCCTTTAGAAAATGCCACGTAACGATACCTGCGGATTGATGTAATTGTTTCGCGGTAATTGTTTTAGATTCACTCTTTTCTTTCTGTCATTATTATCGACGGAATGTTCAAGTTTTATTTTTAGTTTTGAATGAGAACGGAACCTCCGGTTACATTGTCGGTGGATAATCGGTAAAAATCGTTCTTCGGTATAATTCAATGCAACAAGACCGAATAATATTTTTATGTCGTTCTTTTTATCCGCAAATTCGTAATTGTCATCAGTGTGACATCAATAACATCAATTTCATCGATACATTTTTTTCTAGTAAGAGAAATTAAAATTAAGAATTAAATTAAATTTGTTGCTTAATTAAGATAATTCCTCCTGTTTGAACGTTTGACAGTATCACTTGTCCCGTTGACACCGTACAATTGGCGTGGAGATAGGTTATAGGTTATGCGGTGCAAAGTGATGAAAACGAGTTAGAAACGCTTCGTTCGTATGTAAAGTATGCGATAAATATCGGGATAAGTCATTGATTTGCTTGGAAACGTGATTTTGCAAATCGATCAGCTTACTGACGCTGTAAATCGTTTGTTTTGTTGCAGATTAGATATATAGGTTAAGTTGCATTTAACAGCAGGACAAATGCTAAAGATATTATCGCTGCACGACTTCGAGTGCCCTGTCTTCGACGACACGGCTGCGGTCGCTTTAATCAATGGCACTGTGCATTATTGCACCTACGACAAGTTGCAAGATGAGATCCAGCCCTTTTCAAAGTATCTGCGGGAATACCCCGAGGTTTCCATCACGCAAGAAATGCTGACCACGCGAGATTCTGCGCGCGCTATCAGTGCGGGTGAATTATTCTTACCTATTCGCGATAGCATCTTCAAGAAAATTGCCAATACCTGCAGGGAGAAAGGCTTGTTCGAAGCTATTCGTTTCACAGCAGCTGCAAATCCAGAACAGGTCACAAGTATCATACATTGGATAGCGACAAGGTAATATTTGTGCTCTATAATTTCGGCAGATGTGTCCCTCTATCAGAAATAGAAATTTTGACGTTAAAAATATATAATGCTTTCAGACTGAATTGGATGTTGGTTTTAATGGACAGAGGAATATATCAAAGGGACGTGTTGCCAAAGTCAGGAACCGGCTCCGTTGCTGATATTGTTGCTTCGCGAGATTGGAATGTGTCATTGGTAAGATGATACACATTAAATGTGAATAATGAATAACGAAAAATAAACAATGAACGTAACTCATCGAGACACATTCGAATGTTTACAATAGGTAAGGTGTCTGGCCTGGCATCCGCACTGTGCGCGCATCGCGGTGGCTACGAGGGACGATCGGATTCGCATCTTCACGCAGGGCATATTGGGCGTACCTGTGTTGAGGCATAATGCACAAAAGTCAATTTGCTGCTTAAGCTGGAGACCTCATGCCGGTCGTGAATTAGCAGCGGCATGCTACTCTGGCGTATTGGTTTGGACGATAGAATTGGGCGCAGCCAGTAATTTACTCAGTCACGCGATACTTTTGAAACAGAGGAATCACATACCCGTTACAAATGTCACCTGGCATCCACAAGTAATCTAGCGTTTCATTTATAATTATATCTTATACGTATTTCACAAATATTGCGACATTTGTGAGCAGTATTACATAAAATGAGTTTTTTCAGGGTGACTTACTTGCATCTTGTTCGCCAACAGACTTGAATATAATAATCTGGGACGTTTCTAAAGAGGACGGAGTTCCTCTGAAACGTGTTGGCGGGGGTGGCATATGCTTCACACGTTGGTCACTTTGTGGTTCGCGATTATTCGCTGCTTCGTGCAGAAACGTTTTCAGGTAACGTATCTTTGTAAGCTTGCCGACATATTTCGCTGATATTTAAACATGTTTTCAGTATTCGGATATTGGATCGCAAACGTTGTTGTTTAATTCTAGAGTTTGGAATACTGGCGTTCCGACACCATGGCGTGCAGATAGGTGGACCGTACCTCATGGCCGTGTGGCAACTGCATGCTTCGGTCCTGATTTAACATTACTCTTTGCCACCACTGAGGATCCTGCCACGATATTTTCACTGCCATTGCAAGATAACGTATTTGAAGTTAAAAAGACAACTGATAACGATGTGAAGATCGCGATGCGCCTAATTGATTTAACGAAAGTGACTTTCTCCTGCGGTAGCGACGACTTCATCACGGTGGGTGGTAGGATAGTTTCTATGGAATGGGATTTAACGGGAAGCTATCTCGCCATTCTCCTCCAGGTTTGTAGAAATCTTATCGAATTAATATTTAATAAATTACGAAATGGATTTAAACGGATCCGTTAGTTGTTTGGTTGCATTTCCTTGTGTCTAATACAAACTAATTTTTACGCTATCTGTTAATGTAATATTTCGGAATTACAGGACAGTCCAGTAATCGTCTTAGTTAAAACAATCTTAAGTAATCTGTCGCGTATAGTGGAAGTTCAGCCAAGCTGCCTTATTAAAGGATTTCCCGGGGAAGTGCCAAACTGCATTAATTTTTACCAAAAACGGTCATCGTGGGTTTGTTTGACGATATCTTGGAGTAGCGGTCGCGTGCAACATTTCCCGATTGTCGAAGATGAATCCAAAGTCGATGCTTCCACGTATCCCACGGTTCTGCCCTACTCCATGAGAACAACTAATTGCAGTTTTGATTTCCAAGGATCACCACAATATTAAAGCTATTATTCCTCGATTTTTATTTACCTCGATGTATATGTATTTGTATAATAAAACAGAAAGAGACAATAAAATTTCTAGTATATGTTTGCATATTTGCAAGGAAAAAAAGAGAAGGAATCATCTATTGTTAACGATGAATCGCACTTGCATGCGTCATACAAAACTTTCGTGTATACATTTGCGCGCGCGTGCGCGTTTGTATTTGTGTATGCGTGTATGTGTGTGCGTGCGCGGGAAGGTAGAGCTTATATAATTCTCGTTTGGGAGGAGTTTATGCCCGTTACTGCCTTCGAGAGGAAGAAAAAAGAAAAACCAATGGGTGGTCCTTGGACCACCTCTCTCTCTCTCTCTCTCTCTCTCTCTCTCTCTCTCTTTGATGGACTATGTTTGTAACGCATGGAGAGTATAGAATACAACGCGTTCGCTCGGATTCCGTACCTAATTATACGAAGTCACATGCAGAGCGCGCGTCTTTCTATTTTTACATCGCTTGACCGAACGCTAAACGCCTGCCGATACGCACACGCCGGCCCACTCTATTTTCACTGCACCCTGCGTATCATCGCTTTTGCGATATCATCGCCTATCATGAATACGCCGATCATCGAATGCCGTGCATTTAACATTTCGAGCAAAGGTCGAATCCGCACAGCGAGATTAATGCGATTCAATGTGAAGCGATCTCTGATTTATCCGTGTCTTCTCTTTCCTCTCTTTCTCTTTTTTTCTCGCAGATGAGGATACTCCCCTACACTTTTCACAGAACTGATACTTTTCCAAGTATCTCTAAACAAATTAATCAAATATCATGGATTAACGTTCGACGGAACTGGAGGACTCGAAGAAATTGGGGTCTCAACAGGCTTATCGCGCTCGCGCGAGTTTATTAATTCCTATTGGGACATAATCGTCCCTCCTCGGCGGCGGGGGGACAGGGGGTGATGAGGGGGGACCGTTGCACGTTTTTATGCGGGACGATTAAATGCGCTCGAAATGGTTTTTTTATTCGTTTCGCTGTTATTGCATCCGTATGGGGGGAGAATGTGATCGGTGTCCTTTTTACGGTATATTTATTTTAAGGGCGGTCGGGTCGCGTACACACATGCGGCGGCTATGGTACGAGCGAAGCTGACAGGTGCCTGGGCAAAAAAGCGGGGCCGTGAGCGGGCATAGCACGTATATAATGTAAGCATAGAAGGCTGGCAGACCACATGTGCCGCTCTATCACTTATCTACCCGTAATATGACGTACAACTCGCCCATGCAACGTGCACCAGCGCGCATACTTATGCGCGCATGCGATGCGGCCGACAACGACGACGATGACGACGACGACGAGCATGTAATTCGCGTAAGAAGAACACAAGCATGAGCGAGCTCAGATGCAGACGTGCCGTAAAACACGGAAGCAATGTGGGAACAATATGAACAGACGCGCAATTGCGCAAATGGCATGGATACGCCGCGGAATATTTTTCTATCTATAACATGAAAATGTTTCCGCGATCCCCCTGCGCACATGGACATTCATCGTGTGCATCTCAGGATCGTCCCTTTGTCCCTTTGAGTCGGAAAGTTAGGAACCCGAGACACTTGTAACCGCGCCAAGAGGTCATGGGCCTCGCATGTCATCAGGATCAGCGGGTACAACACCATCCCTCGGTTTTCCGAACATTAGGTAGCCAGACGGTAAAATCTGTCAGCGGCCGGCTTCATCGAGTATCCACTCAAGATCGATCACGGATATTTAATCTGTAGGATCCGTCATGTGTGGACGCGGTCGCTGACCGAATCCAATCTTCAACTTTGCGGACGTAACGTGACGGCGAGTTGACAACGATGCCACCAAGCAGATGCGCGATGCAGCAATCTGACGCTGATTGAGCTCGGCCGTATCGAAATAACGTCACGCGACCAAGTGAACGAAACGAAGGAATAACGAGGGATCGCCAGCGGCGAACGTATTTTCAAGTACGTATCGCGGATGTATTGTCCTTGTGTCTCATGAGGAACCTTGGCGTGGCAATGACACGGCAAGAACAAACAAGAAAAATCAGAGTACCGCGAGAGGTCGAGCGTGGCCGAGGTGAACAGATACGTGCGATAATAACGGTAACTTGTAATAGGAGAGCAAGGAGTGAACGACTTGTCCTCATGTGCTGGGCGCGTAGAAGCTGTTGTTAATAACTGACGCGTGTGTGGCAGCTGGTTTTACATTTTTTTGCCCCGCACCCGATTCTTAGGGCTCGAGCGACGAAAGATCGTCTCGAGTGCTCTCTCTTTCTCTCCCTTTCTCCCTCGTACTTTCCCTCCTTGCCCTTTCCTCCCCCTCCCCCCCCGCCGCTCCGCCGCTTCATCTCTTTCATCTCTCTCGCTCGCGCGGTTTATGCCGTCTCCGAACGGAGATTTCGTCGAGAGATACTCTAAAACGAATTCCAAATTGATCAATTTTGCGCTTTTTTAACGGTATCGTTAAAAATTGAAGTCACTGTCGGAACGTCGGCTGAACGTTGCAGAAATTAGTTTCTCCACCAGCATTTACATTTATATACATTGCTTCTGCACAAATAGAATGGCGATCAACAGACCGGTGAAAATTACAAGAGGCAAGTCGCTTATGCAGAAGAGATGGCGCGACGAAAGATGGAAGGACAACCGGAGAAAGAACAGGCCACGAAAGACCGAAGAAGCAGAAGAAGAAGCTTTTCCAAAACAATAAGCTGCCTGAAGAAGAACATTTTCTATCTAGCATGGAAACCATTCGTTGGATACTGCAATGAAAAATCCTGAAGCTTGTACAGATCAGATTTCGAGAAGATATTACTCAGAATTTAAGAAATCTAACAATAATCCTATTCTACATTAATTTCCAACGGAAACTTGTCACTTTTTCGCGAAAAGGTCATCGCGAAAATACGCTCGAGTAGCGCCGGGCTCGAGACGCGAAATCATGAATGAATGACCGTAAGCACGTCAGCGATTTCGACGGAGCCCGAGTGGCTCGCGAAATCGCGCGAGGGCACGTTACCGTGCTAGAGGGAGGAGGGGGAGGGAGGGCGGGGGGGGGGGGGGAGGAGAGAGAAGGCACCGTGCGGACGCCGCGCTGCAGCTGTTCGCTCGCGGTCGCCACCCCCGAGTCCTAGGGAGCGCGGACCATGCCGTGGGGCCCCTAGGGGCCGTAACGACAAGTGCAACGCACGGTGTGCACTGGAGCGCATTACAGCGCAGCTTCCAGAGATGCGTAGGGCGGGGAGGGGGATGGGGAGGGAGAGGGAGAGGGGAAGAGGGTGAACTCGGCGCGGTCGGAGCCACGCGAGTGGGCGGCGCGAGTCTCGGGCTCGCTCGCGCCTTTTCGTGCCCTCCGCCGTTCGGCTTTATGACATTCCGCCCTCCGATTTCCAGGGAGCGGAGCGACCACGAAGGGCCGGCGTTCTCCTTGGAAGAGAGTGCCGGAGGAGGAGGTGGTGGAGGAGGGAGTAGGAAGAAGAAGGGATCCTGGGCCTGTCTCGGGCCGATTCCTTGATGGAGGAGAGCATCGTCGTCTCTCGCGGCTGATAGTCTTCCACGAGACGCGTTAACGGGTGGTGCGAAAGTGCCGACCTCGACCTTCCCCTTATCAGTGTCCCTCTATTTATTCCGCTGTCTCTATTCATTTGCCGGTGCGTTACTTCTCGCGATCGCTATCGCGCACGTGTCACTAGAGGATAGTGAGTGAGAAAGAGAGAGAGAGAGGGTGAGACTTTGGAACGACGAGCGGAAAAGACCGGCACGATAAGCAAGCCCGCGATCGGCGTGTGCATGTTGATACATTGATATCGAAGTAAGCCGTTTCTCTGATTCTTTTCTTATTTCGCGCTATTTCTGTAACACCCGGAGGGAACTGAGGCGGACAATCGGCACATCTCTGTCTCTTTGCCGCGATATGGCTCGAAAGGATTTTAAATTGCAGAAGTTCATGGACGTTCACAGCCGACGTTCACGATCCCGTTGACAAAAGTTTACTGATAAGAGAGAGAGAGAGAGAGAGAGAGAGAGAGAGAGAGAGAAGAAGAAGAAGAAGAAGAGAGATAGAGAGGAAGAAATAAAATAATTTCGTCTTCATGTTCCGATTGCGCCTCATGTTTTCTTGGTGTGCCAATGTAATTTGCGAGTGCGAGCGTACGTCAATCACTTTATTTCTTATTGATTGATTTAGTATTATTTTTGATGTACATGTGTATATCTGGAAAGGCATATCAAAATTGTACTAAATTGAAATTGGATGCTACAATTACAAAGAGTTGACGAAGAATCTGAGTAATCGTGGTCGAGAAGAAAGGCTGAGTCGAGAAAAGATGATGTCGACATATACAAAGGGAGAAAATCTTTTCTTAATTAGGATTATAAATATGAATATGTCGATACCTAATTAGGAGATTCTAATTTTTTTTTTACTCTTACACATGTGCGATACAGCGGTAACAGGGTATATTTACGAGTATTCAAAATCCCACTTTATAGGAGTACACAGATCCAAGCCAAGAAAGTTTGATTTGTCTGACACGGGAAACTGATCCACTGGTCCCGTTTCATTTCCTTCAGCACGTCTGTTTTCGTTTGCCTCAGTTCGAGCAGAACTCCCAACCCTTCAACCCCTCGACTCAGCTAGATATACAAAAGGGAATCTCTGTTATGGGAAACGATTCGCTCGTAGATTCGCTTGGCAACTCATTGACTTTGTCATTGACGGAATTGACGAATTCGCTCGCGTCATTATTATCAGTACTCGCCAAAGGCTTTGTCGGGTTCGCTTATCTCGTGTCTTGCGTAGTAACGGGGGCTCCGATATTCGCAGCGCGGAGAGGAATGAGACGCGCCTTCGGCGCGTCTCGAGCCAGCTTTCTCAATCCGCGTGCGCACGAGCGCGCGCCGCGTTACAAAATCGTCTACTTTCGCAATTTAATCGGCATACTGCAACGCTAACTCACATATATCGCTATGATTGACGACAGGCCGGCAGCCGCGTCGAGCGCGACGAGTCCGGACCAACGACAACGGAGAAGGAGACGGAAGAGGCAGCGGTGGAGGAAGAGGAGGAAGAGGTAGTGACGGAGGAGGAGATGCACCTTGAGGATTATCGTGACGAGAGGAGCGAGGAGGACCGTGTCGTGCAACATCCCGTAGCCGGGACTCCTCCGGATCTCGTTGACGACGGCTCTTTGCACGATCTGACCACGACGCCGGCAAGTGCGATGGGTGGTGTTGGCGTTGCTCAGCCGCATTGCTGGACTACTTCGCAGCCTGACAACAGCAGCATCCCTTTGTCGCCGCTGGACCCGACGACGGCTGACTCGCCCGACTACTTCGATTGGGATCACGTGTCCGCGGTCTTCCAGTATCCTTGCCAGTATCCGCCGATTGGCGACGGTGGCGGGTCACCTGGGAGCACGTGCAGCGAGGCGACCACGCCAACGTGGAGCAACGTGACGGACCAGACTGACGACAAATCGGATTGCCAGAAGCTGCCGTCCGTAAGCTCGGCCTTCTCGTTCTCCCGTACGTTCTGCAACGCGATCTACTCGGAGTATAGTCCGGACACGACGCAAGCTGGCTACCAGGACTACCATCAGGACTACCAGGACTGTCAGGAGGACATGGTGTCGTTACTGATGAGTATACAGAGCGACGTCGTAGCTGCTCAGGGCTACTATGGTCCCGCCTCCGTGCAGGCGTCCCTCAGCGACGAGTTCGACCTGAGCCTGATCAGGGGCGACCCGACGTCGTTGCTGAACTCTGCGGACTCGCCGGCCTCGCCGACCTCGCCGACCTCGACGGACTACTTCGCGAGTGACGATCCGCAGGAATCGTTTCAGAGCTTCCCGTCGTGTTACGCGGTCGGACATCTCGTCTCCTCGCGACAGCAACAGCAGCAACAACAACAGCAGCAGCAGCAACAGCAGCAGCAGCAGCAGCAGCAGCAGCAGCAGCAGCAGCAGCATCATCATCACCATCAGCAACAGCAGCAATCTATGCTGGCGGCGATCAGTTTCAACAGTGATCACGTTGAAGTATCGGAGACTTTCGGCAATCAGGTGATACTGCCGCGAAATGAAGGCCTGTTGCTGGACAATCGGTGCGTCGATGCTGATCCGAAAGTCGCGATCAACGAGAAGAATGACAAGTCCTACGGTAAGTACGCGCTATTGTCTTGGAGTCCGCGATCGCTCGCGCTGATTCGCGTTTCTTCGGCTGAACATAAGCGCTAATATTCCTGATAAAAACCTGCGCAAGTTTCGCGCTCTTACTTAGCTCTTAAAAGAAGACTCGGTTAGCTGATGAAGAATCTTGGATGAGGAATCAGGGAGACGTAGAATCAGAATCTGCAATCTTCAATCAGAGTTTCGGTCGTTCGGAAACTCCAGAGAGAAGCAGGAAATGTTACTCGAACGCGCGATCCGTGCAAACAATATCGCAACGCTGTTTGCAGCTTTGCAAATTATCGTAGCTACCCTAACTGTGCCAAGTGTCGCGGGTCGGGCGCACACATATGGCATATCTTGCTCCAGTTGCGTTGTATTTACGTATGCGTTCACGTCAACGTTCCAGATTGCGCGAAATCGGTGAGCGATAACTTCACGTCGACTTATCAATGTCGTTGGGTCGACTGTGGCTGTGCATTTGCGGAGCAGGAGGGCCTGGTGCGACACATCGAGAGGCGGCACGTCGAATCGTCCTCGGCGAACGCGCACGGCAGCAGCAGACGAGTGCAGCGGGACAAGGAGGGCAAGGAAGCTGCCGGCGAGAGCGTGCTGGCGACTGCCACGTCCAGCCGCGAAGACGAATTCGCCTGCCTGTGGCAAGGATGTCCGCGTGCGCGGCCCTTCAACGCGCGATACAAATTGCTCATTCACATGCGCGTGCACACACAAGAGAAGCCGAACAAGTGTCCGGTTAGTGTCATCATCTCGTTTGCTCCTTGCACAAGCGACATCAATCTATGCCGTTTGCGGCGTGATGACCTCTGCCACGCATGTACCGCGCGTAACGTATTGCTTCTGCTATCGCCGAGCGCATCGGCATACTCTTTCGGTTTCTCCGGTCCATCGTATCGATTCGGGTATGGATTGTTCCGTGAAAAGATGGAGCATGTCTCCAACGATGGATTCTGCTAATTTCAGACTGATTTAGACAACGAGGTCGGTCGAGTCCAGGAGAATCTGTCTGAAAGTTGGTCGCGTGCATTTTACGCGTTATGATTTCTCGCGTTAATTTTAGCTGACACAGCTTTTGCGGACTATGGACTAATCGCGATCTTCATTATTCTCGGCTCGATTAAATTCCACGTTGTGTCGTTATTTCCGATGTGAGTTGAGATTTGAGTGTCCTTCCCCTGCAGGTTATTTATCAGCGGTATTTCATCGTTATGTTTCCTCCAATTCTCTTTCAGTTCGCCGGCTGCAAGAAGGCTTTCAGTCGACTGGAGAACCTTAAGATTCATCAAAGATCGCACACTGGCGAGAGGCCTTACGCGTGCCAATACAACGGTTGTTCAAAGGCGTTCAGCAACAGCAGCGACCGGGCTAAACACCAAAGAACACATTACGATAGGGTACGATGCTTTTTTTCATATCGGACAGTTCGATTTCGTGTTTACTTGGGTATCTCTAAGAAGATTCGCATCATTAATCTCTCTTCTTCTCTTCTCTCTTTTCCAGAAACCATACGCTTGTCAGATAAGCGGCTGCGGCAAACGTTACACGGACCCGTCGAGCCTCAGGAAGCACCTGAAGAATCACACAGAGAACTCTGCATTGTCCAGCCTGTTGTCGGATAAGGCACCGACAACCATCGCGACAACCAACGTGGCTGGACACAGTTTAAGTTCGATGATTCGGCAAGGCCAGGACGCGTGCTCCTTCGATGCGGGGACGAATCATTCGTTGTACAAGCCGTCTAAGAGCTACATCAAAGAGGAGGACGCGAGCAACGCCTGCAAATCGAATCTCATGGATTTCGACAGCAATCAGCAGGAATACGTGCCGATCGAATCCGTTAGTCATCTCCTCATTAGTGATATCAGTAATGCGCAAAACGAGAATACAGGTAAGAAATATATTTATATACCGATCGAGTCTTTAATGAGCAAACCACTTTAGCGAGCAAGACTTAGACTTTGGTGCCGTGAAATCTACTACGTACTACGTACGATAAAATTTATCAAAATGTTAAAAGATTCGTAAAGGAGAGCAATTGTTGTCGCGATTTATTATTCTATGAAATTTCCATGTAAAACCTTCTGTTCTCCATTGATAATCGTAACACCGTTCTCACCGTTATCTAAACTCTAATCCTAAGCCTAGGATTAATAATTTTGAACTGCTAATTCAAATTCTTGCTCATCTGAGATATCTCTTTTCGTTTTTTCATACATGAATTAATTCTCCAGATATTTACTTCGCAATATTCACTTGTACAGAATTATGAATAATATTTGCTATTCTCGATGCCAAAGATGTGACCGAAATGCGATAAGAGATACGAGTTTGCTATTTGATTCGGTGTTTGTAATTTTTTACTGAGTAAGATATAACTCGACCTTTAACTTTTATCGGCAATAGAAAAAGCTTGTTTTCGAAACGAGATTCTTTTAGCGAAACGACGGCACATCCCTCCCCGGTAAAAACATGACGCGTCGCGTCAAGTGGACTACTCGAATCCACTTTTCATTGCAATCTCGATATTTCCATGCCGCGATTTTCTAAACCCGATTAGAGAGCGCGATCAAGAAGAGTGGAGGATCGTCATCAGCTATCGGAGAGTCGTGCGTGTGCGCATGCATCTCGCTCGCGCGTGCTGGCTTTTTCTGTTGCGTGCCGCAACGAGATGCCGATGACAGTGTCGCGCTCGACCGTCTATAGTTAATCTCAGAGGAGGTTCGCCGGGCCTTTATGCCTTTACCCCATAGCGAGTCTTAAAATAATATTCTTTACTTTTTTGGCCGGTGTACGCGCGCGTACGAACGCGAGCGAGCGGGCGGGCGCGTACGCGTGACAAAACAGATGACGCGTTTGCCACGTGCCACGCACCCGTGCTATTTTCAAAGGAGTCCTCGCGTAATTTTTCGTGAAGGGGCACATAAAAACGCGCGAGATCGAACGCACGAGAGGGACAAGAGTGAGTGAGAGGAGTAAAGGGGGAATCGCGTTGCTGCTTTCAGGATACTGCGCGTCCGCGGAGGACGACGTGCCCGATTTCCACGAGCTGGGCGTTGACATCGAGCGGCAGTTCCACGAGCTGGACGGCTTGGATGACGCTATTTTCATCGATGGATGATTTCTCGGAGCGGCGGAGCAGGACGAAGGACACGCTGATGATCGCGCGGTCGGGCGAATGATCGTTGAGATGACTCCAGCAACACCCGAGATATCGTTTTGTTTGCGAGCGGTCACTCTTCTCGTATCGTTTCATTTTCATTCGCGCGACTCGAGAGATATGGATTTCTTCGTGTTGCATTCGTGTTGTGAGTAACGATCTCAAGGAAAACGATTGCTTTAACAATCGATAATAATCGATAACACTCGCGTGTTATAGCATCATACTTAGGAAGAATATTAGGTCAAACGTGCAATTTAATGAATTTTTTCAACAAAAGTTGATACATCGATTATTATCGCGGGACTGCCTCCGACGCCGCATTGCTGATGCACGCTCGGTGCATTGAGAATCATGTGGATTTTTCCAGCAGCTTTTCGTACAAGTGAGACTTTTCGCGCGGTGCGACGACCTATACCTGCGTCATGCAATCATTAACTTTGTGCGTGGTCGCGCACATCGGTCGTACAAAAAATTCAGCAACTCCCGGAAGCGGCAACTCCAGCTTTGCTCATTTGTACGCTCGCGCTGGTGCATCTAAATTTTAGACAAAAATGCGTTCTCGATGAATCCGATTGTCGTTGAGACCGAGAAACGCTGAGGGCAGTACTTCGCGGACATCTCGCGAGAGAATACTCAAATTTAGATACTTAGATACTCTAGAATCGTTATAGGAATAGACGAAATTATAATCAAGCACATTAACTCGCACATTTAATGATCTTATTTAATAGCTATGTTATCCTGCTAGTTTAGAAATAAGCATGGATCACACACACGGGTCATTCGTCCTGCTGCCGCGATCTGCGCGTCGCGCTGTCTTTCCAAAAAAAAAAAAGAAAGAAAGAAAGAAAAAAAGAAAAAGAAAGAAGACTCATTTATTTTATCTTTTTTACGGCCTCTTTTATACTTATTAGTCCGTTATACTTGACAGATCGTATATATTTTTGTACATAGGCGTGTATATTATAAGCGAGAGGAATATATCATTCAAGACCGAGCGATCAGACTTGTCCCCGCACCTTGAACGCGTGGCTCGGCCTGGCTTCCTTCCTGGCTTCCCTCTCAATTTACGTTTTTGCAAAGATTCGGCTTCCCATTCTCCGGCAATTGCTGACAGATCAGTTTGGGGAAGTTCCTTATCGCCAGGTTCTGATTTTCTTGCGTGTACACCTGCACGTGGTAGGAAGAATAATTTTATTCTTAGTTACAGACGATACAGGGAAGAAGTACGAAGAATTTTATTAGGAATATTTATTAAAGTATTTCTCAGAGAAAGTGAAGGTATTTCTCGGTGAAGGAAGCAACGATGAAGGAAGCCGTAGGCAGGCAGGATGCTGTTTTAAGGAATGAAAGATGAGCTTGCACGGTGAAAGGGAGAAAGGTGTCGCGAAAGTACGCGATTAGAAATATTACAGTGACGAGATTTTTGTCCGCTTACCCCATTGATTACCACCGTTGGCACAAATTTCAGCGGTGATTGGAAGGCGTTCGTTTTGTCACCGTCCGCTGCAAGCAAATCGTTGCCGAGGGGACTCGAGATGCAATCAGCAATTATCTTTCGCGTATCCTCGCTTAAGCCAGTATTTTCCGCGCACTAAAATTCAATGATTGGAGTTTGCTCCTTTAATTACGGCTTTTGTTATTGTTATCTTAATCGACAATATTCAAAAGCGATTGCGATTATCACCGAAAAGTTCTCGCATCGAGTATATGTTTATACGCGTAACGTGACGAAAGGCATAACGGAATAGATTACGGAGCTGTTACCTTGCGTGCCGGCGAATTTTAAATACCGTGAATCAAGTATCGCGACACGCTTTAACAGCTATTTACCAACAAATTCCCCTCCCCTCCGTGTCTTGTACTTAATGTGAAACTGCAGAAGAGGCAAAATATCCTCGAAAACAGATGAAAAGAAAAAGAAGAATTCACCGTTTCACCGCTTCTGACATTTCTCCGAAAAATTCAAACGCTCTTATTGCGCTGCCGTGATTTATGTTATTACCAATGTTGCCGCTTAATAAATTCTCATCTCGCTTATATATTTGCATGCTGCACGTGTTATTGTCCTTAATTTTTAATGATAGCATTTATTTTTAGAATAAAATAATAAAATAATAAAATAATAAAATAAACAATAGCGAATGATATTTCACCAGACACGATTCCAGGCCGCTCACATACTCACATACCTGCCGAGTATCCATGCCGCGTGTTACTGCGCAAATTCGATTGGAAAGTATGCCGAAAGGCCGGCGTCGTTAGAGCTAAATGTCAGTTCATTGACATCCTGTACATCGGCGCGGGTTGCATGATTAATTACACGTTGCTTTGATAAAAAAAAAAAAAAAARAAAAAAAAAGAAAGAAAGGAAGAAAGAAACACGCGCACGTATACTCGCGGCGGCCTCGGTGTATCATGTTCCATTCAATTAAAAAATTGACAAATAAGAGACATAATAAGAGACAAATAAAATACCTGCAAAACATTGGTCGATGGACTTCGATCGATCATCAAACAGTGAACCATTCTGACGATTGTCTCTTGCTCGTGATCGTGATCTGCCTCGGACGATTTTATGGCGTGGATCGCGCACGAATGGGCCTTATTCCCTTGACACTCCAAGGGCCCGTGTTGACACGAGAATTCCAATGGACTGGTTTCGCTTTCGCGCGCATGCTAGGCAGACGTATTACTAATTTGTATTAATACGCTCGTCGTGAAGCTCGTCCAGGCACTTTCCTCGTGGGATGTGCAACAAGATTGAAGACGACAGCGAGGCCATCGTCTTGTATTTTCAAGGGCGTCCGCATCCGAGCGACGCGATCGTACGCTTGGTGCGACTAACAAGACTCGTGTAGCATAATTGTTGCGCTTGACAATGATTGAGTAGCGAATTATCATTGAGTCATTGAGTATCAATTGATTGTGGCTTGATAATTTCCTCGATCTTTCGCTTTCGCGATCAAACGGTGAGACACAGTCTCGCTGAGACGAGGTAGAAAAGTATTAAGAGAGTGTCGAGAAAAATAAAGAGGAAGGAAACATGAAAATATAATTTTCTAGAGATGTCAAATCCTCGACGTGCATCATCAAAATTCATCGGCAAGTTTCCATTTGCATTTTGCAAGGAGGAGCATTAAGCGGATGTAGAAGTTTTGCCAAGCTTGAAAAACAAGAGACAAAACGCTTCTACGCTCGCTCAAGCAAATTATGTCGGTGTCCTTTTAGAGGAGATACCGTCTCCTATGATTTTCCGTTAATGGTTGCTTTAAGTAATGAAAATCCAAGAAGATGAAAATTACTTACCAAAGCTTTACCATAAGGAATAAACGTGATGTTGAGATGCTGTTTCAATTCATCGTACGATGGCATGATCTGATTAGCGATAAGCCGCATGCTATCGCTGCATAATGATTCATAATAAACGTCCACATTCACGACGGATGTGTCCGTTTCTCCATTGGTCTCCACTGTTGCTATAGTTTTGTTTGACTGTACCTTGAATAGATTTCACACAAACATGCGTTATTTGTATGCTAAATACCGTATTAATTTTGTTTCCTAGGGAAGGCTCGAAGAATTTTGATAAGATACATTGCCGACAGATTGCCGACTGATTTTTTTCTTGAAAACACGCATTTTATTTGAATTATTCGATTAATCAAGTACGCTGAGTCCGAATTACGGATACATCGAATGATTAATGCAATCAAATAACGTGATCAATAGTTATGGCAATTTACGGCAATCTACTTATGACTAGCACTTGAAAAACATGAATATTGCGGGAGCAAATTTTATTTGGCGATCTCATCGCATGAGCGTGTTCTGTTTTTATTGTTTGCCGAATGTAAAACAGAGATGGAACGATATTCGCATCGACGCGATGAACAAAGCAATCTTACTAGATTCATATAGTTGCTACCATTATTAGCGTAAGGGGGCAGATTACATATTGTCAAACTTGAAACGAGCTAAAATTGAAGGTATCCGGGGAGAAATGCATGAAGTGAATAGCGCGTTTCCTGCCTGGATCTTTGGTGCCTGGATCGTAAATTTTTGAACAAAGCAAAGATATATATACGAAGATATACTTTAGTTGAGGCGAAACTTTGTACTTTTCACGAAGAGGAATACTCCATGTTGGAGCGTTTGTCCAAGATGCAAAGGGAAAACTTACCAAAACGCCATGACAGAGGATTGCCAGCCAAACGTAGGAATTGAACAGGTAGTATCGCATGATGATGCCGCTGGTGACTGGAGAAGATGCTTCAGAACCTGCTGCTATACGGAGGCAGAGAGTTGTCGAATAGCGGATATGAGGGAGGGAGACGCGAAAAGCGCGACGAGAACAAGGTAGGGAATAGTGGGAGATCGACAAAGAGAGAGTGAAATGAGACAATCATTGCGAGAATTGATCCTCGACGATATATTGGTCGAGGACATCCTCTCACGTTCATCCGGTTCTGAAATCACAATGTAGAACGCTATTCATTCGATAAACTCTTCATTTCATTTTCTCACGGTGGCTTCGCTTTTAACAAGCGACTTGATAGCGGCTTGCAAAATCATGAGTTCTGTCTTTAATCGCACAGAGGATGTTAGTCTTTAGTTATTAGCTTAAAGTGCTTATTATTAATTCTATTAATAATTCTATTTGCTTCATAACATGCTTTTTAAACAACGCTATTTTGCTGTGATTATCTGGTCTTTCTCGCGTGTTTGAATTTTGTGATAAGTTTAATAATGTGCGGTAGCAAACGCGTGATGAAGGAGAAGGAGAAGAATGTGAGAGTTTTAAAAAATAAATTTAGATTCGTCTTCAACGGATTATCGGTAAGAGTTCGCAGGTCATTGCAATATTTATCTACTTTCAATATTGTAACATTATGCGTGTTATTTAAGATATCTTTTTTAATCGCTAAAAATTTTACGCTATGATATTAGGTAATATTTAAAAGATGCAACGAAAAGAGAGATAAGAAATTATTATATTTTGTAGATATATTATCTTATAGGTATAGAAAAACTTTGATAATGATAATATAAATGAATAATATATGTGAATGGATTATGATAATTTTACTTAAACGCGATTAATATAGTCATGTTAAATATTGTTGCAGAGAAAGCATGAAATACGGTTATTTTATCTACTTGTTTAAAGAAGAGATAGATAGTAATGGATATATTGCGTTTACATAAAATTAGATAATATGAGTTGTTCGGAAATTTCCGTAAATAAGATGTGCAAGCAGATTCATTATTTTTAAATTATTGTGTGAAACTTCTTTACGCAAGGGTTTCTGGGTCGAGTACAATTTTTTACATAATGTCCCATTATCAACAAGACTTTATATACATCCAGACTTTATTTGAAATAATCTATTTTTCGCCATATCAGGAAAAAAATTTTATTGCTTCTATATCATAAGATATAATTTGAAACAATTTCTCATCGATAATATTTCAAATATTTACGATTCCATTTGGAAATAAAATTTGCAGAAACGTAAACAATAAGAAATAATATGTAAAAATAATCATAGATCGTTACATGTAATTATTACATATTTAATTCATGTTATGAATGATAATGACGCGGAAGCGCTATATCACCGAAAATTGATATTAATCATAAACAATGTTCCAAGCAATTATTCGTCTTCCAATTACCGAATAAAATTGCAACATTTCTATAACATAAATATACTCGTCACGAAATAAATATGTAATCTTAGAGCAATGATACAATTCATAATGATGTATAACCGCGCATATTCGCAATGGCATGACAATTCAATATATAGGACAGATTAGACAATCGAAAACTTCATCGATGTTTCGTTTTTCATTTTATTAAGAATTACATAAAGAGAGGAAAAATCTTTCGATATCGACCTAAGAAATTAAGCAGCAGAATGTTATGGATCTATACCTTGATGGAACTTCACTTCTGGCGCGTGTTTCTTCAGTTCGTGTTGAAGCTGCAAAGCGCGCTTCTTAAACGTTTCAGCAAGTTCGGGATTTTTTTGCGCACCCTCGCCTCGCGAATGCATCTGTGATAGATTCGCGCAGGCGTAGGGATTTCCGAGCTCGCAGGTCTTTAACGAGAATTTGTACGCCTCTTTGTAATTTTTATCGATGATATTGTCCACGCCACTTAGATAGATGCCTGATAAATAGAAGCATGCTTTTTCCGAATTGAACATATCGCAGGCTTTCTTCAGTTGCCTGATGCTCTCGTGAACCTGAGTAGGCCTGTCCTCATTGAGTTTGTTCTCGGACAATCCTAACATGCCAGCATGCACACAACCGTACTCATCGTTCAAATCACAGCCTTTCGACATATATTTGTATGCTGTTGGTATGTCTGCCTTGCAGCCTTTACCTGCATATAAAATAAATATTATATTATGAAAGAATTTTGCATACAAATAAAAGCAACTTACATTTCTACTCGAAAGCCAAAGATAATTTCCTTATATAATCCATTCATACAGTATTCTCCATAATTAAAACACTTGATAACTCGTTTTTATGTTAAAAAATTAATTAGTTAATTAAAGTGAAGGTAATCAGATCATCAATATTTTTCAATCATATCATATAAATGTTAAAACTTGCGCCACGATACTAGCGATATCTACCATGAAGGTTGCTACTGGCTTGTAAGCACTCGTCGAAAAATTCGCCCCATCTATCTCGATACTCACCAACTGCCTTAAAATCACCGAATTTCGCGCAACTTCTGCCATAATCGTATTTGTCACATGTTGACTTGTACATCGCTGCGGCCCTTTCCGGCTGCATGTTTATAGCCTCATAATAATCACCGAGTAGATGACACACTGCTCGTAAAACAAACAACTAATGTTAAGTTTCGAGGTTAGACCTATCGAAACGTATCTTCACTCACCATTCGCCTTTTTCTCGCTGTGACAGCCGAACTGATATTCTATATGAAGGTTCTTCAAATACTCCTGCACATCTTTCTCCTCCTTTAAGTTATATGCCATTCTAAATAATTTGTCTAAGAAATAACTTCTTTTATTCGGTTCACTTCAAATCTCATTCGGTCAAGAAAATATGACGTCGGGTCCCTCCTACGGGGCGAAAGAGAACTAATAACTCGCATTTAAAAGAGCATGAAGCAGTTTTATGCCGATAACTGACAATAAAGATCCTTTAATTATCTTTTGAGTAAGGCTCCGCTTGATAGTTACGAAATTCTAGATCGCTGAGATCGCTTCTGCCTTGACATGCAATGAATGCAATGCGGAACGTAATTTGTTTTGCCGCCAAATTTCATTAACCTAGATCGAGAACGGAGAAGCCATCCCGTCACGTGCAAGGATTTTCAATGTTTATTTATTTATTGTTTAGTACACTGAAATAATTTATTTTTTTAAATGGCCTGTACGTATATGCTCATTTTATGATTATGCACAGTTGTTATTTGTATGAAAAGTAAAATTTATTTTATTTCTCTTCATCTAAGATCAAGTGAGATCCCTGTTGCATTATTATTTCATCATGAGCGTTCCGTTTCAGTAAGCGAAATAAAAAATTGGACGCCAGGTCACTATATTGCAAATGAGGCGAGTTGTCAGGAAATTCTAGAAAATCCAGACATATTAAGGGAAATACCTTTACTGAATAATGTACGGTTACGAGACGTCGCAGATAAACAACTGGTCAGATTCCGTGGAATGGTTCAAGATATGTACAACCCAGAATATTATTTTAAACGATACAAGGTAAAAAATTCGAGCACTGGCGAAACCGATGTTAGACATGGAATGTACACAGATGCAGCTGTATGCTCGGTAAGATATTTATCTCATTTTATTATGTATTTAATTATGTTTACATATGTTATATTATTATATCATATCATATTATATTATATTATATTATGTACATGACTCTGCAATATTTTATTATTGTATCGTCTTTGCTTCGAATATGATGAGCATGGACATAATACAGAGTCTAGATTAAAAATATACAGTCCAGGTGTGGGAAGCCTCAAGAACAGCTTATCTCATGTATACGACTGCAAACAGCTTTACAAAAATTTAGTATTCATAAGATATCTTGTCCTGTCCAAAATTTATCAACTTTTTATTCTCTATACAGTCGCACGAAGAAATATCTCTCAACTCCAATAGTAATGAAAACGCGGAGAGACAAATTTACGTCGTAATTTCTACACCTGGATTGAATGATTGGGCGAAAGAAATGAACATGGATGCACACAGAACTAATCCAATGGTACACAGTAGCGGTACGTGTGAAAAAAATACAAACGACGAGTCAGAGAAAATGGATTGTTCGGAGCCTATTATGAAGAAAGCAAGAGTCACAACAGACGATGATGATGTAAATATGAACAATGCTGACTCTGCCACAAACTTCCAAAGTGTATCGAAGGATCATATATTAAATTTTCCCATTCCAACCGATGATGGAAAAGCTTGCATAGTTAAGGTATATTATATAAAACACAAGAAGCAATATTAAGATGTTTATTTACTTTTATTTATTTTACTAATTCAGTAATTTAGTTTTTTATTATTTTATTTTTTTAGGTTTACGACGGAATGGCTTTAAAGTTAAACCAAGTTATCGATGTAATAGGATTCATATCGTTGGATCCGATGTTAGGTACCGTTCATGATTCGGAAAATGAGATAAATGAGGCTGAAGTAAATACTCATAATCCGCCACCTTCTCTAGTACCTCGATTACACGCAGTGAAGATAATCCAGCTTACGAAAACTGAGATTGCAAACGCTCCGGAAATCATATCTAAAGCACAACTCATCAGAGGCGATTTGCATTTAATACTGAGTCAGTTGTTGTTTGGAGATCATTTGGCTGCAGATTACTTAATATGCCATTTGCTGTCCATAATGTATGTATATGTAATATAGTATATGTATATGTAATATTTTCTTAGAAATTTACATGCACGCTTCATTTTTCCGTGATATTTCCAGATTTGTTAGAAGAGATTGCCTCTGTCTGGGTACATTTCCATTGAACATCACAAATTTCCCAGCTAGTAAACGCGATACATTTCCGAAAGAATTTTACAATTTCTTAACATCGATTGTTAAGAAAAGTCATTTCCTAGAGATGACTTTGGAAAATTTAAATGAATTAGCTTTAATTCCGAAGTAAGTTTGAATGAATTGAATGAATATCCGAAATTGACCGTTGAAGATTGCATTGTATCTCTCTCTTTTCTTGTTCAGAAAAGATTATGAGTGCGATAGACTAACCAGTGGTGTTCTTCAATTGAGCAATAACACGCATCTCGTGATAGATGAGACTGGCTTAACCGCTGGTGAACTCACCGTGACTGGCAAGGGAAATTATAGTGCTCTTTCTGACCTTCTTATGTTCCAAAAACTAACATACGACTTTAAATATTATACGGTGGACTACGAAACGGACATTCCAATATTGATATTTTCCGATGTGAAATCGTTTATTCCTGTAAATATCTATCCGCGTTGTGAGATGCACGCGAAACATGCAAACTTTTCATTCGCGAATATTAATCCGTATTCATTTGTAGTGTCCCATGCAAGTTGTTTTAAATGTCGATGGGGATTCGGAAAATTTATATAGTCAAGTAATGGAAGCTGCGCATCAGTATTTAAAGGATGAGAATCGCCTGACGAATATTCGCCAATACTTGGAGGCACTTAGGCATACGGAATTCGTCATTAATGAAGATATTACGGAAGTACGTGCTTTGTTGACCTTTAACGTCGACAATGAAATTTTTTTATTTACGTTTCCACATTTTGCATATATTTTTACGAATTCTCGTATTGATATTATTCTTTTGTATTCGAATAATCTGTGTTACTTTACGTGTCTGGTTTTATATGTCTTCAGGTTATTCAGAAGGATTTTATGGAGATGCGAAGCGCAAACATAAGCGTAGATAATATGCATGCATTCATGATTCTCGCTAGATTTCTGTCTCTATCGTATGGACAAACAACGCTAGATACGGAATACTGGAAGAAAAGTGTACAATTGGAAATGGAGAGGCTGAGTAGATTGCCGCAGCGCGGAAAATGATTCATGAATTTCATGAAGATGGAGGAAGCAATCATAATATCGGATGTAGCACTACACGGATGAAAATATTTATTTTGCTATATGTATGTGTCTTTCTAATTATTTTATTGTTAAGAACTATTATTATTAAGAAATTATATGTTACTTTACATTCGTATTGTCGAATACTCTACGAAGATTTCATTTTTATTTACACATAGATAAATACAACGACAGTCGTACTTCCATAAATGAAACGTTAATAAATATCATATGATTCGGAATGTTCATACATCGGCTAGGATCCATTTCGCAAATTTTGAAGTCCAGACTTGTTTCCGTGTTTATTCTGTTCGAAATGGAACTAGCATACCAAGGTGCGTTTTTGAAGATATTTCCCATCAGAAATATTTCCAAAAATTCTTATTAAGTGAATATGGAGAATGTTAATAAATGTGTGTCTCTTAACTTAAGCACGTAATGGACTTTGGATGCTCAAAGTTACGAAAATAATGATATTTATGAAATAATTTATATAAATAGAGCGTATTGATAAATTTATTTCTACTATTACATGCATAAATAAAGCGCGATTATGTTTAATCACTTAAATAAATAACAATTTAAGAATAATTCGCTGTCCCTTATACGTGACAATGTCAAAGTTTGTTCATACTCTTCGAAATTGGAATGCAAAATATAATTCTATCAATTTTGAAAGACTATTTATTTCTATTAAGGATGCAGTTTCGTGATTGGATTACTTAAGTACGTATTTTGTGAAAGAGGACGTGGATATTATTTATTTACATTCTCGATTCGACGTCGGAATGTTACAATGTCGGCGCTTGGACGTTACTTGGATTGATTGAAGTTGTAAAGCGAGTGTTAAAACTTATGGTAAAGTACTTGCGTTACCGAACCTGTTATCCTTTCTTTAATAATTCTTATAGATTTCCAACCTTCTCTCCCCGTCGTAAAATATATTTTTATCTCGTCCGAGTATGGAAAAAGATTTAATTACGTTGTAATTAAAAGGAACAAACACTCGTAACATTTTATGCGCGCGTGTGTCCCGTTTCGTTGTGATACGTCTCATCGAGAACTCTCTGCACGACATGCATATTCTGAGCCCTATTAAGTCTTTCCTCGCGTTCCCTTTGAACGCGCTCTAATCCCTTTCTGGCGGCTTGAGCGTATCGCTTGGAAAGCGCAACTTCGCCTCTTGCACCTGGGATGTGACCCGTGTAACCGACGATCGGCGGCCGTTCTGGTGAAACATGATAATCTGTAATAATAATGGTAGCATCGATTTTGATTAACAATTAAAATTATTCAGTTGACATGTGACGCTTCGCTAATGAACGTTTTAATTAATGATAATTTTTATTTGATATCAAATTTAATGAAGCCTGTTAATGTATTTCATACAACCGTGTTAGCTAGATATGCGTAATATTAAATATTAATAACAATCGGCGATGGAATATAATAAATTTAATCAGTCTTATGAATTTTTAACGATTGTTAAATGAATAAAAGAAGAGATTATCTTTCGTTAGTGGTCTATAATTATTGTTTAAATAAAAATTATTTCAAAAATTATTGAAGAAATTACATGTTGTAATCACTTGTTTTCAATCATTTGTAATCACTTTACTTTAGCTTTAAACGATAAACATTATGCAAGCATATTAAATAAAGATTCATTTCACGTTATCAGTATTATTGTAGTTCTCTGAAATATTATTCCGAAGTATCTAATCACACGTAAAAAGTGCGATCGGTAAGTAAAAATATTCATCAATGCCGATTAGATGAAATCACTGTGTCTGAATATTTCGTAATAATCATTGTTAGAAAATTATCGAAGAAGAGCAAAGAAATCAATTGGGAATAGATATGTGTTAAAAAATGCGCGTATTAAAGCGAATAGACGTTACGTATATAAATCGCCAATAAATCTATAATTGTGGTTCACGAGATAAGGGAGACTTGAAACGAATCGGTGGCCAGCTGAAGCATAGTGACCGTACCGAAGGTTCCTCTGTCTTTATCACGACCGTGATCCATCTTGATGTCCACATTATCCGCCCGTGCTCGCGACAGGAGATCTCTCGGATCCGTTCGCTCGGCCTGAGCTCTCATCGCGTCTCGCCGTGTCCTTAGCTTCATCTGTTCTTCGTGCCACTCTTTGGCACCGACTTCCACGGCTCTCATGAAGGACAGACCGTACCTATTGTTGAAGCCAGGAATATATCCTGTGGTGAACCAGCACAATTTGACATCAAACAACATTCGCCTTGAGGAAGAGCGCGTCGTACATCGAATCTTTGATATGGACTTCAGGATACACCGGAAATGCGTGCATCAGATTCGCAAAAATTTCTATGTAAGCCGTAAGGAGTAAGCTCTCGAGTAATAATAATTTAGCAAATAAATCATTCGACTGTTACACATACAAATTCATTTCTTGCTTTCACGGATTGATGATTTCATCGGCAGTCATCTCTATCGCAGCCACCTGCCCGAGAAAAGTTCATCGAAAATGAACGGCTATTCTATCGATCAAAATCCTTCCTGTATCGTTGTAGAGAAATTTTTTAGCTTTACAAAAACAGCAAGAAACTAATTTGTATATTTAATACTTCTAGCTTCGTTCGCGATATAAATACGCAAGGCGGGACTGTTATGTTTTCTTTCTGTTAATTGGAGATTAGAATTCATGATAAATAACAGAACTCGTGCGCCATTTGGATGCATGATACGTATGCGAGAATTGAAAATTACGTTTTACGTAACCTCGGGATTAAGAGCACGCAGTTACCGTTGTAGGCCTGACGCGAGCTGTTAATTGCAGGTGATTCAGGTTACTCGATTAGCGCTAATCAGCTACATCGAAGGCTGCGTTAAAGCAATTCTATTCCATGAGATTCCGAAACGACAAAAGCAGCATCCTATTTTACGCTTTTACGAAATTTAACTTTTTCGCTAAGCTGCGCATCACTCTTTCCCCAGAGGAAATTAGTCAAGGCCATTGCGAGCGGTAACTTCTCAAGTTCCAAGACATTACATTCCGCAGTTCTTTTTTGTTAAGTAAATGCGACGAGACACATATTACCGGTATATCCTAAGATATATGGAGGCGCCTTGTACACCCTTGGCTCGTCACTCCAGTCCCCCCTGATCTCTTTATCCCTTGGAGGTCTTGGTAACTGAACTTCTCTGGCTGAATTTGGCCGGTATGGTCCGGTCTTGAGAACTCTCTTCTCCAACAATTCCTGACGACACAGAGATGAAAATCAACAGGAACATTTTTGCTCTCCCCCAAAAGTTTTTTGAAAGCGTGTGTCGTTTTCGTGATTCGAAATTTACTGTTACGGTTTCTGCTAAAAAGTTTCTCGTTACCTTCACGATGTTTTTACCTTCATTATCTCTTGCGTATTCGCCCCAAATCTCTTCCCAACGCGAAATTTGAGCGTGGGACAATGACCCGTATACCTGTGCAAAAGCATATACAATTTATAGCAAAATTAATTATGAACGACTTCTTAAATATGAAAAGATACAAGTAATAATGTAAATGTTACGTAGCAACGGCGCATAAAATTATGCGAACATATCATGAATGTTTCCCCGTCTAGAGATATCCAATTCTTAAAGTCTTAAAGCGTGACACGTGTACGTACGGCTTCCCAAAAAGATCTGTATTTGTAGTTACTCATCGCAAGTGAAACATACGGAAGATATACATCCAAGAGAAGATGCCATAAAATCTTAGACGCGCCGTAAAATATAGCATTCTGCATACGTTTAATTTGATAACGCATGCCGTAAAACGTATGTCGTAAAATTAAAAAAGCCCAATTTTGCTCAAGCCCAAAGAAAATTCGTCTCCTCTAGTCAAGAGAAAGACAAAAGGGAACGTATCGTAGAATTACAGAAGAAATCCTTTTCTCGTATACATAACAATAACAATAACAATCACACTTAACGATTGATTAATTCGTCTTAAGTAATTAACGAACAAATTACGAAATAATCTGTAAATCGAGACTGAAGGAGCACGAAATTAGGCTAATCCTAGCTTCATCATGTTCTACTCGCTTAAATCTTCAGGTGGTAATCGTGCAGGCAACTTCGATAATTCGAATAAAAAAGAGATATAATAGTTTCGATATTCCAGTTGACTTACACGCTTCGTTTTAAATGCGTCTGAGAGTATGGTATATCACGGCCGAACCCTAAATAAAGTAATCGCACAACCGTAAAAGCGGACTACCGGTGACCTAGTAAATCGAGCCTTCACTTTGTGCTGGTCACGGTAGAATAACCAGTAGTAGCCGAAATGGTCACGTCTATGTCTCTGTTTCTTCTTCTCTCTTCTTCGTAATTTAAAAATTGTTAGTAGCACATGATCTCTCTCTCTCTCTCTCTCTCTCTCTCTCTCTCTCTCTCTCTCTTTCTTTCTCTCTTATGATCCAAAGGTTATTAGTAGTCCACGATATCTGGAGAAAATGAAGGCTCTCCGACGCTCTTCAAATGAAAATCGAAACTTCTTGGACGCTTTCCCGTAAAATGTCCTCCCAAGGAAAAAGACAAAAGAGAGACCCGCGATAATCCGCGATGACCCATTAACGATTGCTTCTTACTGCTCGTTCCTTCGTGAGAGAGAACAAGAACGAGATGCCGAGATCGACAGCTAAGAGTTTCTACTATTCTCCTCAGACACTTTTTTCCTGCCCAGTCGTCCGTTTCGATCCGCGTCTTCTCTACTCGGGTCGATACGACAGGGCCAGGGTAAATCACGATAAATAGCAGGAGGTGATCCGCCATAAGGGTAGTTTTGCGTGCGATAGCCTCGCGTGGGGTGTAAATTGGCGCGGTACCAAGCGCGGTACCAGCGTTTCCGTCCCCGCGCGCAACCTCGAGGTCAATACTTTGGGAATGAACGGAGGTCGTCCGGCCAGATCTAGTTCGCGTCCGATGCAATCTCGGAAGACCTCTTCGAGTTTCTCGCCTGTCCGCGCGATCGGCAAATATCGCGGATCCAAATGCATAATGCATCGGGCGCATTATGCATTATGGATCACGTGGGCCTGCTTTTATCGCGGTCGATGTATTTCTTTCGATAATTTTCGAATGCTAATATAGCCTAAAGTCCCGATTGTCGCAATAGTCGTCGACTTATGACGAATAAGTATATGAACTTTAGGAAAATTTCACGTGGAGTCATCGGTTCGATGGCGGAAGGAATTTTAAATAAAGTTATTAATGAATTTAGCGAGATAGAAAGAGAAAGAGAGAGATATGTATTACGGTATGATCACTTGTAGATTTATCTTCCAAAAAATATTATTTCGTTAATATTCAACCTAATGTTATTCAACTGTCATTATTATTATAGCTTTAGCCCTCAAGCATCTTTAGCGAGCCTTTAATTGTAGTCAGCAGCAACTTTTTAAAGTTCACCAGTAGGTCAAATTTAGACTCCTTGTTTCTCTGGCTTCTATTCGATTCATGATCGAATCGAATCGAATCGAATCGGATCGCTTCAAGCTGCTATGTCCGCGAAATAAAAAACTCAACTCTGATCGTTCGTGAGATAAGCATGGCTGAAAATTATTTTTTCGATCGGATGCGATTTCGTAGTGGAATTGATCTCATTGATCTCTGCTTTACGCGTTATATATTCTATATCGTGTCGAACGCATAGCGGCCGTGCGCGCTCTATGAATAACTATCAAATTATTCATCTAAGATAAACTTCTCGGAGTGACGTTGGTCTCGATACACGCACTCGTCATACAGCAGTGTGTACGTAGCTAGAGCGTGCAGTCATTAAATATTCCGTCCGTATATGCCACATCCGTATCTTGATGTCGGACCATGCGTAGAAAGTTACAACTCCGTTATTACGAGCACACGTCTGAGCTAAGGTAACGGTAAAAGTTAAGATCTGAAGCTTCCCCGAACAATCGTGTGATTTTATCGCTAGATCTAGTTTAACAGTTGCAAGAATCTAATTAAATTTACGGCTCCGTTAAAGGCAGGCGATAAAGCTCTCGTTAGCCTCAGCTGTTGTTGCATAATACACGCAAATGTACGACGTACAACAATGGAGCAGATAATCTGCAACTGCAACTGCACGCGCGCATGTGGCAACAACATTTCGGTGACAACGTGTAGAGCTTGCCCCGATAGACCGACAAGACATCAGTTTCCTGTTCCTTTAATTCTTCTCCACTCTCTCGCCAAGATGAAATAAATTCAGGAAACGCTGGATTTGTGTTTCATGACGTCGCAGGCAGGCTAGACGAAAGTTTCGTTAGCGAAATACACCAATGAACCAAAGATTCACCACGATGAATCAATCGATCGATCGAGGACGGACCAAGCAGAATCGATCGTTGATTCGAGCCGCGTGAGACTAAAAACAGATTTACGAGCATGTGCACTTACCCCGGCAAATGAGCGGCATAGTTCTGCCTGAAGAATTGCTTCCTCTGCTCCTCACAGAGTGAGTCGAACATCATTCTCCTCGTTGCCTATCGTTATCACGCGCAATCGAGCTAAATGAGTCACAACGCGACGATACTCGCGGAGATCCTCGAATCTTTCTTCATATCTTCATCTCTTCTTCTTTTTCTTCTTTTCCCGCCGCTCAAACGTGCGTCTCTATCAGAACATGATATCGCGGTCTTTATCTTCCGGAATGTCTTGATTATCCATCAGTAGCAAACGGCAAATATTCCTCGGCATCTGTCCAATCAGCATTAATCAGGATTGACTGCAATCGATCGCGTTTGATGATATCGCTGTTGATTGATGTCAAAGCTGATGGATCCCGCAGTTTTATCGCAGCTTATCCCCCGCAGGGCGTTCTGCGAAACCATTAAAATCGCACTGATGCGGACTTCTTCAGCGAATCAGCCCAAAGACCATTGAAGATCACGTCGTATGATCGCGCCGATGACGATCGCTGACTGGGAACGATCATCCGCTCGGGTGGGATGATCGACTGACTCAGCGGAGATCCGCTGAGGCGGGATGATCGATCGACGTCGATCTCGACTGCACGCGACCGGCCCGATAGTGAAACAGGACTGTATATAGCCGGCCCGAAGATACATAATGCGAGCTGCGTTCCACCAAAGACTCGCCCCTCCAGTTTCGCTCGCGCGCCTCCCTTCACAAAGGGGTTCCGGACAGGGGTCCGGAACGTGTTGTTAGCGCATGCCGTTCAATCGCACGGAACGCCTCAACTTCGATACTCGCGGACTCGAAAGCGCCCTTAAGCGCCCTTAAGCGCGCTGCCGGTCGTTCACCCTTCGTCCCTTCGTTTTCAGCATTAAGATGGACGCGGGGAAAGCATATGTTTGCACCGATCGCAAACATATCGACTTCACTCACTCACGGTTTTTCATGGCTGTGGAGAAATACACTTCCTTAATGCGTTACACGTGATGAACACCAGTCGGTAGTGATCAAGTTCATTTCCATGATACGGTTTTCGTTTACTGAAGAAATAAAAACGGCAGTCTGCCATTAAGTGTGGCATGGAGCTCGCATGGAGCTTTTATGTCTCTTTGCACTTGTTCTGCTAACAATCCAGATTCTCGTGATTATCCCTCGATTCGGTGAAAATAATACGTGCACTTTTCCTTTCACGTCGCAGTCGTAACTATGGACACTTAGGCAGGCAACAGTTCCTGAAGTAACTCGACCCTAGGTGAATAATCGATATAGCGGTTGTGTGCATCGTTGTTTCTTCACAAAAGCCATTTCAGCAAGTAATAGGATGATTGACTCGATGACTTCCTCTTGCGATTTACAAAATGTAAAATGAGATGTAAAATATGGGACAGTATAAAGGTGTCAAACATTTTCACCTTTGCTTTATATTGTTCAATAATATTCACTAGAGCAGGATGATAATAATTATAGCACTGCAGTAGCAAGGTTCATGATGAATAAATTTCTCGTTAAAAGTTGATAATATTGTTCGAAGGCATAGAAAAACATTAAATATTATGTTTCACGATGATTTGTAACAGTTTGTCATAAATGATAATTTATGACAAACCAGATCCATCTTTTTAAAATAAATATCAGATATTAGATCACTTTATCTTACCAATGATCGGTAATGTAAATCACGCCAATGAAATTCTAATCAGCATATGATATATCTTACGTTGATAACATTCTTAGGATCTCTTTTTATTTAACGAGCACTCTGTTTTCATTTATTTATTAAGGAATATTTAATGTGAATATTCTAGTTTTGAAACATTCCCATGACTTTTATATATTATGTAATCAAGGAATACGCAGCGATGTGCATGTCATAACGCTTTTGTTTATTTTTACATCGATTTAATGCAATGCATATGCATAATATATAAGAATATTATATATATACTAATACACACACACAGAGACATACACACACACACACACACAAACACACACACATATTTATATATATATACAGATACATTATTATTATACAAGTAATATTCATGGCAGATCTTTGTTCCAATAATTGTTCGCATGTGTTTTTATGATACATATCTATAAAAGTAAAATGCTTGCAGAAACGTAAACGTACGTAATATATTGATTTTCAATTCATATTATACGTCGCAAAAAACGTGTAATTTTAGTAAAGTTTAGATGAGCTCAAGTTGCCGCAAAACCGTTTGCTCTGCATGACGAAATATTTGCGTATACAACTGTGTCTCATTAACATCATATCATTTTAATTGTTTTTCGAAGAGCGAGGCAAAAGAACGGGGCCACAAACTTCGCGCGACGCTTTCATAACTCTTGGTTGTTATTCATTATCTAGTTTACCTCATTTTTGCGGGATATTCAGGTTTGTAAACTATTACTTCTTATTTATCGAACACGTGCATTTATACGTTCGTTATATCTTTACTCATTAGAATTAAGTTATCTCGTTAGAAGTAATTTTCTGGCAAGCTCGCTAATTGGTAGCGCAGGATTTCTTTACGGATTGGAAGTCTCTGATCTCTCGAAATAGGTTTCTTACTTTATTTTATTTTAAAAACTGCTTCTACCTCCAATTAGCCTTTGAGCATTTATTAATTCAGTAGGAGATTCAGTAGAATCGTGCCATACCGAGGAGATAACAACTTGACAAAGTGAAGACGATTTATTCGCGTAATTAAATTCTGCTTGAATCATCATAACAGCATTTTGTTTGTATTACACATTTTCTCGAAATACGTAAGACGCTTACGATGCGCATTCTTTCTTACATCATCTATTTAAAGCATACTATAAATAAGAATCACTTATGCACGGATGGTGTGTCGTAAAGATGCAAGGTGTAAGACGCACCGTTGAAAAACGGAGGCCACCGCTAATAAAAAAATTAATTTGCCTTTAACAACTAAATAAATCATATCTGCGACGACAATACCGCGGTACTCGCAGTAACAATAAATCCCTCTTCCGCTCTTCCCAAGGTCGACGGTCGAGCAGATTTGCGCATTTTCGTATTATGTCGTGGACAGAGATCAATGAGGATTAATAGTGATTCATTTGTTGGGAATTCCGGTTAATTCCTTGCCACCTTGTATTCAGATTCATTTGTCCAGAGAGACGAATCACCCGCCTTAAACTACGCTAAATTATGCTGTCGTGCCGAACGGCATGATGGCATGATGATCCTAATAGAGAAGTTTAAGACGTGTTCGAAGCATTCAAAGATGAAGTTAAATCTCTTTTCTGTTTTAGAAGCACAGAAACGCACACGGTAGTAATTTTGCATTTATCTATCCAATTTTTTATCTTTCATCATCCATCGATACATTTACATTCGTGCATATGCCTTACGTGTTTTTATTCAGATAATTGTTAATGGATCAAGCAGCATTGGCAATTATGTCGCTCTTCGGCGCGTGGAATTTAATCGATCGCGTCAGATTCGTATTTCCGCTCATGTTAAGACTGAATATATATATATATATATATATATATATATATATATATATATATATATATGTATATTTGTTTTCGCTGTTTAATGTACCTTAATTCTGCTCGGGAATCTCATTACATCATTCGCTGCATGCCTTTCGTTATACCTCGTCTCAACGTCTTTTCTTAAAAAGCTTAATTTCAAATATCTCAATATGCAAGAGTTCTCCTCCCTTTTTATCTGCCTTCATTTCCTTCCTCCATGAGAATTATTATTAATCGTTCGTTGAGTTTATTTCGCAGGCTTTCAGCGTTATTAGTAATAATTAATGCACGATCGCATGATGAACTCGAAATCGTTTTTCCGATTAATAATAAAAATTTAAAGTTACAGCCAAGTAAGCCGGTAAACACGAATAATAGAGCAGTTTTCTATTCTTTTCATCTTTTACTTTCTTCTCACTGATGACTCTCGTGAGAGAGAAAGCTAGAGAGAGAGAGAGAGAGAGAGAGAGAGAGAGAGAGAGAGAGAGAGAGAGAAAGAGAGGAAGAGAAAATTAAATTATTCTTTCCATCCCACATTATTTACATCTCATTTTAAACGTCAATTCCTGCATTCGAGCGCATCTGCTTCGTCGTAGATCGCACATCACTCGGCAAGTGCTAGAGTCAAGGAAACTAGAACTGTCATCAACAGCTGATTAGGGCGACAATCATAGCGAATGAATCTACCTGCGCCGTGCACTCTAGCACGCCTACGCGAGAGGACAGTGCGCGATAGAGCGCCACCAAAAATCCGATCCGGCACGTCACGTCGCTGTGTGTATCAACATTGAAAAATCAATGGTAACCAATGACGTAGGTGTCCCGCCTCAACGGCCACCAATCGACAACCGTGCTCGTCCCCACTACCGGCCCATGAGCCTGCTGCTAGTGCACGCGCAGCCGGCGTGCTCATTCCGTAGCAGACTACCACAACGGACGGTCGCGAGTTCTGGACGGACGGGAAAGTCAGCCAGCTGAAAAAGAAAAGACGCAGAAATAGCCAGAGAAACCGCCAGATTTGCATATATACAGATATAGATATATCACCGGAAGCAGGCGCGCATCTGGGGACAGCGGCGTGTATGTTGTTTTCCAATCCTCGATATTAGCCAATCCTCGGTCACAGCCGGATCGACAGCTATCATCAGCGGATCGGGAAAGTTCCAGCATTCGTCCACGCTTACGTCGGCGACACGCGGATCGGATCGGCATCGATCACGACTTCGGTGATTAGCGAGATTAGCGGGAACGGCGAGGGAGGAAACTCTTGGCGGGGAAAACTGCCAGTGCGACGGCTATCATCAGCTGAGGATACGGTCGTCTCTTTTTCTCTAGCACGGCGAGGTGTGCGTTGAACTCTCTAGGAGCTACGGAGGGAGAGAGAGAGAGAGAGAGAGAGAGGGAAAGAAAGAGAGAGCGAGAGAGAGAGAGAGAGAGGGAGAGAGTGTGTAAACGGGAAAGGAAAGAAGCGAGGGACGGTAAGAGAGGGACGGACTCCAGCCGCCGGTGGGACAGTGTGTGTGTGTGTGTGTGTGTGCGCGCGCGCGCGCGCGCGAAAGAGAGAGAGAGAGAGAGAGAAAGAAAGAGAGAGTGCACGCACGCCGGTAACACACGCACGCAGACGGGATGGCGTTTATGATGCCTGTGATGAAAAACGAATGGGACATTTACAAGACCAACCGCAGCCGGCGCTCATCCGAGTGCTCCAATCCGCAGGCCTGTCGCAGAAAGGTGAGTTTCTAATGTAGAAAGAAGGCAAAAAGAGAAAACGGGGGAAGATGGGGCGTGCGGATTGGAGCACGCCAGCAAGATTGGAGCAATCTTCCCGCGGGATATTCCTCTGTCGTGTGTTTTCTTCGGAGAATCCATTGTCATCGGCCATTATCGCCCGTTACTAATATCGGCTGAATTTACTGCTATTATTGATGTTATTTGTACCGGCCGTTGTCGATAGCTAGTAATAGAGCAGAATGAAAAGGAACCAGACACAGAGAAATATCCCGTTGTCCCGCAGAAATGTTTCCCCATCGTTTGAGACGATAAAGAGTAAACGGAAGTTACTACAGACTCTGCCGTCTCGGGCAATTAATACACGATGGACACGAGGAAGCAAGAGAGTGCGAAGTTGGGAAACGATTTGGCTAAAAGTTCCAGGACATATTCGGGACACGACGTGTCGCACGAAGCGACTCGCGGGAAACCGCGATAAAATATGCATCGAGCATATGACGGTACACTAATAGCGCGCGATATAGTAACTATTGCAAATACGAATAACTGGAGAAAAGATCAGCGATCGTCAGAGTCAATAAAATTTAAAATTCTCTAGCAAGTGTGCAAGACTAGCACCCGAAAGGTGCAGATGAGATTATCGCGCGAATGTAACAGCGAACGGAGAAAGAGAAAGAAGAAGGGAAAGAGAGAGAAAGATTTATATGTACATTTTTTTACCTAACAACGATAACAATGATATAAATAATAAAAAATAACAATCGTATGAATACTCTGATCGCATGGCGAATACGCGAATTTGGCGGATTTGTGTTAATTCGTGTTTTGTTAAATTTTTGTTTCGCACAACAAGCGAAGTTGTCAAAAACGAAAACGGACAAGAGCAATGGGAAACATCCGAACGTAAAACGTACACGAGCGACGTGATTATCCCGGCAACGTCGCTTGTTGCATCAATTAGCGTGTGAGGAGCGGAAGCGAGGAAACAACGCGTAAACTTTTACAGCGCGCCGTAAAGCCTACATCCGTTTAGTATCGGGACACCTTGTATATAGGATTGGATTGCAAGAATCAGCGAGTTTTAACAATGTTGGCGCCGGCCGGCTTGATGCGTCACTCGCGCGCATTGTATCACGTGCGCGAGTGTCAGTGTGGAAAGCCAAGTCGGCGGACATTGCGTGCCAGCGCGGAGAATAGCGGCCGGAAACTCGCACGCTATTTGTATCCCGCGCGTATATCTTCCGTCTCTCGCTTCCTTGGCGCATCGTTTCCAACGACCGCGGCGTTGCGCCGATGACCTTGGAGTCGCGCGTGCGCGCGCGAGAGAGGGAGGTTAGGATCGTGAAAAGCGCCGGAAACGCAAACGCAAAGCTCGAGCGCCATAGACTGCACGCGCAATCTTTTCAGGTCCGGCGAACCGCCAGCAGACACAACCGTCTCGCAAAATGCGGCGCACCTGATCGCCCCCCCGCCCCCTCGATTCTCATGGTAATCGGTCAGCAGCCGAGCTTCGCGTGATTGTGTGATTGCAGTGTGATGCACGAGCGGTGTCCATTTCGAAAGAATTGCCGCTTCGGACCGAAGACGAGGCGCGCTTTCGAGATGAATGCCTCCCCCCTCCTTCCTCTCATAGCTCGGCAAGATTCGGCAGGAATCGCGATTCCACCAGCTTCCGCCAGCTATCCAGATGCCACCTTCGCATCATACCGATGTCGACGTTTGCATATTCGCGTGCAAATATTTATCTTTTTACATTACATCAGTAAGGATTATGCATGCACGCAGAGACGAAGATCCGTACTTGTTTCGTTTGTGTGTTGCGAGGGAAGTTAAAGTTATTCTTTGTATCAATTCGTTGAATCTCTTAAGAGCTACGAGAAGTGATCCACGCATTGGTTTTGTGGCTGTGTGGCTGTTGAAGATCTGTTTTTCTCATGACGATCATTCATGCCGCGTTTATAATAGATGGATACTAGATTTCTACCATTAGATTTCTCCATATCACTATAGAAATTTTCTTCCGCAGTTGTGGTAAATTCTTCTTTCTTTTCGTGCTGCTTTGATCCTCATGGAATGGAACGTACGCTTTGCAAGGATCGAGAAGGATCAAAATTACATTTTTTAATTACTTTTGCCTGACACATTTGCTTATCTTTCTCAGAAAAGGAGATAACTGATTAACATTAACTTAAATATCGAATTAAGTAAAATCCAGCAAAACGGATAATTCGTAAATGCATACATATATTTTTATAATAATCTCTTTTGCTAGTGCCGAGATGCTTTACGCGAGAAGTACCCTAAAGTATCGTTTCAAGTTTGTCTCAATATGCATTTCCGCTACGTTTTCAACGATTTGCATAATTTCCCATATATATATATATATATATATATTCCTCGTGTGCGCGCGCATGCGCGGCGTGTGTACATTGCGTGTGTTGTTTCTGCAAATATGAAAAGGCGCTTTTGTTTCCATCGACGGATATATATATATATAGGGGGAGGGGGGAGGGGGAGGCGGAAACGATTTTCACGAAAATTGATTCCACGCAGACACGACGAGGTGGACGAAGTTACGTTAATTCGTTTCGTTCTTTTGAATCGCACACATCCGATACGATAAAAGCTTAATAACTTTTTCTCTAATTTCAAAGCACGCGTTGAGTAAATTGTTTCTCTCGTCGATCATGCTCGAATCTCGTGGTTGTTTCGAGCCGGCGTTCAATCGGTGAAAGAACCCGGGAAAAAAGATATTTCGCTCTCGCGAAATCGTTGCCGTAAAAGACCGGCTCGCCGCGCACGGAACCGGTTTCCTTTGGACGTCGCTAAATTATATTTGCAGTTGCTGAATAAGCATAGTTAATGACAGGCGATGATCGCGGGACCACGTGTCTCGCGGGATAAATATACGCCGGCCATTTGGAGTTTATTTCTATCGCGACGTAGGTAGTTTGCGCGCGTAACGTCAAATTGCGGATGGCGCGCACGCGTATTTATCGCATCCGCAAACGTTAGCGCAAAAGTACGTCAGCTAAGGCGACTCCGCTAATCTCCGCGCGCGCGGTCAGTATAGCATTTACCGTGCAGTCGCGGCTGTAACATTGACTTGTAACATTCCGCGATTCAACGCATTCGGGAGGCATCCGGCAGGCTTTTGCGAGATTTCGTGACATTTCCATATTCCACGACGATGTTTACACAGCCGTTAATCGCGAGTCGTTTCGTCCCAGACGAGTCCCGCTTTCTCGATGTGAGTTTAGCTCGATAGCGGAAGATGCAGCGTGCTCTCGCAACGTGGCGACTTGAAAAAGCCGCGTGCTCGAATCCGAAAGGGAGAACGCCAAACGGAAAAGCGTCACTGTAGGTCTAGGACACTCTGTAAGCTTGCAAGCTCGTATCTATGACGCGATGTTGCGCAAGCCTGGTTTTGCGTTGATTCCGCAAGCGCGTCGTGCGTTGAACTCTCAGGGTTCTTTCCCTTCGTTCATCAATCAATCGATGAACTTCGCTCGGCAATCGCGCGATCGACATCTCGTCGATGCCGATGACCATTTTGCACAAGAAAATCCTCCTAACGGACCTGTAACCGTTGACTAGCTTTATCCTTCCGCGCCAATCCGCCATCCCGTGCCAATTCGACCACGTGACTCCGAAAGTCGCAAGTGCGAGGCATGACGCAAGCGCCACGATGATGACCATTACTGCCAGAATGCCAGCTTAATGCGACATCGTGAAATGATCACCAATTACGTAACGCTAAACATCAGCGCACTGCGCATTCTTCTCTCATCCACGCGAGAGACGCTGTCGCGATATTGATCCGAATCCGATTTTCATTCGGCTGGATTTGCCGTCGAATTCGCAATCGGGAATCGCCGAGAGAAGCGCAAGAGCTTTGATAAACGCGCGTAGTTTTGTCTCCAAAATATTTTGCATCCGAACGAGAGAGAAAAGAAAATCATCGTTGAGGTTAGGAAGGTTGCGCGTTAATTACGTGATCAACGGCATTAACGATCGAGATATAGATCGAAACGATCGATAATAGGATCGATCAATCCGACGAATTAATTGATTAACGCGTTTGACGCTACGTTTGAATTTCCCGCCGCGGCGGATGGTTCGCCGTTAATCGCGTTTTCAAATTACTGTTATGTTCGAGAGCGTTAGTTTCGATTTGTAAACCATATCAATTTCGTTTATACGTCTTACGAGACGCTTATCAATCCTAAAATTAAGATATGATTTGAATTTATCGCATATCGGGACTTGATGGATCAATGAATTGCAGCAAACACATTCCGCACGTTCAGCACTTGTCTTGAATCTTCTTTTCTTCTTCTTTTCTTCTCATAGTGCCGTGACGCTTAATCTAGCGTGTAGGCGTTCACGTTTTAAATCGCGCAATGCGAATTGTGTCTTCTTCTTATGAATAAACTGCCAGTGTCTGGGATATCTCACCGTTCGTAAATATTCCATGAATATTAATTGCAAATGTTACCTGGTCCTCCTTTCTCTTCCCGTTAAGCTGGTAATTTTTTAACAGCCGCCCGGAGGCCATTCTTTTGGATTTTCCTGCCATAGTAAAGTCATACAGTTTCTGATTGATTTTTTCTGGGTTTCTCGTCTTGCAGTCATCGATTCCCGTTACCTTCGATGACGCTTTCTGTCGTTTTCTTCATCCTCGACAGAGGTTATGCCGCTCGTACTTTTTTTACAGTGCTAGTGAATTCTAGCGCCTAACCCCAGCCAGGAGGACCTAATTTTTGGGTGCGATACGATTTGTATGTTAAAAGAGAGAAACCGAGTGGAAGTTGTGGAGGGGAGGGGTTTTCTTTTATCGTACGGATGCGATGTTGCGAATCGAACTTGGGTCTTCCGATCGTCGAGTAGTCACTCTCGACTCTCGGTTATCCGCTCCTGATGGTTGGCTTGACCAATAATCGATCGTACGCGATGTTATTTTCGATCAGTTTATTATTATCTCGTAATGCTTCGATAAGAAGCATGTTTATGAATTCAAGCTCTTCTGCCACGCATTGGGAGAATCATGGGAGAATCAAGATGAAACGAGAAACATTTGCGCCCTGTTGCGTTTTGCTCCATTTTCATGTGGATTATGTAATCGCATGTAATGCGACGGTGAAAACGGCGCGCAAACAGCGCCACAGAATATGTCGAGAACATAATCAGACAACATAAACGGCGCGTTACTCGCCGTGCAACAGTAAATGTTGCACTTGAGTAAAGAGAGCTGCACCTTATGAAGAAATCTGTCGATCTGTGTACGACGTTTTATGAATTTTTAAATCCGCACGATGAAATGTTACGCGCGTCCTCCGTTAATATCTTTCTCGAGACGTTATAAGGAAAATTATTAATGGTTGAAGAATTATAATAAAACATGGAGCGGGTGTAAAACCGATTTGGTGCTCCGACGATTTCTTATCGTTGGAGCTTGAATTTTAAACGCTTTAATAAATTTTTATTCAAATATTAGGTGTACATGCTTTTTATGTTTGTATTTATGACAAAACATTGATAAAATATCGGCAATAAGCATCGCGACACGTAAAGTAAAACAAAACAGAGATGAGGCGAGACCTGAAATTGTAACTAAAATTCACCACATAAATCTTCCGGAGGATATGAGAGTCATTGTAGTCGTATATTGCGTCGTCCTGACTTGATCTTGTTTGCGGTTTGCAGTGTGTTTGCATGTGTGTGAGAAGAGAGTGACGTTATGTACGCGAAAACAGATTGGTTCCGGCTAACTCTGCTCTTTCCAATCTACATTCTACATTTCTAACGATCTTGATTAGCATAATTACGACGCGCGCGCGATTACGGCAGCGCAGAAAAGCAAGATACATCGTTCGCCGCGCTCGGATGGCGTGTCACAGCGGAAAGTAATTTGTTACTTCCTGTAAACATTTTCTGTCAAAACGGCTCAGATTCGCGTCTCTTCTAGTTGTATACGTGAGGCGTTTTAATCGACGCGATCAATCGCCTTAACGATTAAGGAAACACAATTCGCTTTCTGTTAATATATTAGGCATACAAATTAATTCCTTGCTTTTTCTTTGCAAACTTTGAAATTTATCGAACGGTAATGACGAACGGTGTTGTAAATAGCAACACCTTCCTTTTCTTTGAGCTTCGAAGCAGTTTGCTGCTGCTTCTCAAATTTTTCAGCTTGCTCGGAGCATTCTGTCTTCAAGATTAAAGTCTCCTTCGCGAGATCTGCTGTAAGAATTTATGCAAGTCGTATGAGTCACTGCATCTTCACCTTCGAGGTACAACAAATCATTTGAGCGTCCTCCTTTACTCCTGAAACGCGCTGAATGCGCTCCTTATCAGAGGCCATCGCGTATACATCTATTTTCAGAGGTTATGTTACTCGCTCCACACTGCGATTCACTGCGGTATCTTGAAGGCGTAAAGCCTTCAGCACTTAAGAATCTCGAAAGAATCGATAAACGTCCCAATTTAAAATGATTTTCGGGATTTCCGGCCGAGAGAGCAAGAAATTAGTTTGTGCATCTAACAGTAAAATATTTATGCTTCTGCATAGGCAGGTGTCTCAAATCGTTTTCCCACATGAAGCAACGTTTAATGCGTTTCGTTTGATTCGTTTGTCGCAAACTGATAGCAATTTACTTTCGACGTCCGTTTCACTTATCGTCTTTCCATTGACCGTCCCGCGCGTTTTACGCTTTTTATCATGGTGACAATGTGCGGGCCACGTGAGCGCAGATCTCTAACGTAATCACGCGCGTAATCGTGTTTTTTTTTCCTTTTCTTTTTTCCTTTTTTTTCCCATTTACGCCATCTGACGATGAATAATTCATCGGTACGTTCACGAGTACGTGCAGCCCGTGTTGCGAATAAAAGTCCCGCGCAATGTAAATTTGTCGATCAATTAATCAAACGCGCTGTTGAGTTTGGCGCACGCTTGACGAGGGAACGCCAACTTTGCACGCGAATTAATCGCGCATCCGTTATCGATCCGAAATCCGGATTCTCATGATTTCTATACTCGAGATACTTGCTCGAGCTAGCAATTACCGTTTTGTGGCAATTAGAAATCAAGTCACCAAGATACGTGTCACTGCACGTTCCTTCTCCAAGTTCCCTCTTGTGTCAATTGAGACTGACAAGAAGTGTCCCGACACGTGAATCATATTTTAATCTGAATCCGAAAAAACGATATCGATACCGGTTTTAGTTTTTATTTTAATAATTTCTTATCACTTTGGAAGAGCTCACGCGTGCGTCGATGAACATGACGCATTATGTTTTCGTGCTACTCCTTACGTGTTTAGTCGATTGTGAATTTGGATACTGACGTAATAAATATAGTACCGTGAACTAATAATGATGAAAAAAACCGATTGATTTCCGATTATTAAAAATGATTACACGCTGACACCGAAATCTGGCAATCGATTGCCAGATCTGAACGGACAGGTATCTCGGCAACGTAACGCTGGAAAGTCACGTTCTAGTGTTCGCCACACTAGAGAAAGATCGGAAGATGCTGGACTATCAAGGAGATTTCGTTCCCGTCTCGTTATTTGCGCGCATCGAAGTAGTTTCGCGAGCGCGGAACTTCTATTAGTAGCTTTCACCGTTTGCGCGCATCGCACGAAGAGCGCAGGCTTCGCATGACTCCGTGGACCGACAAAGTCGGTCATTACCACGATGAAGTCTGCGTTTCGCGATGATCTCGTGATGAATATTTAACGGAATCTGGTTGAAAGCTGGTGGATTCGAAAGGCCGATCACGCGATCGAGGATTGACTAGTAGAGCGACAATAATGACAGAATCAACGATCGTTATTCCCATTTTCTATTGCGTCATTTCACGTGCAAGAATAATTCGTGGACAAGGACAATAATGATCAAGATTATTTAAGAAACAAGGGCGCGTTAGTGGTCGAGAATTCCGTCGAGCAACAATCGGCAGCCTCCACCTGGAAATTCGAAATTGGATTCGGAATTTCGTTCAGATCTCTCAATCGGCGACGTTTTCTTCTATTTGCAGGTGTCGGAATGCTCCAAATCGGAGGGCCCGTCGTTGTCGACCTCGCCCGGCTCCGACTTCCTGACCTCGCCAGCGCACCGATCCGTGCCGGTGAGCTCGCGGCACTTCTCAAGGACGTCTTCGAGGGCATCCCAAAGCTCCCTCCAGAGCCCGAGCAAGAGCACGAGCACGTCGCCGCCCAAGATTGGCAGTTCGAGTTCCCTCAACAAGTTCCACAACCGGCTGGTCGACAAGCTGAAACGTTCCCTGAAGAAGGCGGAGGACTGCGCGGAGGATCAGCGGAACCTATCGTGAAACAGTCAAGGGGTTTTGGGCCGGCCGCCTGTATCCGGCTCGAAACCGATCGAGATCCGACGCACTTCGGCACCTGCTACCACATCCGAGTCGAGCAACAATGTGGTCGCACGCTCGTGTCCGGATCCGCCTTCAGCTTGGTAGAGGGAGAGGAAGGAAGAAATGAAAAAGAGAGAGATGAGAACATAATACGAAAATGCAAGGGAGGGAGAGATACGTATGAGACTAGGATGAAGAATCGAGAGAGATGGGACGCTGAGTGTTCGAGTCTACGTATAAGAATGGAAAATCAGGCAGGATGAACAAGGAGGGATGAAGGAGGACGAAAGAGCTCAGCTTCCGGCCATCGCGCGAATCGAGGAACGAGCATGCAGAGTAAGAGACTCTGGCATGAGCGAGACGGGACGAGGAAGAGAGAGGACAGAACGATCCTTGAACTCGCTGATTGTCAACAGTCGATGTCGACGATTCTTGTGGGAGGTCGAGAGATATCTCGATCGAACGATCGAACGGTGGGAAGTTCGGTGAACGCTCGGCAGGATGAAAGGAACGTCGTTCCGTGTACATTCGCTGAACGTTGAAGCGAATGGAGTCTCTGTTTGGAGGCTGAAACGCTTGTTTTCGCGGAAAATTGAAGCAGTCCTGGGAAAAAAGATATTATCAATCAGCAAGAATTTTAGCGAGTAATTGGAACGATGTTGAGAGAAATCAGTCGACAAATCCAGGTATCAACCAGGGAGTTCTCCCGTTTGCCCGCAACGAGGAATTATTGCGAGAGTTCAAGGAAAAGAAGAGAGATGGAAGAAAAAGTTGAGGACGAAGCGAATGGAAGGATTGGAGGCTTCGATGCGGTCAACCGGTCGACGAAACGCAGCAAATTGAAGCAAGTTCCGTCCTCGCGACGGAAGTTCTCGCGGGTTATTGAAGATTGTTGGAGGTCAAAGTGCAGGAGTCAAGGACTGGTTGGACGAAGCAGCGAGGTATATTAATATGCGCGGCAAATGTCTCGCACGTTGAATGTCATGGGCTCGCGATTAGTCGGGGGTAATCCATTGAGTTGTTGGACCTAAAAGTTAAGTTCCTTCCTGCGCGCGCGCGACCCTCTATGTTGCCCTTTTTAATAACACGGTGGTCCGAGAAGGGACGAGAAGACAAAATTAACGAGACATTCAGCGGGCGTGTTTGCTTTCGTGGGAGGAAGATGGTGATCGTGACGTCACACGACGTACCGTACCTATCCATGTGATATCGGGGAGGATGCGATGTCGCAGAGATGCCGTAATCAGGAGGAGCCCTAATCTCTCTTGCGGAACAGTTTTCCTAAAAATCCAATTCAATCTTTCCTCGTATGACCGCGGACGACATCAATGCGCTTGACGTATTCGTCAAGCTGACCTTGGTATTTTACGGGTTCCTCGACAATGTTTTTTGAACGTCTTTTGAACCGACGCGTTTTTGATTCCGTTTGCCAAATTATTGCTCGCGGATTTAACGGGGAACGCAGGTCTCTCCGACTAATCCGCCCGATTAATCTGATTAATTCGCGCAATCTAAACCGGGCAGCGTCCTCTAATCAGCACGCCAGGCAGAAATTCATTTAAAGATAAAAGGCACGCGTTCTCATCGCGCATTCAGCATTAAATCCCGGCCTTTGTCCGCGTCGAATTCGCTTATCGCCCGATGGGGCGATATACATGGGAAGCATGTTTGACGTTCGAAATGAGGGTAAAGACGACGATTAAGCAGCGCGATGAGAACGCGAGCGGAAGCGTAAAGAGAAAGAGCATAGCTCTAGAGATGAGAAGCGAACATTGTTGTTCTCACTCTTGACAAAAAAGAGCGAGAACAATAGACGAAGGCTCGTCTCGCTCGGATCGGGGTCGAGCCTCGAGAGCGCACCGGAAGTGGAAGGACACTGTCCTTCGCGCGCGCGCGCGCGCGCGTGCCCTTCTTGCCCTTCCGGATCCGCGAGCGGACGGAGATACCTCTGGTAGACTGGCGACCTTACCGTCACGCGTGTCCTCTATTTGACCTTGCAAAATTAACCATACTCATCACGTGCTCGCCTCAGCACGTACGCTTCGCTCCGCGCGGTTTACTCTCTCGCATCCCCCACGCCTCCCCCTTTCCCTTAGCATGCTGATATCTCGGACGGAAGTCGCGACGGTGCAACGTGCAAATGGAGGGGGGCGTCTTTCGCGCGGCGTCGACGCGTCGAGCAGCGCAAAATTCATTGCCTTTCGAGAACGGAGGAGGCTCAGGGATGCAAAGGGGATGCAGATAACTCGAGGCATAAATCAATCCCTTTCGCTGTGATGGAGTTCTTCGCCCCGTTTCAGAGGACATCCTCTCTAGTAGAGGGGCCCTCTATCTTTATCTTTCTTCTTCTTCTTCTTCTTCTTCTTCTTCTTCTTTCCTGCACGCGCTTTGTGACCCCGCCGTTCGTAAGCGTATTCTGCTTCGAGAGACACTCCTGAAGGAGTCTCCAGATGAGTTGTCGCACGAAGGGCTAGCTCTCGAGAGCAACGATTTGCAATTGGCGACCGGCGCATTGCGTGTCGCCCTGATTGAACGAGACATTGCCGTTTCCTCCACTTTGTCGATAGCAACACGCTAATACGCGTGGCGAGGCCCACGGGGGAGCATGATAAATGCGTCCGGTACCATTAAACGCGCGCGCGCGCACACACACACACACACACACACACACGTCGTCGAGCGATGTAACAAGGTTTCTCCTCGCGCCCGAGTTATTCGTCTTTGTTGTTTCGCGTCGTCTATCTACATGGCGCTTGTTAATTTTTTCGTGTAATATATATATATATATATATAAATATATAAATATATAGTGTATTATTTCGTTGTAAATCGAGTCGGTCGGGAGGAGGAGGAGGAGGAGGAGGAGGATGCGTGTCCCTGCAGACGACGCGCGCAGGGGACGTCGAGTGTCGCGAGCGTCATTTCCGACACGAGAGATCAGGTTCCTGAAGGAATTGACGTGCCTCTTTCTTTTTTCTTCTCTTCATTTCTTCGTTTCAAAAGCCGCCAAGCCGAACTGAAAATTTGACTCGCGCGACTGAGAAGAATCCGTTCCGTTGATCGGATTCCGTTAATCGAGTCTCAATCAAGTCTCTTAGCTCGACTGTACACATTTAACAAATGCCGGAATGATCCAATGAAGGTTCCAGATTTCGATGAAATTGAATTCCCGCGATGAAGCAAGATCATGCACGGTTCTCTTGTCCGAATTCGCTGTAAGAAAGGACGGCTCGCGCTTGGTCAACCGTGTCGTGACCGACGCGCGTGTACCAGCGATGATGAGCGGAAATACACATAAAGCAGAAATAAAGCATCGCGAAAATTTTTTGCACTTTACGGGCACCTCGTGCGCGTTCTCGCCTAGCAACGCTGCGACATTCTTCGCGCTTCGTCTGCTGGTGGTCCTGTTTCCCCGCGAAGAATACAGTTTGCGCGCTTTCTTTCTATCGGTTGCGTATCGGAGATATTACGAGAACTGGGAGCAATTAAGTGATACCGCGTGTAACTCTGTGATACCGTAAGCTATAAGGTAGAATTACTCTGCAACGATTACGGGGAGGTGTTATAAGTTGGGACGAGACTCGCGCGAAGGCTTCGATTCTCCACTCCCGATGGCGGACCCGCATTTTTTGAAAACCGAAGCGATTTCTCTCCCTTTCGATTCGATCGAACGACAACGGGAGGAAACCTCCCCTCCGGCTTTCTTTTCCTCGGAATTACAGTCCGACGGATAAGGGAGGAAAGTGGAAGCGCGTTTGGACTTGCTTCGGACCTTTCCGAAAATACGGGGGAATCCCAGCAGGGATTCGAAGTCGTTCACGTCTTCGTGTCCTAACGTGTACATAATATTAAGAGGCTGAAGCTCCGAAAGCGCGCTCATTGCGCGCTCGATTACGCGCAAGTTATTCACGCAAGTTGTCTGAAAATTCTGAAAATCCGCCCCCGCGGATCCGATCTTGCTTGCGCTGCGGGGAATTCCCGCGCGATTGATCGATCAACGCGCGCGATCGATTCGCGCTTTCGGACTCACGTTCGACCTCAGGCGGAAGCTTAGTCGGTAGACATGATCACGCGGAAAATTTTGAAAATTTGCATAGCTCAACCTGCATTTCTTCGGGTGCAGATGGCAGGCGGACGAGGCTGGAAAAAGAAAAGAGAGAGAGAAAGAGAGAGAGAGAGAGAGAGAGAGAGAGAGAGAGAGAGAGAGAGAGAGAGAGAGAGAGAGAGAGAGAGAGAGAGAGAGCGAGTGAGTGAGAGAGGGAGAGGGAGAGGGAGAGATTACTCAAATATCGCTTAGAACACGGTGAAGCTGATTCCGGAGGGGATGATTTTGTACACGCGGACGCGCGTAACCGAATAATTTCCAAAAGTTGCCGCTTTATGTAAGACTGCTTTAGCGAGACGGAGAACGGAGACAAAAAGAGATATAATTATCGATATGCCGGGTGATAAGCCGTGATGCTGGACGAGACACTGGGACACGCGATGCTCTCGATGCGATAAACAATTGCAATTTGCGAATTTTGCGCGCATAATTCGCTGCATAACGTTACGTAACGTCAGCGTTGCGTATCACGCATGCCCAATAACAATGGGAAAGTTTTCGTAACGCGACGCAGGCCATGAATAAAATCGAAAGCTCTTTGCCACGTTACAAGCATTTCACAGAGAGATGTACATTCTTGTAAGCGGACGAGGCGTCTCGCAAGAGAGACAGATAACTATCGGACGATTCTTTCTAAAAAATTCGAATACAAGAGTGCAAGATTATTTTCTCGCGTACAGTGCAGTTATGTACAATCGCTTTGGTCGTTTGTACCTCCACAAAGGGAGAATTAGATATTAATAAGATATTTTCTCATCAGACGATTTTTGCATTTCTCACGTATCGTCGTGACAGAGTTACGAGACACCTCGGAAAAAGAAGGCTCGTCTGACCTCGAGGGTGCTCGCACCCCCATGCCGATCATTTATCCCGATCATTAAGCCCGACTGAAAGTTTCCAAATTGATTTGTTCAGCTTTGCGTCAGCTTTCACTGAACTCGCACGGGGTTTTCGCGTTGGCCGAATCCGACGTTTCGGATGAGCGATCGGGTCCCACGGTCTCGTCGGTCGATTCGTACTGATTAGAAAAATGGTGTTATTAGAGTGTAGAGATTGAACGAGATAATGCGATCTATTTATTACAAGCGGCCTCGGACCGCGGAGTAAACGTGGATTGGGACTTTTCCCTTGTCCCCTTTCAAACGTCGAAGTTGCATCTCGGATGCCCCGCTTATGCGTTTACTTCCCTTACTTGCGCGCCCCCCCCCCGCCCCGCCCCGCCCCCCTCCCGCGGGGGAAGGCACGCGTTAAAGAAAAGGAGGCGTACCTCCCAATCTCTCGATCCACTTTCATTCTACGGTCGCAACGCGATTGCGAAGCTATACATGTGCAGATGTGTACGTATATAGACATAACGATGAATGATCCGTAGGTACGCGCGTACGTGCGCGCATGCGCACGTCTACGCCTACGTATGCGTCATTTATCGCGCGACGACTTGACTATTTTTTGTATTACTACTATTACTATTACTATTACTATTACTATTACTATTACTATTATTACTACTACTATTACTATTACTACTAGTACTACTACTATTACTGTTTTATGGTTATTTGTTATACCTCACTCGGGACATTTTGAGCGGATTTTTTACCGCGTGTTTGAGGAGAAGTGTCGAGACTTTTGCCGGGGCTCCTTCCGGAGCGGGGAAGAAAGAAATTTCTTCTCTTCCTTTTCCTACTTCTTCTTCTTCTTCTTTTTCTTTCTTTTTTTCTTTCCTTTCCTTTTCTTTCGTTTCCTTTTTCTTTCTCCCCTCCCTTTTACGGCGTAGCGTTCTCGTTTCAGCGTTCATGAAACATTCACGGCATATCGGAAACGTCACAGTCCGGACTTTTTTGCCCTCCCGCTCGCGCGGGAAAGGCTACTTTGAGTTCGACTCTTTCGCGCCGCTTTCGTGTCGCCTCGATGTAACCTCGATGTAATCGACCTGCAAGATCGTATCCGTTCCGAGAATGTTTCCTTGGACGAGGATCGGTTTGCCCTCTCGCGAAGAGGGTCCAACATGCAAAAGTAGTGCTTGCCGTTACCTCGACGAAGCCCAATGTCGCCGATTGCTCAAGTACTTTCTCCTCATTCACGACGATTGAATATCACTGCCAAAAGCCCACGATTAATTGTCATAAAGCAACAAAAAAAAGATAGAGAGAGAGACAGAGAGAGAGAAAGAGAGAGAGAGAGAGAGAGAGAGAGAAAAGGGAGGAAAAGGAAAGAAAAGGAGAGAAGAGCAGCGTAGCGATCGGTGCGATCGCGCCGCCGCCTCATCTGTTCCCCACACCCCACCCCTTACACTATCTCGTGCGAATTGTCTCCCTCGCGAGATTATACACTAACGTTAAAATTTATTTTTCAACGGACAGCGTCACTTTTGTTGTTGAGAGAACAACCCGCACCGTGCTCGCGCTTCTCGGCGCGCTTCTCGCGCGGCGATCGATCGGCGAGAAATTGGAAATGGCAGGTTTTGCGCCGGCTCTGCAGAGCGGCCGCAGAAAGTTGCCGCAACTAGGATAACTAGCAGAAAGCGAGAGAGAGAGAGAGAGAGGGGGGGGGRGGGRGGGAAGGAGAGCTTGCCGAAGTTTACGCTTCTCCCGTTTCTCTCTCTCTCTCTCTCTCTCTCTCTCTCTCTCTCTCTCTCTTTCTTTCTCTCTGTTTGAGGAAACAAAGTCGACGAAAGAGCTGCTGCGCCGGCGCGGGCATCCGCAAGCGTTTCGGACGGAATTTAATGCATTAAATGGAAGCGAGGCGAGCCTCTCGCGCAATTGCGCAGTTGCGGATCTTTACTACTTATGTTGATTTATACCTCATCAACGGCTTTCGTCGGGGGTCACAGAGGTTGACCTCAGCTTGAGAGGCCGCTCGCGGTACAGGCGAGCGCTCGTTCAGCCGTTTTCAACCGCTGATCGCTGCGGCTGTCTCTTCTTCCTTTCTCTTTTCTTTTTTCCTCTCTTTCTCTTCGCCTCTCCGCGCGCACGTTCGGATCGGATGATTCCCGGCGAACGATTCATGCAAAACGTGTCGGGGTTCCGGCAAGGAGCTTGCTCGCTTCCAACTCGCAGCTTGCGAGAGGAGTCGCGCCGATTCATCCAAGAATTTCATGGTCGAAGAGAGACGCGAGCGAAAGCGACGCGGTGCACGGTTGTCCACATTCCAAGGCGCCAAGACGATACATGTAGAGCGTATAAAGTAATCATCTGTTAGAGTTTGATAGAGACTACAAGAAACACACTCCCCCTTCCGCACACACACACACGCACGCACACACACACACACACACACACACACACACACACACACCGAGCAGAATTACACGCCTTACGTATAGCAGACACACGTCGACGCATGTACACATCTACGTGAGATATGACATTTGGAGGAATTATAGAGGAATAATGTATCTAAAGTTCCCGAAGCTTACAATAGACTCTTCAGTTTATCATTATTATGTATCGTGATTTTTATGTCATGTTCAATAAATGAGTTTTAAACTAAGTTTGCGTCCTTCTTCCCGCACACTTCCCAGATCCAGCGTCCGCGAATCGATCGATCGATTCGTCATGGCATGGAAAAAGAGCTCATCTTTTCTCGATGTTGAAGCACGTGGAACATGACTCGCGGCAAGCGACGATTAATCGATGGAGAAAATAATATTCCTGATATCGGAAACCTGATTCACTCGATGAAATGAAATGAATCATCATCAACGATATCGTGACGGAGCCTCTTTACTCGCTACATCCGAAAGTGAGTGATTCAGCATTCGCATCGAGCGAGATGAGGTCGCGTTAAATTATCAATTAATCGTCATTGAAGCGATGATCGGGAGGTGACGAAATTCTTGCGTTGTCTCGCGATTAATGCAGCAAACAGCAGAATGTCATCGTCATGAGCCGGAATTGAGACGAGGTCGAGTTGCGATCGTTCGCGATCGATCAACGATTGCCCATCAAATTTACTGAAATTTACTGATTTATCCCCGAAAATTAGCGTGGCATCGCGGTACCTCGTCAACAGTGTCGCTCGCGCGATTCTCAACAATTTCTCGCCACATGGCCGAGAATCGGTTCTCAGCATCGCGCGGATTTCGCCGGCAGATTTATCGGCAGTAAAAATCGTTTCGGCATTCGCTTCAAACACGATCCGGTTAGAACACGCTCGTTAAAGCGGTTAAGCGTCCGCGTTTTATTCACCTCGTGGTATCGCTCGATTTTCCGTCCGTATTTTCCGGGTCAAGGATGACGGCACAGGTGCGTTTTGCTTATGATACAGAGGAGACGCGTATGATCGCGCCGCGAGTTGCATCATCAGCTGCAACTCTGCATGAACGCGAGAAGAAAGTTGCACGTTAGAGCGCGAGAGAAAGTCGCATCTGCCTCGCTCTCGAACGTGCGTCCGAGGCAAACACGGGGACAGCTAAACATCTCGACTCAACTGATGATTTTTAATTAGCTTCAAGTTAGCCGCGAGATCTTCCCTTGAAGAGCATGCGATCGCCAGGTGCAGCGAACCGTTGGGCGTGCAACGAGAAGGGGAAGCGATTTTCAGGAGGTCGCGCTCGGAACAGCGCGAGAAAATTATTATGTGAGTAATCTCGTACGATCTTTGATGGTTCGAGCGGCTCGTTGGCGTCCACTCGAGATAACCGGCAAACGAATCAAGATTAGGAAAGAGATACAAACGATACGCGGCTACGCGAGCGCGCGCACGCGACTCGGCGGAGGCTTTTAAAATGTCACGTAACCGGCGACGATGGCGTCTCGCAATCGCGCAACGCGTAACGATAATCTCTTATCGTCGCTTATCGTAAACAATGCTTTCCATTCGTACAACGTGCCAGCGCGTTGAATGTTCTCTCGCTATCACTCGCGCAGTCTCGTAACGTTGCGCCGTTGATGACGGAGCACGTACTAGCGATCGAAGCGCCCCTCCGCGTGTCCGATCGACATCGGACTACTCCGATCGCGAGGACGACAATGATGCAAACCGCCGCGGATTCGTATCAACCGGCAGCAGCCGATTTAGCGTTCGCTGCACGCCGATGTTAAACGAATATCGCGCGAATCGCATTGCGACATCGATACGCGCGAACACGACACTGTCCGCTGCGCGAAACGGTATCTTATACTGCTGATAATTCGATAATGCAAAGTCGCAGTCGCAATGCGAAGCGACAAAATGTAGCGAAAGCCTCTCCGCCGGAAATTGCGAGCGCTGAAGTTCTCTCTAATGGCGAGAGAACTCCGCGAGCATGTGTCCGCGATCAGTCTTACGATCGAGCTTTCATTGAAGAGAGAGAGAGAGAGAGAGAGGGGGGGGAGGAGAGGAGAAGGGGGAAATAAGGTGCGTGATTATGGAATCTTTTACGGATTTTTTGCAGCTCTGTCCGTAGTACGAAAATTTATTTGGTCAAAAGAATTATATCGTAATTATAATAATAATTACAGTCAAGATATTATATGCATACAATTAATGATATCGCGCAACGCGCCGTACTGTATTGCACTCTGTGACCTCGGTATAAACAATATTATATAATTATAATAACGTAGACAGAGAGAGAGAGAGAGAGAGAGAAAGGGAGAAAGAGAGGGGTGGTGAAAGCGATAATTCCCAATCTCTTGCGTTACATCGGGAGACACGTTCGCCCCACCAATAATCCCCGAATATGTTCGAAACGCCTCTCCTCTCCATCTGGATCTTGCTTGCCGCGGCACTAACGAGAAGCGATAATTACGATAATGCAGGCGCGACGTTGTCGCGGCATTGCCTACGCCGATGGCTTCGCGAATGGAGATTTCCACCGCGGCGAGAGAGGAGCGTGGTGTGTCATTGTCTGAGTTATTAGCGGGAAATGTATGCGCTGCAAAAATAGCCGCCAGCGTACACACGCATACCTGCACGGGATGAATAAGGAAACGGTGAAAGGATGACGCGCGCTCGAGCACGTGCGATTGTCGCGATACATCGCGACGATCCGGTTTGCCGCGAAGGCACGGCATGCGGGATGATCTTTCCGAATAAAGCGCATTCCCGAACAGCCGGCAGCCTCGATGCGACGCTTTCCATTCCTAACATAGAAGACTTCACGACCTGGACTAGTCCAGGTATCCTCGGTTGGCGTCGGTATCCGCCAACCGAGCTACGGTTCATCCGCGATTAATCGCCGCGTCGCGGCGATTTTCCTCCCGGCGTCGGCGTTTCCCGCTGCGACAAGGCAGAGACCAGGCAAGGGGGGATTATAGAAGAGAGGATTATTGTCTCGTTTTCCTGTTCTTTCTGAACGACGCGAGACAGATCCTATCCGCGGCGGCTCGCTTAATCTCGCTCGCTCGCCTCCGCTCCGCGGAGGATGGCTGGCGCAGGAAGTTCATCAAGGTGCACGGACGTCCCTACGCCTACGTCCGACTTTATCGAATCTCATTCTCGAGTACGCCCATTCAACGCGCGGTTTGCTTTTTCTCTCTCTCTCTCTCTCTCTTTCTCTCGTATGTGCATCTGGCGTGTATCGCAAACCTACACGCGGCTGCGGTTTCATTGCACTCGCGCGGCATCCTCTTCGTCCCGCGCGACCGAATCCGCCCTGCACGCCCTTCCCGCCACCTCGCGGATGCTCGACACTTGTCGACACGCATTTTCCGCCCGTCTCTCCGATCACGAAGAGCGCCTTCGCGTGAAATGCGGATCGAATGAATAGTCAAAGTCAGAATTGTGGCGGGTGCACAAATTAATTTCCTGCCTTTCGAGCCTCGATCGACCTTGTCGATTCAGAACCGCCTGATTTCTATCGCAGTCAGCTGCTCGAAGGTCGTCGAATATCGTCGACTATCCCATTGATTCAAGGGCATTCCTGTATCTTGACGAGGAAATTTTGTGCTCTAAAGCACAAAAGCAAGAGATTAATTTGTACGCCTGAAATAACGAACGAAATAAAATACGCGATGGGAGCTCCAAGCGAGAGCCGCGCCAGCCTCCCCCTCCCTCGCCGCCTCCCCCTCCCCCTTCCGCGATTTTCGGCCAGTTGTCATCGGTGTCTTTTTTTTTGGTCTCGCGACGATTTTTTCGTTCATAAAAATCCCGGAATCGGGAAGGAGGGTTCTAGTGAGTTTCAATATTCGATTGCTTGGGTCGTACATCCTCCATGATTAGAGGAGCGAAAGCACCATATCGAGATTGATCGCGATTATTGCCGTATCGTATCGTCGTATTGTCGTATCGCGTGATAAATTTGCTTTCTTTTTTGTTTCCGCGGTATCGAGATGCGTCACGTTTCCGCGTGGTCCTTGAGGAGAGAGCGTCCCTGACCAGTGACTATATTCAGTTGCGACAGTCGTAACTGCGAGTTATCGCTGCGCAAGGACGTGACGTCGGCGGGAAGTTTTGAAATCGTAACGGGCTGCAAAATGGCGGGTAATGGTAATTTCGGGGCGTTAAATGATCTCGATCTTGCTAGACGGGAGGCATCAGACGTGATGTTGCATTCATCGATATTTTCCAGCTGCAAATGCCCGCGCGATTTTCACGCTTTGTGTGCTTTTCGTTCGGCAATTAAATCGAGACAGATTCATCCGTGCGGGAGCATCGGAATGATTCTTGGAATTCTTGGACTTTTAATCGAAAAGAATTCCGAATTCCGAGTGACATTTGGAAGACCAAGAAATAACGCGTCTCGCGCATGCATGCGTTCGAAGATTAATAAAAATATCTTTCAAAGCAACGAAAACTCGCGTTATTCCGTTTCCGGTCGGAAACGGAACTTAACATCTATCCTGCGCTATTTTCATTCACCTTTCGCTCCATTCATCCTGAGATGCCTCCCCTTTTCAGGGTGAAGCTTACTATTCGGCTTACGATGTTCCAAGCGGCTCTTCGCCCGTTTTCCCTTAACTTTCCTTAATCGCGTTTTCAATTTCCCCGGCTTGATAGCTCGCACAGCACAGTGCCGGCGTTAAAACAGGTGCACCGGGTGCACCGAGCGTAGAACGCGTGCGGTATTTAAAAAAGTAATTCAGGTCGGCGGACCTTCTGGCGGGCGCAGAATAGGAGCGTCGATCAATACGCTCGTACGTACGTTACTATTTTTGATACGTTGCGAGTTATTCATAGCGACTAGTACTTATCTCTCCGCGTATTAATTTGATTAACTCTCAAAGAGGTAGAGAGAGAGAGAGAGAGAGAGAGAGAGAGAGAGAGAGAGAGAGAGAGAGAGAGACTTTATTCCGCGTGGGAAGTTATTAACGTTGTAACGCGCACTTTTTGTGTCCGCTGATCGATGTAACGCGCAGGTATTTAAGGCGCTCTGCGCCTTAATCCGCGCAAACATTTCGTATCCGGGCAATTTTGTTTGTTTTATTAATTAGGGAATTAAGGTATCTCGGTAATTCAAGGTACATTACGGGTATAAAGAATGTAACGCCGGAGCTATGTACAAACGCTTCACGATTCATGTCTGTTCCTTGATTGTAATGTTATTACTTTCATTGTTTTTGATGATTCTAGACTTATCATGTTTCTCGCGTAAACCGACAATTTATATGAGAATCACGATATGTGGCTGGCTAAGATAAAATCAATATCGATAACGCAAGACTGATGATTGAACAAAAGATACGAATAAGTATGTATGTTTTCTAAGAAATTAAACAAATCCAATCAAACCAATTCGTGCAAACGATTTATGCAAGACGAATTAAGTATGAGAAATTTTCCAAAATTTCCTCCATCTGGCTCGTTTGAAAATATTTCCAAATATTTGTCCAATATGTGCCGAGCCAGCTCGAAAAGTTGCTCGTCTTTGAAAAATAATTATCTCGCCTCAGAAAACACTCTGTGGATTAATTACGATCAGAGTCACGCGTTTGGATCGGAGACGCGCGCGTAATTTTCGAATCCTCCGGAATTCGCGCGGGTTGGCGAACTTTCCTTGTAAAATCGCAGCCGGAGGCGTTTATCAATGCAAATGCGTAAACAGCGATTACATAATGACGGATGTGTCTGCGCCGGGAGAGCTTTACTTAACGCGATGATTTATCGATCTAGCGAGTCAGCAAATGCAAAACCGATTGTTTCGCACGTCGACAGAAGCCTTTGTCGTTGTCGCCTTCGAAAAACTTTCCGTCATTATCGGCGCTACGGCGCGCGATAGCGCGCGTGCCTTTTCCGATCTTTTTCCAGCCGCGCGCCGGCATCAATTATCTCACTGTAATGCATAATATTGCAACGTGCATTATGGACGTTTATTTCATCGGCCTTATCAGCGCTGTCTGTCATGTTCCGCGCATTTATCACGCGCAAAAGAGAACAGCTGACCAATACACGCATTTGTTTTAAACACGAACGATTGCCATTAATGATTCGCTATGCGGGATACTGTTCTCCGCGCGATATCCGCCTACAAACTCGCTTATTTACTTTAGCTTCGCGGGAAGGCGAATTCCCTGGGATGTTTCCGATTCTCATGAATTATGAGGAACGAATACGCACGGCTAGAAACCTTTCTCTCATGCAGCTTGCAGCTGTACGTACGCGAAACTTTCAAGTCTTATCTTGTTTAAGATCTCGTCGCACGCAAGCGTCGCGTTATTCGATGAATGAGACCTGACTCTGGCCGATGCTCGCATGATTTTACTCTGAAATTGACTCGACGGAATTGTTTGGAATTTTTTGCGCACGCGCGTTTGCCGGAAATCATTCCCCGGCAGTTTTGTTGTTTCTGTATCACGAATCTGTTGTCGCGACAAATCGGACAATTTTGGCGTGGATCTGTATTCGACAACGATGCGTTTGCCCGACGCGTTTGTCGGCACCTGTATATTCCCCCGTATCGTTTATCTGGACTCGCTTTTGAACTCTTTTCGCGGCATCTGTGCATAAAAATGTGAAGAGATACGATTGCGAGCTCGGCAATTATTTGGAAAGTGTTCTGCTTTTGATTTCTTTCCGTGCGACACGGATTGCACGGATTAAACGAATTTACACGTTCACATGCACGAGCTAATGTGATCAATGCAATTAAAATTAACGTGTCAAGCAAATTTATGCGAAATCTATGCGAAACGAAAATGTTTTTGTTCGACAAGTTCGACGATATAAAAGAGCGGATGACAAGATAATTATGGAAAGCGCCGTATATTGTTGTTGCCTGAGGAAACTCATTCATCTGAAGAATATATCGCAGGCATAAGTTACGTCGTTCTTCTTCGTAACATTGTAGATGCTTCGCGATGGCCGTGCGATAAAGCATCATGGACCTTGAGGAAGGTCAGCACGAGTGCAGAGGAGCGAATTATTTCGGGATCGGCGGTCGTTTCTCCGCATGATGCGAGCGTGATTAATTTAAACTTTTATTTCAGCCTCGTGACGCGCGCCTACACGCTGCTGGTCATAATTTATTAATAATTCATTATTAATAATGATGGAGAATACAATAGCCTGGCAGTCGAAATATGCAAAGAGATGCACGTATTAAGTTTCTGCGAAATTTCTTGTACTCCATTCTAACATTAATCGGCAGCCGAGTCTCCTTATTTAATTAAATTCTCTCTTCATTTCGCAACTTGTTGTTCATTTCGCGACATGTGCGAGCTGCATATTCCAACTTAGCTTTATATTCTAACAGAGAAACGGCAAGGGAGAAGAAGAGAGAACTTTCCTGCAAAAGTAAATTAATCTATCTCCTCATCCGTCCTTTGAAACTGAATAATTAACACGCAGAACAATAAAGCATCGCCAGATGAATAAATCGATCCCAACTCTTTCATCAAAGACTCACCCTTTCATCGGCATGGCAATAAAGGCGATTCGAGAAATGTGAATATAAATAACAGAACGGAACGCCAGGGATGTATGTGACTGGCCAGTAATTGGATTCCCTTAAATCACGAAGCAGCGGTTCGTCATTACGCCGCTTCCATTGGCGAAATCAATAGGTCAATCAGAGAAAGAGTTCAGCGCACACGATGGTGACTACCAATCCAAGCAAGCCTCGAATGAAGAAACGCTGCTATTTTCCGCTGCTATATTCCGAGAGGGAAATTCTCTTTATCAATCGGAATCATAAGCGTGAAATCAACCATCATCATATGGTCATGACACGAGCATCTCGTTGATGCGATCAACGATGATCTTACGATGATCGACGCCTTACATGTCCGCTTCACGAGCAACCCACGCAACCAGAGTGACGTAGCGAGCGCGAAACGCGAAGATGGACGCGCGCCTAGGCGCGTCGTCGGCGCGTTTATTTATAGCGGCAGCTTCGTCTCTCACGCTACGAAAATAAGCGCTTTTCCTGTTGTCCATGCCAGGCGTCACGTTTTTCCTCGAGCCGCACGCACCCTCGAGAGCTCACGCGATGCGTCGCGCCGATCTATTTACATTTTCCCGGCTCAACCAGCTGCGAGGGCTCGGATGATATTCGCGTTACGACAGAACGCGTTGCGAGCCGTGTCCAGATTCCGCAATTTGCAGCAAACGTTTCCCGATCTTATTCGCGCGACCATAATCAGATACCGCTTGTATATAATATACAATTCTGGTTGTTGTTATATCGCACATCTGCGAAACTCTGGATGTCGTAGATCGTTTCCTCTTCTTCGTTTCATAATTCCTGTTTCTCGGTATTGTTGCGAATACGATGTTATCGGGGGTCATTTTCTTATTAGTAGAATCCTCTTGGCGTGCGCTTGATATCTGACATCTCTTGTACGTAAAATCTCTTCGTATCCGAATCGAAAAATTTATTCTTCTTGCCTGTATTATCAAAATACGAGGATAAGGCTTTACAAAATCTTTTCACTGATTTACTTCTCGACGTGCATTATTTCAGGGACGTCCCTATTTAGGAGCACCTCGGCGAGTAGGCTTGATCTAACAATACATATGCCAATGCATATATGTTACAGTTGGCCGAGACACACCGTAGTGCCAAGGGTGCGAAGATTTAATATAAACAGAATGTATTTTGCGCGCGATATCGTGAGGCGAATAGATGCGAAAATAGCTCGCGTTAATTTATACGCGTCTACGAGACGCCGAAGATCAGTCTTCGTGACTGATCACATCCGATACAAAATAACACCGTAAGTGTTATTTAACCGGCCAGGCTAAGTAATGTCTATTTAATGTGCTCTGGATATCAGCAGTCTAATAAAATCATCAATTGCTTATTAAATGAGACGAACAAGTGACGAGAAGAACGCCGCATTGTTTAATAATAAAATAGAAAATGATGACTTTATGACTGTATCGAAGATAAAATTTTATAAATCGCAATATTACTTTGTTATGTTGGTGCATAGCGGATTTTACTTAGCGAATTTGGATTATTAACGTGTTCGATGATACAGATTTTTAAAAATGTTGAGCTTTAATCATGAAAATAAAATCTGCTTCCGCGTTAGCGCAGAAATTATTAATTTGGCACCGGGATCTTGTTATTCGTGGATTGCAACATGCGTTATATATTCTCGTGTATATTGGGGATTACGTTCCACGTATAATTGCACTATTTGAATTTCGCCTCATTTGAAAACATGATAGAATTAAAAAACGAATATTTGCCTTCTTATAGGCATAAAACGAAATCGGAATTCTAATAGACAATATTTTCCCAGATATAATAGTTTCTCTGGAATATTCTTTCTTGTTTTCTTAAGAATCCCATATTATCCAAGCATTTAGAAGTGAATGCACGTTTGCACAATTTTTTCAAAATCATTTGAAATCATTTGAGCGAGATATTCGGTGTTTATACATCCGAGATTCAGTAAACTCGTGCAAAATTACTATTTCTTACAGTTTTATTCTTATTAGAATTAAAGAGCTTAGAAGCAACGTATAACGTATGTTGCAATTCGTGACGAGCATTCGATGGTATAAGATAAAGAGACACAAGAGAAAATGGCGCAGCCCATGCCGGTGCGCTCACCTCGCGATTTTGGCAGCAGGTGCCGGCCGCCAGGTGAATATTCCGAGAAAAGTGAACTAGTTTCTGCGAAATATAAGATGGCAACTTTATGTGGACGAGGTATCAGTAAACGCAGTTTACGATTATATACGTAGGCACCTTCTCTCTTCCGGTGGTCATTTTGGCGCGCAATTTGGACAACCGCCCGAGAGTCGCGACTCTCGGGCGTCGCGCGAGTCATACGCGTGTACACGTGTCACATCAGCATATATCTGAATAAAACTGACAGATCCACATTGTTATTTCTAGCCTAACGACGACGTTGAGATGTATGGCGCCTAAAGTATAACATCGTGTCTCGCCGCCGGCGACAACCTCGTGAGCATTTTTGCCGTGATACGTCGTGGTGATCGCTGCCAAATTGCGAATATACGCGCGCGAATCACGACGCGAGCAAGCTGCTCGCTTGCGTGGAACAAGCGATTGTGCTGCGTTGCGAAGACGAGCATACTTGCTGCTGAAGCTAGATGCAAGCTCGTCGGATACAGAAGCGCGCTTTTGTTCCCGCTTAGCTTTGCTATTATATTCGTGACAGGCCAGTCAGGAATATATCACTCCTTCCGGTCTTTGATAACGGTTTTCGGTTTCGATTTTGCGAGTGAAAAGAAGGGATGCTGCAATTCATGGAGCAGCATTTCCGCATATTTCTGCTTTTAATCGCCAAATATATATAACAGTGTTTTACAAAAATAAATAGGATCTTTTAATGAAGAAATAAAGCAACGAATAGTTTTATGTCCCATACGTCCATCTAAATATCCTTCTTTTTTAATTAAGATTAATTTAATTAATGTTATCTTTGAAGCCAATTGCTCAAAGATATCTCTCATATTTCACCCTGACATGTGGAATTTTTTTTAAATTCTCTGAATTTAGCGAATAATTTCAAATCTTTCTGCTTTGTAGTCTACCGCGGGATTAAATTTATTAATTTGAATGATTGAATATAAAAATGTAACAAATATCGTTTAACCTTTTCTTTATTCCAGTTTAATTTCGAATAAAATTTAAGGCAAACGGAAAGAAAGAGATAATCCGATCTATCAAGGACACATCTCAAGGACCTAATGTGGAAGACATATCAACTGAGATGTATCGAGTGTCATCCAATGATTAGATTATGTGCGCGGCGAATTGATGGAACATCGGATAGAACGTTACAAACACATGGCACCATGACCACCGTTGTCGTGCCAAAGATTTTTTGCTTGCTTTACTCTGCGTACATCTCGTGGGAGTTTGAAAACAACATTACCGCCGCATGCCGGAATACTTGGAGCCACGTTTCGTTGTAATAATCGACCTAATGACACATTCGCACATCGATTAGCGTCGCGTCATATTAAGCGTACAAATGAAATATGTCGAATTTTATCTCGTTATTTTCTCGCGCTTTTGTCGTGCGATCGCTCGAGCATCAGCTGACAATAATTAGATGAGGCGCTTCGGCGAAGCGAAGATTAGAAATGTACGTGTTAATCAACCTTGCTGCGAGCCGCGAGATTCTCAGCAAGGACGGCGGCGTCGCTCGATTGCTCTCGCGCTCGCTGCGCTCTCATTGGATGCACCTGTGCGGCGCGATTCGCGTGCTCAAGAGAAACCGGTCTTAGCGATGCATTGATACAGCGGTTCTCTGCACTCGTTGCACTCGCACGTGCAACGTACTCGGCGATGATCGCTCATCGGCGAGCCTCATCTCTTTACCGCGCGCGGGAAAAGGAACCGCGAGATGCCGCCGTTTCCAACGATGCTCTCTCTCTTTCTCTCTCTCTCTCTCTCTCTCTCTCTTTCTCTCCCCCTCTCGTTGGCTGCAAATTCCAGTTATCCGAGACGTCATCCGTGTCAGAATGAGTCTTTTTCATTCACCGGAAAGTCAAGATTCGTATCTTGTTGTAGTAAATGTCTCGAATTATCAACGAATTATCTCTCAATACGGCGAAGTAATCAGGCGAATGATATAATTATTTTCTTATCGTTCGCGTTCTCGCGAAAGTTATGCGATATCTGCTTGTCGCAAAGAATATTCATTTAAAATCCCTTCCTGTAGTTTTGCGATAAGATAAAATCGCGATTGTGTTTCCTCGATTGTATCTTCGATACGTTTCAATCGATTAATCATTTCAATTGATATATCAGTACACGCAATCCTATTCGGAAATTGCGAGTCAATCAGTAGACTATCTTACTCTGGAGGTTGTTTCTCGATATAGATATTCCATTCTGTTTATTTCTAGTTAAAGCTCATTCACACACATACACACACACACACACACACACACATACACATAAAGCATATATTTATATACTCGGAAACTATTTTCATAACGTGTATCATGTTTCAGGTTAGCTCGCGATAAATTTACAAGCATACACACATCTTGTAATTCATTACTCCCTAATCTCCAAATCGTAGTAAAAACAACGTCCAATTGCAAACGATTACTCTGCCACTGCGTACGACTGCGTCAGTGCATCAATTCCACAAATTCCCCTAGCTACTCCTAGTTAGCCCTAATTAAGTTCATGATTTGCTCGACTTTACGCAACGCCGGGGGATCTTTCGATCATCACGCGTACGCCATGAGCGCGGGACTTGATGTACCGTCTTTGGCCGTCAATTAACGCTCGTTTCCGGCGCGGAAGTGCACGCGAGAGCGAGCGATTAGAGCGTTGCCTTCGACGCGCGCGAATCGCGAGAAGATCGCCGCGGATGGACCGAAAATGCGAGAGTCACTAGGCTGCCTCGCTCGCTTTCATCGCTGCGTTCTCGTCGCTGCGATCGCGGGCGATACGATTTCCATTGTGAATGAGAGAGCGGTGGTCCAGACCCCCTCTCCTCTCCTCCTCCTCTCTCACTCTCTCTCTCTCGCTGCCGCACTGCCGCCCTTGCCCTTCCCTGCGCTGGCCGCATCTACGCCGTACTCGAGTGACACTGAAAGCGCGGATGCAGAGAGCTCTCCGGTGAACCGAAATCAATACCACGCTGGCCTACTACGCCGTGGCCTTCTTTTCAGTTAAATCCTCTTGCCGCCGTGTCTAATACGACGCGACGCCGCCGCTGGCTTTATCGGCATCGGCTTAAGCCGGAATATCAAAGGGGCGAGGGTCAGATAATAACGTAAACGTCGCATAACGTCGCGCCGGACCCGGACATCGTGCCACGCGTTTTAATTGCGACTTTCAGGTGCTGAGCTGCGCTGCGGAGCTTCGGGGATTGTTGTTGGGATCGTTATTGAGATAGCCGGTTTATATAATACGTGGCTCTTCACCGGTTTCGACCGGTCGATCCTCTGCAGAAATATCGGAAGGCTCTCGAGAGCGCGAGCGATGAGAGCGTTACGTAAATTGTTAAAGAGATGGGCAACGTTTCAGTTTAATATTTCATTCGATCGAAAATCGTAAAAGCTCGCCGAGCGTTTTCAATGACTCAGTCCCGAATTAAATTTCGAAGCCTGTTCGTTGGATCATCGCGTGAAACACGGCGAATCGAGGTTTACTGCGTGTCATCATGAAAAGCGAAAATTTTCGGACGAAGACTTTGAGATCTTCTTTCAATTTAGCAGGCTATTGCAGGATTATAGAAAGCCTTACGTATAACTGTAATTTCACAAAGCGGCGGCCTCTGGACGGCAAATGGAAATGAGCTTGCAGATTTACCGAAGGATGTATGAACGAGAGAGAACGCGCGGGCTTATCGCTCGCGTTGCGAACGTTGTCGCAATTTTATTAAGCATCGATAGGGACTGGTTGCTTCTTAGTATTCGCCACTTGGACACGAAGATCCACGTGGCAGGATTTTATACATACAGAACTCTTATTATCCTTTGCCACGCTATCGATCTCGCTCCGCGAGAGTCGACTCCGCAACACAGGCAGCAACGTCGCCCGTGGCAGCTAGTTCACCCCCGCGTTTTCCACATTAACGTCGCGAGTTTCCGCGACATCTTATGCCGGATTCATCCTGCCGCGAGGAAGCGCGCGCCGCAACGGAAACTGTAGCGTCGTTCATTCAGATCCTGCTGCCTGGATGAGTCTCGCCGCGGATGGATCTTCTTCCGAGATAAAAGTATCCCTTGCCGTTTTTTTGGCGCGATCTTTTGGGCATATGACGGAGCGGGGTGCACGCGATATTACGATTTAATTGCTCTCAAACGGGGGATGGGGATGGGGATTGCGAGAGTTCGGAGCGAATGCAGCGCGAATTACAAGTGCAGGATCGATTAGGAACTTTGGGAGCTTTTTGAATTCGTCCTTGAAACGAGGTTATGATGGCTTTCTTAACCTCGTCGCCTCTCAACTTTCTTCGCAAGCCTTTGCGGTTGGTATCCCTGAGAGGAAAAGAGTTCGCGATCGAGTTATTAACTTGGCGGCTTGTGTTTAAATTTCAAACTAAATAGAAGCGTCGCTCGCGTCTAAATGCGGACTCGTTTGTATTTAATTGAAAGGCGAGACGAGGTAAGACGATCGCGACGCAGGCGGAAGCGAGCGTCTGCGCGAACGACATTCCTCGCTGCAACATTGCGCGATCAGCGGATGCTTTATTTTCGTTTCTCCGTGCGAGTCGAGGAGCAAGTTTCGCTTATACCTGTCGCGATGCTCTTCCATGCAGCACTCGTGCAGCACTCGTGTTTCTTTCTTTCTAGAAGAAAGAGAGAAAAGAGGAAAAGAAAAAAAAAGAAACTGGGTCGACCGATGATATTTTCGTTTCGCAGGAACATTGCGACTTTATGTGGCGCCATTTGTAGCTCCGCAATCGATTGGCATATTTATCGTCGACAGTCAATCACGGATGTCGGAGAGGGGAGAGATGCTCTTGAAAAATCTGTTTATTTCAAGACGCGACAAATTATGTACGCGCGCGCGTACATTTCTATGTCCCCCTTAAGTACTCCATTTTAGAATATTCAGTTTCATTTCACGATGAAAGGCAGTGTCAGCGTCAGTTCTAATCCATACAAATATGAGGACTGTACACAAGCATTTCTATGACGCTGCATTATTTATTCGCTCCTCATCGGTCAATTGTCTTACGCACTTGGCGAGGCAAATTTCAAATATTCAAATATTCATGGTTTTACGTGAGGTTACTTGCCGGACGATGGCAGATTCGCGTTGGGATTTTCTCAGCGCGCCTCACAATTGACTGTTCGAAGGTACGAGACGCATTGTTTCAGACAAATCGTACAGAACATGCACGATGTTCTGTTACGTATGTATTCTGGTACGTAAGGCCGGATATTCCTCATGCAGCGGTTATTAAAACGAATGAATCCTCGATTATCCCGCGAAGTCGCGGAAGGACCCCGCACGCGATCCTTCAGCCAGCTGCGTCTCTCTCGCGTTTTTCAAGTTTGTACGGTAAAGGTTTCCATCGACCGAACAGTCATCGTCGAGGACAGCTCGAAGAATCTAGAGTTCGCTCGAGCCGCGACTTAGATCGTCGGCTTTACGTGCTGCTAGGCGATATACAATGATCATCAAGGAACGACATCGTGCGAACGATGCAACGAGGATGCATCTGGAGCTCACATGGTCGCCGCCGTGCTCGGCAGCGGGCAACTGCGATCGTCGATCCGCGCCGATCCACGTGAGCGCCGATCGGCCACGCGGTCGCAGCCGTCGATGACAAGCGGGACACACCAATTAGCTTGATGACATCTGTGAATGATTTCGAGCTCTTCCACACAATTTCAGGCGGCCTGCGTTACCGACGTTGACTCGCGTGCGCCGGCTCGTACGATAAAACGAGCGCCTTTCGCTCTCTGGAAACGACGCCCTTTCGCGGGCCGCGCGTTTTATCGTGCAGACCCGCGCTTTCGAGTTCTGGCCGCGCTCGTAGACGAGAGACGTAGTCGCCTATGCCCACGTGGGCCTGAACGTGTGTAAACAAACGCCACGTGGGACAGCAGACGCATGCAGGAGAGGAAGAAGGGAATTAAAAGGGGAAATGCTTTCGTTTGATAATTATCGCTAAGACTGTGAAATTTCGTCGGCCAAAACAGTGTTTGTAACAGATGAGAGAGGAAACTACCGTTGAGAGCATTCCTCCTGTTTTCAGTCACGTTGTCCTTCACAAGGTGATGGACGCATGATTAGAGGACATTTGTAGGAAAATGGCAAACTTCACGGTGCAGAAACATTTCTTAACCGTGTGTTACCAACTTCGCTTCGTTGGTCGAAGGCTGAATCGCAAGAGCAAAATCCGCGCGTCCGTCAACGGACCGATTATCGGTCTTTATTCGCTCGCTAAAGCTAAGATCGTATCGCCGGGATGCGCGAAGCGATGTTGTGCGTCGTCGTTTTTTTTATCGATGCATGTAAACGTGCATTACATGCGAGGCGGCGTAGTAAAAATTCGCGATACGCTGTGGCTCAAAAATAGCCCAATCGCACCGATCGATCTCTGCGAGATCTCGATTCCGCGATACGCGAATCGAGCTATCGCGATACGCATATACATGAAGTTGACTGCAAGTCCAGTGTCACATGTCTTTACACGGAAATGTCGATAAGCGATGCGTTACTGATGCACGCTACTCGTGCGCGTGTATTACACATGCACGAGAGTGCACGTTGATGTAGGCGATCGCAGGAATATTGGCGCCAGACTCGATGTACTTCGTGATATTTTCTTTGGCAACGCAATGCTTGCATTTTTCTAGCATTTTATCTTTCAGTTTTATTGGGATATCTTTTCAAATATTTACGCGTCCTTTCTTTTCGTTTCTTTTTTAGTTTTTTTTTCTTTTTTTTTTTTTTTCAGATAAATGGCACTGATATTTCTCGGCACTCCATCTTCGCGTAATTGCATCAGGTTGACATTTTCAGTTTTCAATTTTTGTAATGATTGCACATACGACGGATAAACAAATAAGATCGCGATCGCGTACGATCGAGCGAGCTTCTCAAGTAATGTTTATTTCTTCAGTTTTAATTGCACAGTATTTCGCATAATATTTTAAATAACGCAGGAAGGTTGATGACTCCACGTGAAGATTGATGAACTAGACATTTGACTGAAGACTCTATAGTTGTTTTAAAATAAGTTGCATTATTTATTTCTGCATGCAGACAATGCTATATGCTCTTGCAGTCAATATGCGTGATACATACGTGTACGTGTATTCCATAATTCATAATGCATATTTACGAGACTTACGTGCAGCCCCGCAATTTTGTTAGATAACAAGCCAAGTCCAATGATTGATACCGTATGTCTAGAATTACGCGGATGTTCTGTCATATCGAAACATCATTAACGTCATTAAGCTGTTATCAACATTGCGCAACATGGCGTAACATGGCGCATTTATGGGAATTCAAAAATATGAACGCACATGCAAACCGATAAATTTTTATCCAATTCGTTTGTTCTCTTTCTCGTTTGACGATGATTTTGATGAATTGTCAAATATATATACCATAGGTTTCTTTCATTGTGGAAATGTTTCCATTTTCACGATTTAAGGTATAATCGCAGAACGCCGCATAACATTCGCAGAAATACACGCTTCGAGTGAAACGCTTCATAGACGATTGCAGGAATGACGAGGCGATATTAAAATGATGTTTTTTGCAGAGAATGCACGTTATTTACGATGAAATTATCATAAATTTGTATAATTGAAGGCTGATGTGACGCATACATAACGCCATGCGTAACGTGGCGGGCGAGTGATTAATTCCTTCCCCTAAAATCAACCGCGATAAGGTACAACAGGGCTAATTCACGTCACATCACACGATGAAGTAATCCTCAAACTTAATCCGCCTCGACATCTTGATCAACTCCCCTTCGTCGCGCGTCATTTTATAGGAATGCGAGAAACCGGCAACAAAGAATACAAGAAACCGCATTCGCGAGCAGCTATTTATAAAGATTCCCGCTGCATGCTCAGATTGTCCCGCATGATTGCTGGCGCTGTTGGTTAATTGGCTCTTCCTTTGCCGAGAGCATTCCTGTACAGGAGACTGCACTATGTCGAAGCGCTGGAGAAACCTTGCCTGTTCAAGTTCACTTCACGTGAATAGAACATTTGACGCTTCTCATAGCTCGGGTTTACACCGTCATGTTCTCACAATGGTCGGGTGAATCATTCAAATGGATTTTTCCGTCGCCAATATGACTCCATCCTTGCATCTTCCTTGCCTCGCCAACTTCCCGCTCCTCCCTCCCTTCCCTCTCCCGTCCCCGGCGAGTTTTTATTGATTTGACAATAACGAGAGATGATATTGGCCGGCGATGGTCGCCGCTTTACCCAAAAGCGCGCCTCGGAATTTTCAGAACGCCGGGACATATATTTCGGAACAGATATTTAGTTCGCCGCTACAGAAATAGCTCTCTGCAGTTCGCATCATCGCGAACAATGGCATCACAGCGATCCAGCGAGCTTCACGAGATGCACTTTGTACATTCGCGAAGGAAGCAAAGCGCTCTCGGTGAAGCAAAGCGCTTATGTAACGTTATCTCTCCATTTCGATCAATATTCATGTCGACCCCTAACCTCCGTTTTTTCTCCCTTTCTCTATTCTTTCTTGCTGATATGAATGACCACCTTCCCACCTTCGAACTTGCAGATTTGCAATTTGACACCGTCGTCATCCCTTTCTACGCTCGTTCCATTACACTGGCCACAGCCACTGGCCTGCGCTCTTACATTCGCGCGCGCGCGCGCGCTATCTAAAAGAGCCGCGGCGCAGCTGCCAAGTATGCGGTATTCGGTGCGGATCAAAACGAATGAAGCCCAATTTCTCGCTATTGATACCCGTGCACGCCCCATTCACGCAAATGTGCCCACAAAATGACGAGAATGACGTCCATTAATGCGACGCCTCGGCCGACGCGGATGCAAGAGGCGCGACAACCACGACGAGTTGATTAATATGCGCATTAGTCTAAACGGCATCGGCGCCTGTCCGATTTCTTGACCTTAGACCTTTGTGTCGCAATTAACGACGTCTCCCGATTCGTCGGCTGCGCTGTTTTGAAAAGTTTCACGTAGCCAAGACTCGCGAGACCGCCGGTTTAACGATCGATACGCGGATGCAACGGATTCGCACATGTACACACTTGGTCGTGTCGTGCGACTTGAAACGAGAGTAGCGAGGTTTCTTCGGGAATACGTAGCTGCTAAAATTAATTCGACACTTCCAACGAGCATCCCGAGACTGAGGATACAGTGTCATATCCCGTGACGCTTTTGATCATCCGATTTTCCCATTTTTCTCTGGCCGGAGAGGATTCTGGATTTATTCCGATCGAGTGAGAGGAGCTTCGAAGAAAACGCTCGCCATTTTGTTTATATTCACATGCAGAGATTAATCTTTTGCTGGAACTTTTGCTGGATTTCCGGAATGCGGAAACGAATAGTTTCCGAGCGAGCTTGACGAGTAATCGATTTATCCAACAAGTTATTTTCTTATCTACTTGCCGTCTACGTGTCTTTTGTCTAATGATTTCCGTATGTACCGTTTATTGCAGGAAAAACCGATCGCGAATGACGAATCACGTTCCCGAGAATACTCTGATTAAAGCCATTCTCATCGTTCTGATAACAACGTTGTTGCTGTGAATCAATGTTCTCCCCCAGGGAGCAAGTTGTTCGGGAAGTAATGGCAGCCGGTTATTTGGGTATGGCTCGAAGGCTTATTCGTCGATATCGATATCCCTTTCGTTGGTTCGGTTCGTTTAACCGCTCTCTCCTTTTCTGTCGCTTCGGAGAACTGGAAGTGATGCTCGTAAATCCTGGCTCTTCCACGACCTGGGTCTAATTGAATTCGCGTTGGACCCGATGTACCGATGGCCTCGCGACCGGTCTCGCCCGGAAATCATCATGAGGAGGACTCGGCCTGGGCCAATCGCTCGGCCAATCTGGCCTTCGGCTACAAGTGCAGTAGACCCGGGCGAGCTATTCCCATATTTCCTAGACAGATCTCACGATCTATGATGCAGGCGGCGAGACGATAAGGCGAATTTTTGGCACATCGATCGACGGTTTAACGGTATCGGCTGCCAAATAAATACACCGCCGATTCCGGTGTAGGGTAACGTTGCATCACGCCGAAATAACGTGCACGTCGGTCACGGCTGGCACGAGTGTTGCGCTCGACCTGTCTCTTCCTGGCGCGAAAAAGCCGCGGGTGGCTCGTCAAATTTACCGATCTCGGCTCGAGACCGATTCCTGACGTTGACGTCGAGATGGTGCTGAGATCGGTTCGATATTCGAGTCGGGGCCGAGATTGCCACTGGACTTGGGTAACATTCGTAGCTCCAGGCGAGTGGCCGGTCTGTTTATATTCATTGATCAATAGAGCAGACTACTCTTTCGACGAAATATCATGTTAAATTACGAATTTCACGCGCGTTTTACGTGCGCTTTATCTCGCTTTATACACCTCCTGACGCTCGCCGATCGATCGTCGCCGCGCGACAATTGCGATTGTAAATTTCTAAATGAGCCGTTTACAGGCATAGAAATTCTCCCACAAGTCGACTACAAGTTGGCAGCAAGGCTTGCGGGGCATTTTCAAAGATTGTGGACACGCGAGCTCCGACTTAACTTCAGGAGTCGAGTACGCCCCACCGCGACCAACTCCTCAATCCTGAATTTACTATGAGCTCCGGGCTTGATCTACGCTTCGTGATCTTTTCGATCTTCCAATAGGGATTCCCTGGAAACGCGAAGCCGTAATCGTGCGCGTTCGCCGTTCGCTGAAACTCCCTGTAATCCGGATAAACGTCGTACGGCGCGCGTTACGGCACGGAGAGAGTATTGACCGTCCCAGCGGGCACAGTGGAAATTTCCACTGCCCTACCCCAAGACTCACGTTAACCGCAATCTACACACACTTCCCGCCTCGCATGCTCGTGTGCGTACGGCTGCGCCCTAACCGTCTGCCGACCAATGTAAAAGCCGTCTCCGAGACGACGGTCTTTTTGCGCGTCCGCTAGACAGCGGTTGGCAATCTTTGCGAATAACCTGAATTGAACGCGCTCGGCACGACAATCGATCTGTGCGCATATCGATCCGGCTGCGTGATCTCATTGGGCGTTACCCGACGGAGCGACAGAGGACCCGCGGATTAACGTTCTCGAACGTTCAGTTCAAATTCCCAAGCTAGTCAGCCGACGATCTACGTTACCGCATCGTTCCGATTGCGGTTATTACATTTCTCGAATTCTTCCTCCGGCCCGCCCGCCGCCCCGCCCCCTCCCCCCCCCCCTCCCTGCCCCGCATGAGGAAACCGCATGATGAAACGCGAGATGGGTAATTGGGGGAAAAATCGCGGAAGGAATTTGATCATTCGTTCACGATGATACGGCCTACTATCAAAGTACGATCTTAGACGGTGACTTTTGCAACGGTCCGCGAATCTGTAGAGTCACACTGCTCCGAGTCATCGTCAGCGGCGAATTGGAATCAACTAGTCAGCAGAAGCGATTGATATAATTGAAGCAGATGCGTTCCAAAAATAATTCCATCGCGTGCTCGGAAACCGCGATCGGCTCAATTACGGCTGAATTATGGTTCAAGGTCATGAAACGGTCGAAATTCGCGTATCCGCCGTGTTCATCGTGTGCGCGGGCACACTCGACGTCACATGATCCGGTGAGAACCACTGCCAGGTATGCGGGAGCCCCGGTATCCGCGGAGGCATTAAAGAGGCAACTCGAATTGAATCCGAATGTCGGGCTACTTGACCTTGACGGGGAAAATCGATGGAATGCGACGTACATAATATTGTACGGCTTTCTTTTTCGGCCGCGATCGCTGCGAACGCGCGTCGAGAACGCCAAGGAAAACGAAGGGCGACAACGGGGCAGGGGAAGACGGCGACAGGAACGACGCGAGATAGTGCGACTTTTGCGCATCTATTTTTAACTTGGCGCCGTCCTTCGCTTTTACGTAACGGCATAGAGAGACGCAGTATTATACCGCGCGTTGCGATCAAACCGAATCATTATGAGCACGTTATCGCGCGTTTGTTCCCTCCCCCTTAACCCTCCCGCCGGATTGCGCGTGGTTATCGCCGCGCTGAACGCTGATAACGCGCAGCGCGATGCACCTCACTATATGAAAGGTGCCGTAGCCGTTTAGCTGGCGAATTCGCAATCGTCGCCATTTTTGCGGGAAGAATTCGTTGTTGCCGATTAGCGACTGGCCTGACATCTATCGCGAGCAGGATCGAGATTATCGCGCGTAACTATGTTGACGGTCGACAAGAGCGGGAAGGTTAGTGTCGACGGTGGATAAAGACGGGAACTGCATTATCGCCCGCAGATCGGTCAGGCTTCTCGCGTGTCGTGGTCGATAACTTTGAAGATGTTTTCGTCTTTATCCGTTTCCGTTGTTAAACGCATATCTGGCACCCTCAAGTGACGACTCGGGTAATGATAGTAACAAATGTTCAAATGTTATTCCAATGTGGGATCGAGGAAAATAAATATGATACGATGTGAGCATAGCGAGCGTTATATTTTATTCCTCTTTTCGACGTACGGTTTATTGTCCAAGGGCGATGCGAGCACAATCGCCAATCACTTGTTCATTGAACGAAGCATTTTAAATGATCGGAATCCACTGGAATCGTCACTGAAATTGTTGTCGGCTGCGCATTGTTTCGTTTTGATTTTTACACAAAAGCATGCGCGCGCGCTCGAGGTACGTGGGAACAAGAAGAATTGCGATTTCTATCATCAATGTGTCAGTAACGAGATGCTTACGGCAAGAGGTTGGCGAGGAGAAAATATTTGTTCCTCTACTCGACAGGGCACAAAAAAAATCTATCACTCAGACCGCTGGAAGTTTTCCCATCGTCTCGACTTTTGTGCGAATCTCGACTTGTTGGCGGATCCGCCCTCCTTTACCGCATTATTTATCGGCTAGTTCCCTATGCACATCTTCAAAACTTCCCTTTCGCATATCTTAAGTCCGATTTAAGACCACGCTATGTGTTGCGCTCTCTTCTGACACATTCCGTTCTCTTTCCGTCCGACCTCTTTGCTACCTTCAATCGCTTTATCCTTCAGGTTTATTCTGCAGATGCCTGACGCATTCCCCGTTCCGTTAAAAGTTCTGGGAATCGCGCATTGATTCGAGGCACTCTAAAATCTCTAGAGCGAAAGTTTGTTTGGACAAAGTGCAAACATTAATGACCTGGCTATCCGAACGGAGAAGCGAGATGTAAGAGATCCAAACGAAGAAACGTATCGCGCGACACTAGAGATGACAATACCAATTCTGGAAAGGCGACGCAGAATGAAACAGCTGTTCGCTTGCGAGTCGAAAGATTTTGCTTTCTCTCCTGCGCCCCGGGTGGACTCGGCTACATGCTCGTCGATTCGTTGCAGTTTCGCATGTGCGTTTCCATATGCCGCGCGGTATGTGCCAGAAATGTGCCACGTCGTGTAGAATTGATTGCACGTAAACACGTACACACGTGCACGCACACGCGCACGCACGCACGCGATCGCACACAGGCCGACTGCTCGAATCCCACGCCGTACAGGCGTAATCCGTTAATGTACTCATCATTAACGAAAATTATGGCGACACGATTGTGTATCCGATCAGTGTCATCTTATTGGAGCTTGCGAGCTAATCCGTTACCGGGATGTGGCCTCATGGGAAATTACAGTTCCAACTGTGTGACTATGAGAGAGAGAGAGAGAGAGAGAGAGAGAGAGAGAGAGAGAGAGCGACCTTTGGCTGGAATTATTCGCGCTCTAACCCGAGCTGTCGAGCTTAAATATCGCATAACGGAAGAGCAAATAATCGATCATCCGAGTTGGCCGAGTCTATCGATTCACGCGAATTCAAAGTATCGACGCAACGCTGTTCCGTTTCGAGCTTTCCCGAAGCATGCTGTCGTTGCGTCAACAGTTTAACTGATCCAACGTTTATCTGCTTCTTTGAAACAGGAAATATCTCGACGACGATTCAGTCGTTCAGAATTCCCCTTCAATCGGACTTTGCGAGAAGCTGGAGAATCGCGACAGGAATCGCGGCATTAATGCCGGTGATCCGTTCGCATGCTCGCGGCATGAATAAAACGGCAGCCGGGCGCGTTCACATCGGCAAGATAACTTGATCCGCTGGATCATCGTGACATTATGAAAATACGCAATCGGCACCGACACCGCTGATTACCGTTTGCTTAGTTGCCGTTGAGAAATTAGGTTAATGCGGCTGATATTTCAGTTCTGCTTTGCGCATCGCGCATTGCATACATCATGGCTCCGGATACGATTCATTTGCAATCAGTCGATAATTGCGCAAACAATTCAGCGAATATTCCCTGAATATTCTCCATCGCATTACCATCTTTAACTAATTACTCCGGTTGCCCTGAGTTATTCCAAGAGCAACATCAACCTCATCGGATGAACTGCATGCGCGCGATGCAATTAGCTACGATTGCGGTGACTGGGAAACAAGGGACATCGAGGGATTGCATCTTAACGCGAGGAATACCACGGACACTCAAGTGTCTGCGAAATCAATTGCTTCGAGGGATCCTGATATGGTCTCTCGATCAATTATCCGCCGATCGCGATTTATCCGGCGCGAGACACGATTCCAAACGAGAATGGAACGTACTTGGCTTCGCCAAGTCCTTTTTTATTTCACGCCATGTGACATGTTACTTAATAATGAATTGATGGAACGAGAGGCATCTTGTCGCCTTAATTATTCAAGTATCCTAATAAAAAAATTTTTGAAACCTTTCTCTAGGTTGTCCCACGAATTATAAATCGTAAAATATATTCATCAAATATTTATTAATTATACAATAAATTCTTACAATCGAATCAAATTTAATGAACAAGCCACAGATGTCATTATAATCGAACAAAATAAGAAAAGCATTCCAATTCGATCAATTAATCTCGATATCTAACTTTCTGCCGATATTCTTGGCAAATCGATCAGCGCACAACGATCGCACGATGATGGCGACGGAAATCCGAGGGAACTATTTCTTCAATTAATTATTACTAATTCGCCGTCTTTTAACCGAAGCGCGAGGTTCTCGATGAATGGACAGCGTCATGGCGATGGCGATGGCGATGCCGAGAACGTAGGGCAGCAGTGAGGAAGAACAACGCTCCGGCCGATGATGATCCACACACTGTTCGTTGATTTACACGTCGCCCGCGATATCCTATTACCTCGATTCCTCGGAATTATACAGCTCACGCGGATATCGCGTAGATTGCAGGTCGCTGGAACGTCGCGATGTATCACGCTGGGCGCTCGCACCCTGCCTCCCTCTCTTGTTACCTGCAGCCCTTCATCCCGACACGTCAGTACATCAAATGCCGATTACTTCTCCGCCGTGCCGAGCTCAAGCCCGCGATTCAAACGCGACGATTATCGGCGATCCGCTCCTCAGGAATCCCGTGACGGTCAGGAAAGGATTCGAAAATTCGCTCCTCGCGAAGCGCGCGCCGCGGTCTTCAATCCTGCTGAGGCGAGAGAGAAAGCTGTCGAGAATGCTTGGAATTAACGCGTGCCCGTTATATCGGAAACCGATATTCATGACTCTCCGTGTCCTTGCTCCTCTCATCTATCTGTCCTCTCAGGTTGCTTCCGGCGGCAGTTTGGAGCGCGGATACGTACGTACTTGTTCCACTTCCTTTCCGTGTCCAGCCGCTAGATAACATCTGCCCGTGTCTTCGGATCGCCGAGTGGCTTTCAGCGAGATATTTCAGGGACTCCGTCTTGGATCACAGCTTGTTTGCAGATCGCCATGATTGATTCGCGTCCGTAAATTGATGGACGATTAGGCGATAGACTGATGCACGCTCAGGCACGCTTGGCGAGTCCGCGCTTCGATAAACCATCGATAATGGCTTCTAAGTCCGGCGTGATGGAGTCTTGCCGAGCTGCGGCGCGAGGACGGAGACAGAATTCTAATGCGAGATGAGACGACGAAGGAGAGAACGTCTCTCCTCTTCCTACTACCCCCCCCCCCCCCCCCCCCCCCCCCCCCCCCCCCCCCCCCCCCCCCCCCCCCCCCCCCCCCCCCCCCCCCCCCCCCCCCCCCCCCCCCCCCCCCCCCCCCCCCCCCGCCGCTGAGATCTCCGTTCAGATCGATTGCTGACCCTGCGACTCTGTCGCAGTTACGGTCTGCGTCTCTTCTCTAAAAATCTAAAAAATGAAGCCAATCATGGACCGGGAGGGTCGCAGGACTTGGCTGGCCTTTCAGACGAAGACGCGATGCGATGCGCGAGAGGACACGAGACGAATCGGAGGATTAATGCGAGCGAGACGGACAACACAAACGCGATTCATCGCCGAGGTTTCATCGGAACGTCCGCATCGATCAGCGTTCGCCGTCGATCTATCCATCAAATTATGCATCAATGTAACATGTGTTCGCGTCTATAGCGCGGTGGTTCATCAATCGACTCGCGTCTGCATAATGGACCAGCATCGCGGCCACAAACGAAATACCGAGCCGTCCTTGCCGATCGCGCGGATGTTAAACAAATTGGTTGCACAGGAATTGCAGACCGATCGGCGAAAAGAGACCGAGAGAGAGAGAGAGAAAGAGAGAGAGAGAGAGAGAGAGAGGGGGGAGAGAGATCTTACAGATGAAATATACTTATCGGGAAGCACAGATTAATCGATTCTGACAACAGAACCTCGTTATTAACGTTAATGCTCGCGATGCCGTGGCGGAATGCAGTAAATTTCGTGGCTGTCGCAAATCTGGCAAAGTTTCCGGAAACGATTGCATTGCAGCGCTCGCCGAATCGTTCGAGATACCATCTTTAACGATTTTCTACATTCAACGGAAACGCTGTGCGCGTGCACAGAGCATTATTTCGTCTGCTTGTCCGGATACACGCCGCCGACACAAGTTTCCGCATTCTCGCCTGTACGCTAACGCGAGCGATACGATATTTTTCAGGTCGACCATGACGGCGGCACGTTATAGTTTCATTGGTCCCTGCGCTCGTTGATTGCGCGTTTTATTTCCTATCCGCTTCCCCAAGCCGGCGTTGGACTTTCGTGTTTCACGGAAAACCCGATGGGAATTTCGCAGAGCTCCGTCCCTAAACGCGATGTCCGCGTCTGCCGGATTAATAATAATTAATCCGCTCGATGACACAGCGAATGAACGAACCCATGTCGATCTTATTCGCGAGAACTCGCAGTGATTTATCGTCAACATCGTCGAGACGATCGACGCTACGCAATCGCGATCGCGATCCCGCGTGCGTGAGCTGCAATGACAATAATAACAATAATAACAAGCAGTCGGATAAGGGTGACTTGAATCGTCGCGCAATCTATGTTCAGCGGCGGCGCGAAATATGAAATTCGTCAACATGAAACTGACAACAATTGAATCGACCCGAATTGATTGCGCGCGCGCGCGTGTCTTCCTGCTAAATATCGCCGTAAAATCCGCCGTGTTCGAGGCGCGACGTTCGCCGCGATAAATGCACGGCTGCGATAACCAACTAGGAAATTTGTCGGGTAATTCAATCTGGTTTGATAATCTCATAATTGAATGTCTCCCCGGGCACTGCGCTGCGCTGCTGAAAGTGAAGCTCGGAATCAATATCGCGGATAGCACGCGCCCCGTGTCACTTTGCACCCCGGCGCAGCGTACGAACGTACACACGTACATTGCAGAAACAATGCCGGCAGCCCGTGCGCCTTTCCTGTCTCGGCTGCCTCCATTCGCCCCGGATGGCCCACGGGGAAATAAAGCACTTTGGCGTGTCGTCGCTGATGGAGAACGAAGAGGAACGGCGCGGAGGACGACGTGGCAGGCGACAGGCGGGCAAGCAGGTGCCGGACGGCGCATCAAAACTAATGAGCACGGTCGTGTTTTGTGCTCGTTACATCGCCGGCAGATCGGCATCGCCGTAAATCACCGCGATAAGACCCGCCGCGAATTCTGATCACGCCTGGAGCCGGATTTCCCTGCGAAAGAACCGCGCCGAGCAGCCGAGATCTCTGGATAAGATACGGAGACAGAGAGAGAGAGAGAGAGAGAGAGAGAGAGAGAGGGAGAGGGAGAGGGAGGACGAAGCTGGCGATAATGAACTCGAGACTGAATCGATTCATCCTCCCCGTCGAACTCGGGATTCCACGATTAGACTTTGCTCTTAAGCGCACGGTATTTTCGAAACTGGAGGGAATCCTCGCCGGAACGCCTCGGAGAGAGGCCGGCCCTGAAGAGCGGAGCTCTTGATAGATCCAGAGCGGTGAAAGCAGACTGGACAGGGAGGACGCGGATGGTAGCAACGGGCGCGCGCGAATTACGCGAGTATTATCGGCGTAATATAAAACCAATAATCAGCCGAGCGGCGAGCATTCCGAGAGGTGAGAGGCGGCTCGCTTCGGACAGAAAGGGAGGGAAGAAAAAAATCGGGGTGCGCGCGTGCACAGAGAAAGAGAGGGAGAGAAAGAGAACGCGGCTGCCGAGTGTCGATATTCATCGTGGGAGATAACATGCCGAGCAACGAAATCCATTTCCGAGATTGGCGACTATCGATTGAGACGTTCCGGCGCGGCGGAGAGCGCTTTGCTCTCTAATTTCACGATAATTAGCCGAGACGCTCGTTAATATCGGCGGACCAGGCGCGGTTCTCTGTTCGAGCCTTAACGAGCTTCCTCTTTCCGCGCCGCCCGTCCTTCTCTTCCCTCCTCATCCTCTCCCTCCGTCCTCGCCGCCTCCGGCCGTTCCTGCTCTTCCGTTTCCGCCCGAAGAGAATCGCCTTTCGTGTCCTCATAGCGACCGCTGCATCGATACTCGCATCGATATTCTGCGAGAATGCAATCTCGACGCGGAGCGTGTCGCCTGCTTTCGCGCTCCGTTTAATTAATCCGCGATTAATCGCGAGGTCGAGCTATCTCGCGCGCAATGCCTTGCGAATCGTTGTAAAAAATACGTTACGCGAGCGCATGGTTAATTAATCCACCTATTTCTCGATTGTATGACCTCTAATTAACGCACTTTGTATCCATTCGCGGGCTGTCCGTTCCGCAAGAAGGTGTCCCTATGAAATCGCGAATTATCGCAAATTAAACACGAAAAGATACGAAAGGATCAGGATACATATACATTGTTGGAGTACTCGCTGGTCGATCGTCGCCGGTTGGAGTCTTGCCAACCTTGCACTACGCGGCTGGATGATCGGATGTGAATTTGAGATAAAAATGAATACCCCGAGGTTGAGCTTCGCTCGGTTTAATACGAACGATATTTACACCACGTACAAAAGAGTGCCCCTTCACTGGACATCGGTCCGCCGTACTCGAGATCCGCGAGGTAGAGCAGCAAGATTGAACGTCCGTCTCCTTCAAGTTCCTAATTTGAACTGACAATTAGCAACGCCCGAGGTTCTCGTTCGCAACGACCGCTGAAGACCGACAAACAAGGCAGTGTTCGACTCGTCTCTATCGTTGTTCGAACAATGTTACCGTTAATTGCCGGGTGTGATCATATTCCAGCCGTGATTTCTCTCCCACCCCGAGTCCCTCGGTATTCTCGGGGTCAGGGAAGGGCATGACATCGCCTAAACTCGGCTCGATATGCGGCAAAAGTGCGAACATGTATACTTGCAGGGTACACGTAATTTCTATCTCAACGTCTCTCCTCGCCGGGCGATTCGATCCGCGCGACGAACGTAATTCGCGTCCGGTAATTCGAGCACGCATTAACGAGTCTATTAACTTTTTATTTTCCCTCTCCTTCTTCTTCCTTCTCCGTCCTCTACTCGCTCGTATCTGCCGCGCCACCATCCGCTCAACGAATGATCCTCGATAAAGATAAAAGATCCTCGACGTAAACCGAGCCGCCAGCCGCGTCGAATTTCGCATGTCGCGGAGGAGACTTGTTAGAAGGAGCGCCAAACAGGGCTCGGATTAAATTCCGCCGACGATGGATCGCTCGGTAGGCGGCACGCGCGCACCACTTTCCGCCGTAAGTGTATTCGGGGAGGCTCCGAACTACCCCGCCGGTTTTCCTTTATCACTGTCGGTCGCGCGAACTGCTCCTCAGCCGCCGTTGACGGCGCGGCTCTTCAATTAAGGCAGGTGCGCGCGCGCGCGCGCGCGCGCGCGCTGAAGCCGCGTGCTGTTTCAATTATAAAACCGCGCGAGAGTGCGTCGCGACACGCCCGAAGAGTCGCGATATATACGTGTACATTTTTTTCTCTTTCTCCCTTTTTTCCCCCCCCCCCCCCCCCGCGTCCGTCACCGTCATACCTCGCCTCGTTTGCTTCCCCCCTACCCTTTTTTCTTCCTCGGATAACGCCGCGCGCGCGTCCCGCGCTCCCCTAACGAATCCCTGAAATCGAGACTTTCGGGGAAAAAGGAAAAAAAAAAAGGAAAAGAAAAAGGAGATTCTTCCGTCAACGACGTTCATCGATAGCGCTAGGATGAGGCCATAGTAACTATCGAGAGTAACAATCGATGTTTGTGGCGATCGTGTGCGTGTGATTCCTTGCGTTAATGGCATCCGCTTTTAGTGCCATCAAATGTAAACTTTGTCGGATGGGAAATTTCGGGAAATGGAAATTTCCCCTCCCTTTCTTTGGTATCCTTTCATCTTCGTACACTACATCCTCATTTTCGTGTTACGATGTCAGCGTAAGTTGCCGGATAAGTAGCGAAGTTCGAGATTGGGATGACGTTTAATTCTCGCGAGATCCAGCGCTCGATTATGCTCTCTCTCTCTCTCTCTCTCTCTTCCGATATCGGCCGGATAAATATATCGGAGCTATTCGATTATGATCTCGCTTTAGCGCGCGTTGTCTCGATAACAGAGAGGAGGATTTTCCATTAAGCGGAGGTTCACGCGACAGACGGAATCCTGAAGAGAAGAGACTCCGGAAGGTGTTAGTGACTGACGTAGCCATTTATATAATTATCCGAGCTTCTCTTTGTCACGCCATTGAACAGTAGTGACTCGCATCGCGCCATCCACGAGTCATCTTTATCTATCGAGTCATCGCGCCGTTCGCGGCTAATGGCATCGGTTTCCAGATGCCGGAGGCTTTTAACGGACCTCTCGGCTGAAAGTTGAAATCAAAAGGTCGGAGGGCACGTAAAAGCGGGAACCGCGGGATAAGGCGCTCACGGATGACTCTAACGGGCGGTGCATGACTGAATCGAGCAAAATACCGCGAGTTATCGCGACGTGCGATGATCGAATATCCTTTTTCCGATTCGTGTATGCGCATGTATGCGTGTGTGAACGCAATAGCACGCGTTCATCGCCGCTGTTACTGCACGTAGATCGTGCCCGAGGGATGAAAAGGATGCATTAAGCATTCCGCTTGGCGCGAGGGTGAGATACCTCGCTGTATCGCCTTTGGCACGTGCGCCAATGACCTCAGGTCGACCTCCGAGGCACGGTGATGGTTATATCGCGATATTAAAACAGCTCTGGCAGGTTTGACATATTTAGCGCCTCTCCCGTTAATGAAACCGCGCGAGCGCGAGCGCGGCCACCCGAGACACGTGATTGCGACTGTAATTGTCACGTGGCCGTAATTACGGTAACGCTTCATCGACGCGCGTGACGTATCGTTAATTTGCGAAATCGACCGGAAACTAGCGGCACGAATTGCCGAATCCGCATTGGATCCGGACCGGACGTAACGAGTCTTCCGCGATCGTTACCGCATGCTGCGATAATTATATAAGTTGGCGCGTGATTAAAATCCGCTCCCGGAAGCGGCGAGATGCAATTGAGATCGATTATCAGATAATGAATCAGACAATAATAGATTGTCCAAGCATGGATTATTGAATCTATCGCGAGAATAATCGCGCTTCTTGCAGATGAGCGTAATAAACAGTTCCCGGAAAATTGATCGCTTTGCCGTTTCCCGATGTGCTCGCCCGATTGTTTCTCGTATAATCGTTTTCCCGGCGCAACGCTTCATCAGAAACGTTCCGTTTTGTGCGGGATTTACACGGGCAACGCCGCGATTTTGACAAACGAGCTGAAACGCTCGGAGTTTTGCTTTCAATCATCGCTCTTCAACTTGCTCTCACTTGTAGACGCTCCACGGAATTTATCGATAAATTACGCGGAACGCTCCGAGCTGGATCACTTTGTCCGAGCGTTGCTGATTGTTTGAGCGATCTCTTTCGCAGATCATCATTGTTGTAATTATTCTCAGGCGGCGAAGAACGACGATACCCTGTCGATCATTTCGGCGACACGTGAATCCCTTTCTCTCAGACAATTACCTTCTTTCAGCAATTTCTCTGATTAATTTCGTCATCGTGATTCTATTGCTGTGTGTTAATTATCATAATCCTCACTTACCTCCTTTCGCAAGCTTGACCGACGTTTCCTTGTTCGCTCGCTTCTGATCACCGTCACGTCATTTTTCACTGCTGTCAGACACGCTTAATTTCGCGCGGTAGAGATCTTTTTTATGGGGGAAGAGAAAGGCTTCGGTTCTGCTTCGGTTATCTCTTTTAATTGCGCCAATCATCGATTCTTATACATATTTGTGATACTTAACGTGCGTATCCGCATAATGAGATCGTAGATATTAAAAGTCATAATTCTAGACCTCTCACAGCTCTACGAGGCGTATAATTAGATTACACATTTGAATTTAACACACATAGGTGCGCCTTAACGCGATATATACAGGGATCATCATCCGCGAGATAATACGTGTCTACATGTCAACGCAGAAAGATGTTTATATGATACAGAAGAATTTACATTCAGGCTCAAGCGTAATTAATTATTTATATTACGCGCTCAAGCCTTGCTACATCCGAATCAACTTGCCACAAGTGTCGCGTTCAATGACGCATTTATACGTAGGTGTCTGTAAAATTACATAGAATCGGTATAATGCTTTGATTTGCAACAATGCTTTCCTGGAATAGTCAATAATAGTCAATAACGTCATAAAGTCAATTCAGTAGATACATCGCACGTTTTATTGCTACGGATACTCGCATGTTCCTCAACACCGTTAATGATCCTCAATCACAAAAGACGGATCGACTAGAGTCGCGGCAGGAATCGTCAACACGCAGATATTGTCGAGGAAAGTAAATTCTAACGCGTATCTCGTCAGTCCGAAAAGAGAATCTGAGAATTTGAGAGATTCCTAAGTTTCCTCTTCTCGTGTCGCATCACGTCCTCAGGGCAGTTTTAGACGCAGAGATCGTCATCGACGTCAGTAACAGTTTGGGAGGAATCAACGGAGCTAGGCTAGGCTTTTCTTTACAGAACACTTGATATCTCATTATCATCGGCTTGGAAACTTGCCAGACTGTGAGGAACAAATAATGACTCGCAAGACGAACGATCATCTACCTCGCAACGAGATTTAATCGCTATTAATCTGTCCGCACTTTAGGATTACGGGAGCGCGGGAGACTCTTTGCGGATCTCGTGCAGATTCGCGAAAAATCGTCCGCGCATCGCCTCGACAGAAACTATCATCTCTCTGTCATCTTTACCGACATAAAAAATATATATATATATATATATATGCGTGTGTGTGTGTGTGTGTGTGTGTGTATATAAAAATATCATTTCGCACGCGCGTCCATTTGCACCTGCGTCATGTGTAAGACATCTCGAAAATGCAAGAAAGATTAACGATCGTCGATCGGAAACAAGGTAATCGGATAGCTCGTGCTTTAAAAGATAGTTTCAACGGGATTTGCTCTTTTAACGACACTCTGACGCGAAGCGGAAACGGCGAGTCTTTGCGGAGGGAGCCGCCGAAGTTTATGATGACCAACAACGACACAGGCCTGCAACTCGGCTCGCAAAGTTCGCGAACAAATTCGTCCCCCCCCCTCCCCCTCCCCCTTTCCCCSGAAGACGACCAAATCTCATTCCACGGATATTATTCACTCGTTACGAGTTCGAGCGGAGTTTCCATCAAGTAGCAGCGTCACTCGGACGAGACGTTTCCTTAAACGAAAGTTACACGGTTATGCAAAACTTGACGGTTCGCCCTCAGGCCCCGCCGCCGGGGATGCGGACTCTGGAAAAACCGTTTGCAATGCTGAATCTCCCGCTTTGAGTTTACCCGCAAATAGATTTTTCTCTGATCCCGCCGCGGCATCGTCCGCGCCGGCGAACCGTCTTATATCTCGCGACGCGGAAAATACCGTGCATTCTCGCACGCGGACGTGACGGGGGGAATCGTCGGAAGGACGACCTTGAACTTTTCCCCGCGAACGTGTTCGCGTTCGTCGGCGACCTCAGCTTCGCGAGCAGCTTCGCGACAGCGCCGGTTCTCGTAGCAGTCACGTGGCGTGGCAGATGAGGTTCTCGAAGCATCGTCTGACATCCGGGATGATCAGGAGAGCCATGAAGGTCAGCATGGTGTTGCCCGACGCAGCCGCCGTGTAGTTTCGCCGTTCGCCGCCGTGCATGGCCGCCGGTTTCTCCTCCTCTGCGAAGATAAACGAGAGACTTTAACGGGGTCTCAACTGGCGAGCGAGCGAGAGGAGAGGAAAATGTTCTTTGGAGACGCTTAAATAAATTTCGGCAGGTTTCAAAGCCGAGGAAACGTATATTCCCCTCCCGATACACGGGGGGACTTTTAAATGATCGCCCGTCGATCTCGGTCGAGATTGAACAGCCCAAATAAGCTGGTTAACCCTCCCCGCTGACTAAAATAATGGCCGAGCTGTGCCCCCTCCGTACGCATCCATTCGCCAGGATTGAGGAAGGTTCGCGGGTTTTACGGCCCATAAAGCTCGCCCCATACTTTAACGGAACGTCTGAATTTAGATTTCGCGCGTATATATATATATATATATATATATATATATATATATATATATGCGGGGAAGCATAAATAAGTCCGCCTGATGGTTTCGGAAAGAAAACGGAAGGTCTGCTGATCGTGACGACTGAAAAGGTCTCTGAAGGATTCGTTAGACGGAGATACGATGAGATTGACGAGAACGTGGAACGTTCATTATTGGCGAGTCAGCATCACATGGACGTGAATGTTCAATATATTTCAGATCTGGAAATCTAGACGTCTAAAGATCCGCAGATATGTCTCTCAATTCGCGATTTTCATATAATCCAGACGTTATTTATTAATCCAAGCCTGATCTTCATCTCGACTAAACGCGAAATTACTCGCCACCAATCGCCCACCTTCAATCACGTGTATCATGATGCAAGATGACCTGGCGTTGCTCGGCGAACACGTGTAATTCGCGCCGTGCGAGAGCTTCACCCTCTCCACGACGAGCAGCGAGCCGTTCTTCTTCAGCTCGACCCGAACGCCGGGCTCGTTGTCGTAGTTTATCATTCGCTCCTCGCGGAACCAGAATATATAGCTGGGTGATTCCGTGGCTGCCATCAGCTGACACTCCAGACGCAGGCTGGAGCCCTGCTTCACGTGGAGATCCGGACCACCCGGTATCACCGAGTACGCCTCCGTGATGTTCAATCGCACGAATCGCTGCTGCACCGGCTCCGTTTGTATCTGTTCCAGTGGAAATCGAAAAACAAGATGTTAATCTCAATCGTTGTCTTGTCGTTAGCGCTTGAACCGTTCATCTAACTTGGAGCGAAACTTCACTCCATTTTCATTTCAGACGTCTCTATAATTATTAGGTGTACAAATTAATTTCTTGCTCTTCCTCCAATCATCTCGGAAATTATTTTTCAATTTGGGTGTTTATCGATCCTTTTGCGATTTTCAAGCGCTGACGCATCTACTTTCAAGTGCTTCCGAAACACTGTACGAATTAATGGAGTGGGTAACATAACCTCTAAAAAGGATGTATACCTAATGGCCTGCGATAAGGAGTCTGATAATCGGCACTGCATTCCTTTCGCGTTCCGACCAGAAAGAACGTTGGAGTGATTTGTTGTTCGGGCTTTGCTGAAGGTGCAGTGATTCATGCGATTTTCATTGCAAAAATAGGGATAAGATATTTCGCGAAGGAAACTTTAAGACAGAAAACGCCCGAGTCAAGCTCAAAAATTTTAAGAAACGCAGAGCTGCAGCGTCCGCTGAACCAAAAGCTCAAAGAGAAAAGAAGACACTTGCCGTGCAACTCTTCTACTTTTATAAACGAACTTTGAGCCTTGCAGAAAGGCAGAGAATTAATTTATATACCCAATACATATCATAATTGATAAAATCGTTGCAGCTTAGACTGTTATTCATATAAATTATAAAAGTAACGTTAAGATTGATCGAACAGTGATTCTGTCGGATCTCTCTTCGTCGCTCGTCAAATGTCGCATTTGTGGAACATGTCCGGACAATAGTTCGGTTTATCTCCTCGCTCGCTTCTATCCAGGCACAATTAATCAACACACAACACACAATAGGTGTCTCAGGAATAAATATCTAGCCGAATACCTGGATAATTACGGCGCGCTATAATTACGCCATCGAGATAGTCAACAGGTGCCGCGAGGATGCCGTTACTTTTCAATCGAACGTGTTATCGTCATCTGAATGCAATTGGTTGTCGTTATACAAGCTTGTAGAACGACAAGCCAGTGGAAAAAGTCAGCGCGATACGAGCATCGAGCGGTCGATGCATCGAGCGATTGTCCCGACGACTTGTTATTTTTTATGGCTGAAAAATCCCGTCACGCGGAAGAACGGCAGCGGGGAGTGAAAAGAATCAGCGAGGCAACGCACGAAATAGCTCACGAAATGGCTTGATTCTCGGAATCGGATATCCTTTGCGGGGAAACTTTCATGACCCTTTCTCGGGTCATCTTGGATACGCAAACTCAACGCGAAAAATCGTAGAAAACCTCGGCGTAATACGTTGCACTTTTCGGATCGAGCAGAGGATCTTTAAGGTTTCTAGACTTTGCTCAAATGAACGCGCCAAGCCATGCGATGAAATGACGAAATATTTTCACTTAAAGAAGATCGAACGCTGCGTCTGTTCCTGCACATCCAATCCTTCAACTCTCATTTATCCTGGATTATTCCTTCATTTCTCCTCTGTCAAGATCTTAGCTCAAAGAGTGTCAAGTGCACTCGGTGAAGTCTCAGTCGAAATATAGGCATTCCGCGTACGAAATTCGAGCTCCTCCTCCCATCTCGGTACCTCTGCAGGGCGTACATCACTTTCCTGCAGCATGGATTCGCTCGTGGACATTATCGTTCGCAACGCTTGCGTTACCTGACACTCGTACAGGCCCGCATCCTCGTGCTTGACATTCTTGATCATCAGGCTCCAGTCGGGGCTGTTGACGACGACGAAACGCGTGTCTATGGAGTGAGTTCCTCGACCCACCGTGAGCAGCTGTCTATCCTTCCGTCCGTCCGCGTGTCCCTGCCGGATCCAAGTTACCTGGAACATGTATTTCGACAGTTCAGCATCACGTTCAGCTCCGAGATCTCTTATATTTATCGCGAGGAGCCCGGAATCGCTCCGAATCGCCGTTCCGTGCTTCGGCTGCGTAAAGAACACAGCCGCCGCTTGTTTCGGTCCAGCTTGCGGCGCGGCCGTATCGGGAATCTTTTTGCATCATTTATCCGCACGCCGGCGAGGTGGAACGACCCAGATCCGTATGTATTATTTCGGCTGACGCTCGATTAAATTTTCAAGCCGCCGCGATGGAAAACTACAGTAACCCCCTGACGAATCTTTTGAAATATCCGGCGTGATATCCTCGTTACGGCTATACCGTATCGCTCGACTTCAAAGATAGACGCGGTTATTTACGGGAAAGTCACCGAGATATAAATGGATCCCAAGATACTCTCGCGAGCTCCGCGACCGTCCTCCTCCGGCGCTTTGTTCAGGGTCAAAGTTGTCACGCGCGTAAATAGATTTTGGTGCGCTTCAATTCGAGGAGAAAGAATGTCCATCTTGTCGCCGTGACCTGACGACGAGCGTTTAACGCCCGCATGCCGCGCGGTGCGAATTCCGGAAGTAATGGCCGAACTTCCGGATGTGATGTGACGGCGAATGGGCAAGCAACTTGGAGCGTATTTGCCAAAGGTCGCGCAGATTATTATGAACGCCTCGCGGTTTATTAAATGACAGCGTCGAAGTTTGCGTCAGCGACCCTAATCGGCGCCCGGGTCTCGATGCTGATGCGAAAGTCTCGACTCTGAAAGTGAACATGACGACGCGCTGGCAGCCGAATGCGCGAGATCTATTTATGATCGAACCGCGCGTCTTCATCTGCCACGTGCATCGTTCGCCGATTGTCAAATTTCGAGATGCGCCGTGGAAATTAAATAAAAACTGTTATACGTTCCGATGCAAGGCTGATGACCAGAGTCAGTGTCAGCTGCTGGAGTTCGTAGAACAGGCTCGGGATGCTGTAGATAATTCCTCCGGATCCTGCACTGCGGCAGAACACGCAAGAAGAATAAATTTATGAAATAGGCAGTCAACGTTACTCGGTCAGCGGAGCGTTAAGTAACGAGATCCTCGCACAGTGTTCTTGCATAATCTCGTACAACGGGAAACGGCCGAGAATAGCACCCCGCCCGCCCCCGCGAACCTTACTTTCCGTCCCATTGACCCCGACCTTTCCCCTGTAAGCATTCGTTGCAGCAGCCGTTGTGCGGCGCGTCGCAATTTCAGGCGGATGCCGCAACGAATCCGGAAACGCGCGCGTTTATAAATCGCGAGGGACCGACCGACCAATGAAATTAAGCGGATTGGACGATTACGAGGCGGCCGCGCCCGGACGAATTATGGGATGTTGCGATAATTTAGAGCAGATTCAATATCGGCGGGCGCGGAACAAATGATTCGCGGTTATTAACGAGCGTCGAGGGTGACGACGACGGCCGCGTCCATTGGCGTCGGCGCGCGATTTCCGTTTCCTCCTATGTTTCATCGCGATTATTTTATTAAACGTAAAGAGGAAAAAGAAAAACAGAAAGCGGAAACCCGGATGCGCGGATGCGCGATTGCTCGGACACGTCGCCGTAATTCATCGCCCCGTTCTCCGCCCATCTCCTCTCGCCCTCTCGCATCCCTCCCTCCCTCCCACTCCCCTTCTTCTCCTCGCGTTCGCTCACTTTGCGTTCGCCGATTGTCGAAGCGCCCTTGCATTTCCCGTCGAACAAATCGCGGCTGCATTTTCAACCGGACGCTTAAAAACCTGCGCACCCCTCCCCTCCCCTCCCCCTCCCATTGTTACTTTGCAGCCTGTAAAACCGTCTTCGACTGATATCCGTCGAGGATGAATGATTATGCGTTTGAGGGATCCGGATTGAGATGCGGAATCGTTGCACGCAGCGGAATGAACGCATGAACGTTTGCAAGTTCTTCCAGATTGTCCTCAAGATCGTGCGCGCACGCGGAAAGGAAAGGAATATTTTGAGCAACACTTGATAACGATCTCCCTATTTATCCTCGCGATTAACGGAAATACCTGATTTGATTAACATGATATTGATTAACAAAATAATGAACATTCCAACCAACCGGATACAGTCGCGCCCTATTAATTTCACCTCGATTTATGTCCCAGGGATTCTTTCGACGGTCGGCGGAATAAAGTTCGTAACAAAATACGCTCATACGCGCCGCGCGATTAAAGACTCGCGTTTGCGATGGTAAATCGGCGAAACACGCTGGAAACATATCCTTTGTACGCGGAGCATAGATATGAGACAACAAACGCGCGTACCGTGCAAAAACCGTGGAAAAGCAGGCTGCGAAATTAATTTTCGATACATCTCGAGCCCGAATGCGAATAGCTCGTTATATCTTCCCTTTTTTCGTGCCCACGCCGTTTATCAGCCCCGCAACCGAGTTCCCGCCGTCCAATCACAGGGCTCCGTATAATAATCCCATTCGCGGGTATTTATCGATATTTTAAAATTATTCATACACGCGCACGCGCACGCGCGCACGTAAATGTTGTCCTGCAGATAATACCCGTAGAAAATACCAAACGGATGCACGTAGCGTTCCTTCGTTTGAAGCTCAGAGCTGATTCGTACACGTGCGCGCGCGCACATGTGCTCCCTAAAAGCCACGCACGTTTTTGCGCACGTGTACACCCCCGCATGCGCCGTGTAGAATTTGTTTACGCGAGCGGAAATGTCTTAATTTCTCAGCGTGACGTAACGTCTGCCTCCTTGAACCCTCGTTTCGTCCGTTCGAGCGCTCGATGTCGATGTCCGTTCGACGACTCGCGATCGAATACGGCTTCCGTATTTGCAGGAAACCCCTGTCCTCGTACGGGCTGTCCACCCCCTACCTCCCCTCCGCCCTTCCACCCCGCTATTCCCGTCAGTGGCGCGCGATCGCGTCCGCGCGGTGTCCGGACGCGTTTCTTCGTCCGCGGACTCGCGATTCGAACTCGCGGACGAAGACAGGAAACGCCGGGTCGACGCGACATGAATAAAAGATCGACCGCCCCCCCCCCGCCGTCTCCTCCTGCTCCGGTCCTCACTCGCCTGCTCGTTTCACCGATATTGAGCGCCGTCTTGACGCGCCCGTTTTCCGATATCGAGCCGGCGAGAGCAATAATTAAAGCTTTGAACGCCGCCGCCGATTGTTTTCCGATCTTTGTGCCGCTCGCGGAATACGCGCGGCACACTCGATGAATACAAGCGAGACTGTACACGCAATTTCTTTCGTTCGATCGGCAGCTCGATCGGCTTGAACGTTCGGCTCTTCGCGCTGATCGGGAGATCCGGAACGCAAAGGTATTTCTCTCTCTCTCTCTCTCTCTCTTTGGTGGTTGTTCCGTTTTCCAACGAGAGCTTCTCGAGTCATCTGATGATGAAGAGCTCGAGAGCACGTGCTTCAATGATATTGCGGTGAGAGTCGACGAGACCGAGTCGAATACGGAGTCTCGTGAATTGATCTCTGATTAAGTCGCGTTCGTCCCTTGTCCCTTCGACTTTTATTCGTCGCGATATCCGTCGACGTCATCGGAAAGGGCTGAAGTTATCGATTACGTACAACGGCTAACTCGCTTAACATTTAACAACACCTGCCGCCCGACCAAGTCCATTTTGCTGGCTGACATGGGCGCGACGTGCAAGTAACTTTATCGCGTAACATTAAGTACCGGGGATTAACGATAGTAAACAATAACGTTACTTGACACTCGCGCGAAGGGTGTCACGTCACCCTGGTGTCGATGCAATTAACCCTTTGCCGGCTCCGCGAGATGGCTTGCTACGAGCACGAAGGGCTTTGAATTTGGCGCGAATGAGAATCGAACGAGCGCGTTACGCTTCGATTGTTATCTCGATCGTTTCTTTTGGAGGGGAAAGAGGGGAATCCTTCGAGAAACGTTTCGAATAATTTTAACGTAAAATTATCCGCAGTGTATAGGTACACGGAAAAACGCAGATTTTGACTTTTATGTGTTATTACACTTAAATGCGTGTCCGCAAATTTTGCGCAACGATAATTCGGGAATTCGTACGAATCATCGTAAAGTGCACGGCGGAACTAAAAAAAAAAAAAAATAAGTCTAATAAGTCCTTCGAGCGTTACTCAGAAGCACGACAATATGTATCAAGGTCACGACCATTGGAAAGGGCCTCCCTTAACCTCACTTTTCCCGAATGAGCAATGAGATGAAAACGGACGATCGACGATCCTGCATCGCTTCCACCCCCGTCGACCCCTCATTCCCCCCCCACCCTTACATACGCGCTTCCCCCTTCCCCAACGTACGTATTACAGTTGCCGGCATTCACGCTGTCGCAACGAATTCCGGCACGCATTCCTCCATAATGCAAGCGAGAATGCGCTCGAGGTGGCGTAGGGGGAGGCGGGGAGACACGCGTGTCGCGCAACGCGCGTTGCGACGACGTTTAATTATGAAAGGGAATAATCGCGGAATAACGAAAGGCGCTCGCCGGCGGCGAGGAGCGTTTCGGTGGCCATAAATTTCCGGCGCAGTCCGCATAACCGGAAGCCATAGGAGCGCGTGTCGCAACAAGAGCCGGACTCGGACTGCGATCCGGCCAGGCGGAACGCAATTATAAAGCCGCGCGCGTTACCTCCCCCACCACTTCGCCCGCGCTCCGTTCGTTAAAAGGGCTCGCGGATTTCGCTTTTAAGATTATCCGCCAACGAAGTTTTGATTCGCGCGCTCGAGCGGCTGACGGCCGGCCATTTCCATTCTAATCCGTTGCGTATGGATAAAACCACGCGACTCGCATCCGGCCTCATTGTTCGCCCGAGATTCCGAACAAAGCTTCCGGGTCGCGCCCCCGTCCCTTCCCCCGACGAGGAAGGGATGGTGTAACGACGGCTGATGGACCGATGACGGAAAAATCCATTGTAATGCGAATGTTAACGTAACGATGTTACGTTAATGCCAACAATGCCGATATACGACGTATTAACGATCTCCGCGCGGGAGATGTTTCGGCTCTCTTCTTCCCGCGGCTGTTATCGAATTATCTGAGGCATCAATATTAATGCAGCGGCAGCGCGGGCTATTAAGCCGCCTTCCGTGCGATTAATCGCAACGTGGACCAAACGGGACCGCGTTAATAGGAGGTATAAATATTCGATGATTTATTCATAATAATGCTGGCCGCCTCTTGATTCTCCAGATCGCAAATGTTAAGCCTCTCTCTCTCTCTCTCTCTCTCCCCCCTGCCTTTTTCCCTACATCCTTCGAAACATTGCCCGACGTTGCCTAAAGTTCAATGTCCAGCGTTCAGCGCGCCTCCGCTTGCGATATTTATGTTTGCCTTTACGTATTTCCCTTTACTTTACGGATTGCGGCCATGCGATTTGCTAGCAGCGGGAAGCTACTTAGCATTTCCATCCCCGTGAACGTTTCTTAAAATCTTCTCGCTGCTATTGGATCGTTCCCTCCCCTTTTCTGCGTCCCTTCCTTTCTCTCTCTTTGGAACTTGTGCTTCTAATTCTCAAGGAGCTTTCGGCAACGCTTGCGACGCGAAGAGTCACGGAATTCACTTGAGCATCATTGCCGGAAAGAAAATAATCCTTCTTTCATGAGGGGTGGCGAGGAGGAAGAGAGGGACGGGGCGAGATCCATTAATCACGGCTCCTCTTCGCACGTGTGAACGCGCCATTTAATTAATATCCCTCGAAAGAATGGTTTCCAATCGTGAGAAATTTATTGACCCTCGACCGCCGCCCTGGTCCAGTTTCACGCCCCAAGGCCACACTTTCGTCCTACATTATTTATTCCTCTAGGGTGAACCCTCGCCGCGATCCGAGCTCCATGAAGATCCGGACTCTGTCGCGCTCGATCGTCAGGTACTCGCCTGTCGCATCCTCATTCTTCATCCTCCGGCTTCTTTTTTCTCCCCCTTTCTCGCGAGATGGAATCGCGAGGCACGCGTTATCGTGATCGTGAGACTCAGTTTAATTTTTTCCTCACGAGAAGACCTCTCTTCCGACCTTTCGCGTTGCCGTAGACGGGAGAGAGTCTTTGGAAAAGCATATAAGCTTCGTAACACAATTTACATACGCACACATATGTACAAAAGCAATAAACGAGGGACCGATCCGGAGGTCACGGGAGTCTGCGAGCCGCCAGCAGATTTACGAGTTGCATTCACGCAGAATGCGAATACACCGTTGCGAGATTGCAGCACCATGTCGAAGTCGCGCGAACGACGAGCCGAGGTGCAATCAACATTCACTCCGCTTGTAATAAAGTGCCTCCATCAATTACAGCTGGTTTCCCGACGATATCGTCCTTCCCCTCTCTTTGTCCTGGCTCTCTTTCGCGAATTTCCGGTCCTGATTATTCTCGCGACCCCGCAGAGAGCGCTCGGAGAGCCCTCGTCGTCTCCCTCGCTTCCTCGCGGAAATCTCAGAATTAAATCGTTCAACCCCCAGCAAGGAATAATACTTATCGCTGGTATTCGGCGCGAGGAATGCCGGTCTAACCGGCTTTTCCCGCTTCGGGCGTCGTTAACAGCGAATTAATAGGCAACGCGAACACCGCACGCCGTACATTATCGGCTACATCACGCCACCAGTTTATGGTCGTTATTCCGTTGGTTTACATCCGAGTGCACTTCCCGAGGCTCGAGGAGAGCCTCGGAGAATCACGGAGAGCCATTTGGCCCGAGCATGGAGCATTCTTTACGAAATACGTGCCAATCGGGGTGAAGGCGTGACAGACGGACGGGCGAGCGGTGTCTCGCGATAGATAAAAGGGTCGAAAAGTAACGATTTGTCCGGACGATCGTACGAATAACGCATCGTAAAGGTAACTAGATGCTATCGATAATCGCGCTTAATGTTACTTGAAGACCTCCCGATTCATCCATTGCCGAGCATGTCTCTCTTGAGGTGCTTGACTGAAATTCTCGAAGAACTCTCTTCCCTTCCTCTCTGTTTTCGCTCTTGGAGACTGATCAGCCTCGAATGGACCACTTTTGCTGTGAACCGTTTAAAGAAAACTTCCACGTGTCGCGCACATCCCGCCGAATAATCAGCCGCATTTGCGTTTCCGCGTTTCCGCATCGATTCCGAGGCATGCTGCAGAACTGGATCGTTTCATCTCGCGGAGTTCATCTGGATTTAGAACCGATATAGCGGATACCAACGATAAGTCCGGTCCAGCGTTTGCTACGATGATCGGATGCTGCGATTGGAAGCCGTGTACGCTCGTTTGTCTTGTTACCGCAGACTCGGCGCGCACTCGACTCGAATCAGTCAATGATGTTCCGCTCGAACGGACACTGTTTCCGTCCGTCAGCTCATTATCTCACTCCCCCCYCCYCCCCCCYCCCCSCCCCCMATGCGATGGCAGATGGACGTTGTCCTCATCCGCGTGGCGATCCGCTCGAAGGGTCACTGCTCGGTCGCGAGAAATGAGAGAGATGAAGGGAACATTCGCGAGAGAACACTCGCAGGATTTTCCACTAGAAATCTAGAAATCGCGGTGAACTATTTCTAGATGCGCTATTTACATCTGCGCGATATCGTAGCGGCAGCTTTAGCGGCGCGCGCGCGCGCGAGGATTCATGTTTCCCTTATTTACGGAAACAGAAAAGCGAATCGAGGCGGAACCGCGGCTACTCGAATCTGGTTTCGTTTCATTCTTGGAGATTCGTTTGATCTCAGCTTTCTTCCAATGCTCTCTTAACGAACGTAAGACGACGCTCGAGCTGTCTTCAAGACGGCGCGTCTCGCTCGACCCGCTCGGGAGTTCCCGTTACGCGAGAGATACCGTGAGAGATACAAATCGCAGGTGGAACAGTCGGATCTTCCGACCGAAGAGAATCGAGCTCGCGAGGTGTATCGATCGACCGACAAATCCCGAAGAGGAAGTTTTAAGCCGGCGCGCAATTAAAGCGGATACATTATGCGCTAGGCCGATGCGCGCATAAATTTCCTTCGACTCGGCGCCGTCGACGCGAATATTTCGGGAATCGTCGCGCACGCGGAATCCCTGCGGAAACGCGGCAACTTCTCCAATTTTCTAGCATAGCTTGGTATCGCTCCCGTGGAATGCGATACCAAGTTGGAATATCGTCGCGAGCTTTCTCCTTGCCGGCTTTCCGCGCCCGCTAATCGCTGGATTACGTTTCTCGCGGCTCTCGCGCGGCGATTCGCCTAAAGAGCCGGGTCGCGGGTAATTTCGATAAGCTTCCTCAACGGCTTTCCCGGGTCGAGATTGCGAAAGGCTCCATCGATATACCGTTCAATAAGGGCGCGGAGAGACTATTACGAAGAGATTATTTCTCTCTCCAAGTTTTCCCAAATAAGTGTCGCTATTTGGAAAAGCTGCTTTCCCCCGGCGATTCCTCCCGGCTGTATCCTTTCTTTTTTTTTTTAAAAGAACAGCTTCCGTCAAACGTTCCTTGAGGCAATCCTACTTCCTCCTTTTCTTTCGTTGCGTGTGTGCGTGCGTGAACGTTCCATGACGGTTTCGCGAACGAGTCCGCGGCAATCTCGCAATCCCGAGATGTAAATGTAAAGGAGGAAAAAACAGAAAAGGATTATATAATTCTTATTAATTATGTGCAATATCGTACAAGTTAAATGAATATATTTCGAAGCGGAATCTGCATAGTGTATGTCGCGGCATTACTTATTTATAAAGACATACAACAAAACAACGAGTTGTGATTATTTAATTTAATCCGTGCACGCTTATTCCGCGAGCACGCCGTTGTTTGCATTAAAAATATATCCGTACGTCGCGAGTATAATGAACGTTAAAATTTAATGGAGCCTCGCTAATTAACGGCATTGTCCAGCTAAACAAGCATAAAAATCCCGGAGATATCATCCCTGCGCGTCGAACGAGAGGTTTTCCGATTACGCTCGTAATCCGTCCGAAGGGTTTTCTCGAAATAGAATTTTTCTCAAATAGAATCAAAACGCGCTATAATATGGGACAGCACGAATGGTAATCTATTATATAATCTGCTGCGAGCTGAAGCCGCGATATGTGTATGTACCTGCAGGTGCACCGGGATCCCGCGTTCACAGGAAAAACGCAATTTACGTGCGCCTGCATCGATCAGCTGACCCAATTACGAATTAATCTCGATTCTGCGTTCGCGTACGCGCGATCGCGTCGATGTCGACCGACGCGATCGTAATAGCTTACGTTCCAAACGATCGGCGTGCATCAAGAACATGCTCGTCGACGATGCGTTGCCGTCACGTCATTTCATATAATTTCGTTTCTTCAACTTATTGATCAACTTATTGACTGACTCGATCGTTGATTTAGCGCGATTGATCTCTCGTTCGCTCGATCCGTCTTCGTTATTCGTCGCGGCGCGGTTCGAATAAAACCGCGCGAGCCTGCAGCGTGAAGCAAGCTGCTCTTGCGCTTGCTCTTGATATCTCGAACTTATCCCGTCTTCGATTATCTCGATCTCGGCGGCGCGATAATGTTATACGGCGCGGCTTTACGATTCGAATTGGATCGATGGGATCGAAACCGACGACGAATCCGCCGTGACAGAAGCACGCAGAAGCTCGGAAAATCCGCGGCACTCGCTCGCGCGCGGTTACCCCCCTCCCCTCCCCTCCCCACCCCGTCGCCCCTCCGCAGTCGTAGTTTAAGTCGGACTTTTGCTATCTTGTCAGGGCGGCGGCGATGAACAAGAGAACGCTCGCGTTTATTTGCCGGAAAAACAATGGGGACAAACTCGCGCGCCGCGCGTCCGCCACCGTTGCGGGCAGCACACGCGTGTGTGCGAGTCACCCCCTCCCCCTCCTCGACGCGCGAGGGCGGCATTGAGTGGACGCGCGCGCGCGCGCGCATCGGAAGTTGGAAGCGGCTTGAAAAAGCCGTAGCAAATATTTTCGCCGCAAAAGCGCGCCAGCGGCCCGCGACATTCCCCGGCACACCCGTTGCACGGTAAATTTCACCGGGAAATTTAGCGGACGCGGACAACAATCCGAGAGGGCGGGTTTCATCTCGCGCCGGCGAGAAAATATCAGCCGCCAACGCGTAGTATTAGCGCCGGCAATATCGCCGGGACGGTAAGAAATAATGAAAGAAAGAAAAAAATGATTAGTCCCCGGATGTTTTACGAGCGGGACGTTTCCAATCGGTAATCGCCGCGATCGCTCGAGTGTTCCGAAGCTGAAACGTCGCCAGGTGACGAAGCTTATCAGTCAAATCGACGTGGCGTCGATTGTGACATGATACGTGAACAATTGGGCGATTTATCGGTAATCATTCTCCGATCTGATCATTATTCTCTCGCAAAATTCTCGTTGCTCGGTGTTTTCTCGCTCGTCTTCGAACCAAGACGAAGGCTCGATTAAAGGGCTCGCAGCTTAATCGCTCAAGATGAAACCACGCTCGCAGCGAGTTTCGGTAAAACCACGGAGGGCTCTTCGAGATAAACGCTCGCTGTAAAGCGCGCGTCTCGCCTTCCGTAATTCCCGCGCGCTGCGCGCGTTCATACTTACCGTTTAGGTTAGGTTTCGAACCAGGCAACCCGGCATACAATAGGCTTCAGGAATAATTACGAGACTGCGAGAATTATTGCCCAAGAGATCCCCCTTTCCCGTTCTTCGACATTACGTCGTTCCGCCACCCTGGAGGGCTATTAAAACTCGACGTCACAATGGCCCGTTCTCATGCGGCTTACAACCCTCCTTTACCCCTTCCAGCCCTCTTTGAGCGGACCCGCGATACACGCGCGTGCGGCGCGCAAAAATTATGTCGCAGCAGGATTCGTCTCTCGTGTACGAGTGCGTCTTCGAGATTCGAAGTCTCGAAGATATTTTATTCGCCGCTCGTTCGCCAAGTTGTCGCCAAGTTGTCCTGTATCAGCAGGAGGAATATCTCTGACATAACGAGCAATACATAGCGAGTTGCTCTATAGGGGAGATACAACTTCCTAGCAAGATCGTTATGAAACCGTATCCAGCCATTTCATTAGCTATATAATGACCGCGTATACACATAGCGCGATATTAATGCGGCTGCCATTAAATCCAGCCTGCGACATCGCGTAACGTGGCGGCGTTTGTGTATTTTGTCAAATGTGTCTACGGGACAATTCGCTCGCAGTCAGCGGTGATAAAGACAGCTGGCAAAGAGGTGGGATGCATAACAGAGAGAGTCGGCATAACATAGAGAGAGAGAGAGAGAGGGGGGGGGGGAAGGGAGACATGGAGCGATAGTCGTGGCGGGCGTCGCGGGACGCGCAATAAAGCTCAACTGCATGCAGAGAACAATTCGCGCCTGGCGCGCGTTATTCGCGCGAGGAACAGGCACGCCGGTATTAAATGTTACTCGATGTACCCGCCTGCGAGCGCACGCGGAAATTGCAATTTCGCGATTGGATACGGAGGCAAATAGCGTGGCAACAGGTGTAATTGACAGAACGGCTTCGGGGCGATCTCGCCGCCCCCGACTTAATGTCACCGTGACGGTAACAATATTCCTTCGTGTGTGATTCCGCGCCGAGTCTGCTCCGCGTTCAGCTGCGGCGAGGGTGTTCAAGAATACGGTATACCATGTGCGGTAGCAGCGGAAGCGATGGAAGTTGATGAATCGAAGTTGGCCGGTGATGGGATCGCAGATCCCATGCGCGCCGCTCGTCAGCCATTGTATCTTCTTGGGAATTTCCTGAGGATAATTTCATGTGGAATTTGATGAGCGATTGAATCTGAATGGCAATTTCCGACATAAATATCCCTCCCCAGGCGTGACATTGACAAGCTTCAGCTGACAAGAAAGAAACAAAGAGAAGAAAAAGAAGGAGAAGAAGAAGAAGAAGAAGAAGAAGAAGAAGAAGGAGATTCGTCAGGCTACACATGAATCCGTCTTCTCAGGCGCCGTTCCGTTCAGATTCCAAATCGCAGCCTCGATCCCTCGCAGCCAGCCGGGAGTCCGATATTACGTCTGCAAACTTCCGTGAAATACAAGTTTCGTCCAAATTTACACGTCAATTTAGCCGTCCACGTTCGAGCGCGATATACTCTTACTCGCGTAAGATCTCTGCCATGTTTTAAGCGATGAATTAACACGCTCCCACGCAGCGCGCTGAAATATACATTGCGCTTACATGCGCTCGCGCATTCAGACTTACACGCACGCACACAGCCCCCTCGCGATAATGCGCACACGTTTACGGCTCTCGGATTCTCGATGAATCAGCGGGAGCAACGGGCCGAATTTCGGCGGGCGAGTTCTCGCCTGTGCACCGGACGTGCATTACGTATGCGCATGCGCACACTGCTTAATATATGATACGCTTATTGAGGACCGCGGCGTGTGCTCGTTTACGAAGGCGAGCTGCTAACGAGCATCCCCCGCTCGCGGGGGCGTAAACGAGGGCGCACGCGCGCGATGCCGCGGCACTCGCAATCGCTGCGAGTGCGATCCCAATTTGCCGCAGCTGCGGGGCACGGCGATTGTCTTCAAAGGGACAACGAGGTCGCGCTAAACGACGCGGGATCGATCCGCAGCCGAGCGGAATTTCAATTTTGGCCGACCTCGAGACACGCTCGAGTCCCGCGAGAAAAATCGCTAGCCTTCTCCTCCGCCCCCGCCCCTCCATCGCCCCTCCCCTATCTGTAGCGCACCACTACAGATTCGTTAAGTGAGCGTTCGCCCGCTCGGCTGCGCCTTGCGCACCGAGACCCTCTTGACGCGGGTGCAGGAGGAGGGCGGGGGGGGGGGGCAGGGGAGCGGGTCGCACGCGACGTTCCGCAGGGCGAAAGGGCGGACGATGCGATGCGCGCGCTCATATCGAGAATGTAATATAACACGTTGCGCATGTTTGCTTATGTATTTCATGGAGTTATGGATTTTTTAAAATGGCTCACCCCCCTCTTTCTCCCTCTTCCTCTATATATACGCGAACTTTTACGGTGTTTATAAACTTTTGTATGTTTTACACGTGTATTTATTTTCGGATATCTGTAATGGCTATTTTTATGGCGGCCGCGGAGAGCTTTCCCCAGCAGGATGGGTTAACGTTTCTCCTGTTACCCTATATCCTTGTGTATCCCGGTAATTTGTAACGGGTGGCATCACGGATGGATATGATAGAACTTTGTCTCTTATGCACGCGCGCGTAGTAACACAAATCTTTCTTCACGAACGGCAGAGATCAAAGTTACTTTTTATCACAGCGGAGTCACGCAAAACCGCGACAAGTGACTCGATTAGAATGCGAAAATGCACGCGTCGACCGGTATTGGGAGCGCTGTCGGCGAACGCTTTTATAACTTCGGGATATCCCCGACTAGCGGAAGCTGCGCTATTTCTTCAGTGGTTGCGTCCAGCCGCGACGCGCATCAAGAATTCCTCGCGAGATTGCACGCGAATATCCTAAACCGATAGATAAAACGTTCCCTATCGTTGGCTGAAGCGAGGAAATATGTCGGCATATGAAAGCGCATGTGAATGTATGAGAAATTCACTGGAATGGACCGGATGCCAGTAGCGTGTATTTCACCGCAGGCCCGCAAACGGCGAATCTATGATCATTCGTTCTATTTCGTTGATAAGCTTTCGTAGATCATCGATCAGTTTCAATTCACGTAAAAAGCTTCTGCTATACGCATAAAATATTTGCGATATGTAATGCGTACTGGATATACGTACAAATTAATTTCTTGCCTCGTCTGGGAAAGAGAAAAAATATCGCCAGTTTGTGTGGCTAAACGGAAATGGCTCGTTGAGTAACGGCTGTGGAGTGAGTTGAGTGCAGTAAGTACGTTTTGTGTTTGAGCTTGAGTTTTGGTCCAACGGATGTTGCAGTTATTTGTCTTCAAATGTTTGAGGTCGTCCTCTGTCTTTAAGTTTGGAATCTCCCTCGCGAGATCTCTTGTAGCGAATTTCGAGTACGTTGCACCGAGGAAGCACGAGAAATCATTACAGCGGCTTTCTTCTTTAGCTAAAACGTCAAAAGGAGGCGAAGCCAGATATTCTTCTTATCAGAGGCAATCGTATACAAAGAGCCATTCGTGAAGATTATATTATCCGCTCCGCTAGTTCATACGTAGATGTCAGCACTTAAGGAAGCACGAAAGGTTCCAATGATGGACGTTCTAATTTAAAATGCCTTTCAGGATTAGCGGAAAGAAGCAAGAAATTAATTTGTACGCATGGCGACAGATTTGTCCGGCTTCGGGAGACGCGAGCGGATGAAGGTAAATAAATTATTCCGCATAAGGTATTCTGCCGGGAATTTAATTTTCCGCCTGCTGTCTGAGGAATGTTCCACTCGCGGGAAAATCCATGCGAGATTTATTTCTCGTGCTCGGTCACATCTCGTTTAGAGTTTCGTTGACAAGTTTTTCTCAAGAGCTGATCTCCTTTTAACGAAGGCATTATAATTCCGGAGTTAGGATGATTCGAGATAATGCGGCTGTTACAGCCGGAAGATCTTAGAGCAACGTTGAACTTTAAAATGAGAATATACGAAAGGAATGAACGAGAGTTCGCGCGAACGAGAGTCTCGTTGCAAATTGTAACATTAGCAATCGTTTCAGCGCAGCGCGAATGACATGCAGTAACCGGCAGCAGTTTTACAGTACTAAGATTTCACTTTGTTGATGATATTTTTTATTATCACGTCAATATTTCGAGAACATTAACGGAACGATGAGTCGACAGAATACACCGTTAAATCTTGTATGGCGCGAGCGCCACACGGCTATCCCTCCAAATTATAGACGCTAGTGGTACGCTAGTAATAAATGGAGACTAGCATTTATAGGTTAATTATATCGGACAGCCGCGTCATTGTCGAAAGTAACGCCGTCAGGCTGGAGTATCGATATACTGTCAGAGAGGGACAATTAAGCGGGCTATTTCCGGCTGCTCCTTGCCCTGTCCGTTGTTTCTGAGAGGTCCATTTGCCACTCTTGATCGCGCGCGTTACCCTCGTTAATCGAGCGCGAATCAATTGGGAAAGGGAAGAAAGGAAGGAAAGAAAGGGGAAAAGGTCGAATGAAGTTTCCGGGGGAGATGCCCTTACCGGGTATTAATCTTGATGGAATACGTGGCGAGAGCTGGACAAATTTCGTTGAAGCATAGTTATGGATGGATCTTGCTGGATATCAATATCATGCTTCAGACTGATAATAAAGAATGGAATTGTTATTGTTTGCTGTCTATCGCACTGGATATCTAATTCGTGCTATCGCTTGTCGTCATCGCGCTTTGTACCTTCGTACGACCTTCGTATCATGACGTAAGCTATGTCGCTCGTGATGGATTGATTGACTGAAGAAGCGTGGGTCAGGAATAATTAACATGTCGATGACCATGTTGATGATACCATTAAAATACCAATAACATTAAAAGTAATACGAAACGTCATGAAATTCATTATCAATAATCTCTATTAATGTTAAGATATTATTCATATTTTAACGATGTTAATGCTATATATGCACGTCAGTGTCGATATTTTTCTATCGTAATCCAGCTAACGCGTTCTCCTTTCATAATGGGACGAAAAGAATGCACGCGCATCATCTGGGTGTATCGCATCTCCTATGAAGAAGACCGGCAGCAAATCGTCTAAGAATCTCGCGACTGAGGACACGGACACGCATTCCCAATCGATCTCGGAATCGATTTTCCTGAGTATAAATAGGTAAGAAAGAAAAAGAAAGAGAGAGAGAGAGAGAGAGGGGGGGGGGAGGGAGAGAACAGTGAAATATATTCCTCGTGACTTTGCATGCATCAAAGAAGGAATAGATTCCTCTGAGGCAGGACGTGTTTTCCTTAGTCCTTTCTGGAGAGCGCGCAAGAGTTCTCTCTCTCTCTCTCTCTCTCTCTCTCTTTCTGTTCTCCCTCTTCCTCTCTTCGCATGCCTGAGCTCGTAGATGCATACGGCCGTCGCATTCTGCTTGCGCATTCTGAACGTGATTTCCAATGGACGTTCTACATGAACGCGCGATTGTCCTTTAAAGGGATAACGCAAGGCTGATTGTTACGGTCAATGAAATGGTGCATCGTTATGTTTGCAAGAGTAATTACCGTTTTGGCGTTTAAGATGATCTCATGATTAATGCGTTTCCGTCCGCGAATTAATCTTAATATTGATTATTTAATCACGACTGAACAAGTATCGCGAGCCCTGTATGGTACGCGTATAATGTAACGAATTTTAGAGGAAAAACAAGAGCTGGAATATCCAAGACGAAAGGAATACGAAAGGGACAGCAGAAATGAGAACGTTGAGGAAATCAGTCGCACGGATAGAGCAATGAGCAAATCAGGCATGATTGTAGTATTCAAGACACAATAAGATGGATCAGAATGAGGGGGTTGGAGAGATCATGTGAAAAAAATAGGATCAGAAAGATTAGCAAAGTAGGATACAAGAACCGCAGGTCACCAAAGAGATAACATGAAAACTGGACATCCAAATCACAAGAGGCAGCAGCAGTTAAAAAACAGGATTTATCCTATAATAAGAAGAAGAAGAAGAAAAATTTTTAAGTGCATACCAAGTCCATACTAAACCATACATGGCCATACTGGACCAATAATCCACCATACTCGACCATACTCGGCCATATTTGATCATACATTGCTATACTATGGGCCATACTTGCCATACTTGTTCATACTTGACCATACTGAGCCGTACTCACCCATACTCGGACTGTCGCTTGAGGAAAAGTTACAACGGGTGTAAAATGTGTCCGTGTCCTTGACCTCTGATAATATTTGTATTTTGTTACATTGAATATTGTTACATTCCTCTTTATCTAGCAAAGGGATAACAAAATTCAAATACACGTGAAAGATGAAAGTGTTGAAAATATGAGACGTGCGACCTCATCACTCGCGTAAAGCGGAAAATCAGGCGGATCAGACACGAGTTATTCCCGGCAAAGTTTCCCCCGTTCGATTAATTATATATCCCAATGCAAATTTTGCGTTAACATTTCTCTTCAGCGTAACAAAGTATCCGCGCACGCCGCCTCGACAATAAGGCCAAAAGCGACGCGAAAGTCTAGCTAGCTCCGACTAGCCTTTTGATGTCTCCTTGATCTCAAACGCGGCATTACAGTGTCTTCCGAGCGCGGGGGGAAATGCATGCAGCGGCGAGGGTTAATCGTCCGTGCGCGGAAAGCGCGCGAGATTGCGCTTAATTGCTCCGCTCCGCGCCAAGCGTTCGCGAACGGCCCGCGCGAGCAGCGGCAGTCGCGCGCGCGCACGGATTTCCAATTAAAAGTTGCTTGTTTTCCCGGCCTGGCGGCTTCCCTTTCGCCAAGTTTTGACACGACCCCGCGCTCGGGATCCGGATCGCCGCGCAATTACCACCCCGGTAGCTCCCCCTGGAAATTAGGTCGAGCAAACGTTTAATTTCTCGCGCCGACACAACGTCGTCCGATGCTGTCGCGCTCTCGATACTCGATACATCGCTTGATTGCCGCGATCGCACTCGCGACTTGTCGTCATTGACGTCAGAAAGAGCGAATCGGCAAGCGGTGAAAAGCGCGATTTCCTCCTCCCTCATTCCGCATTTCCCGCAGATCAACGCGCGACTTTCACGCGCACGTAAGACGCACGTAAGAAAATGATGCTTCAGAGAAAAAGCGAGAGAGAGAGAGAGAGAGAGAGAGAGATATATTCCGGTTAGTTCATAATTTCGTCGGTTTCTCGTTGCTGAAGGGCATATCGAAGCTAAAGCTCGCTAGGGTAATTGGCAGACGACGCGCGATTGTGCAAACTTGAAATTTAAGAATGACTAATGTCAATCGCAAATCGAATCGATAACAATGATGATAAGCGTTACCCTTATTGCAGACTCCTGCAAATTCCTGTCGACGTACTCGACGGCAATACACGATGATCCTAACGACGGTGTACGCTTTAGTATATTAGCAATTGACAATTTTCGGGGTTCATGCGCCGCGACTTCAGCTTTGAACGTCTCTCTCTTTCTCTCTCGCCCTCGGCAAAATGCCCATTAGCTCGGGCTATCCGGTGACTTTGCGGTGGGCGCCACTGAAATCGGTGGCGAGCGCTCGAGCCGAGAGACGACCGGATGGCGGACGGTGCGCGGGAGCCCTTCCGGTCACTTCAACTTTTGATGGCGGCATGCAATTGTCCGGGGTGCTATTTCTTCCCACCGTTAACTCACCGTCCCCCCGCTTCTCCGCCTCTCATTTCCTCTCTTTCTCTCTCTCTCTCTCTCTCTCTCTCTCTCTCTCTCTCTCTCTCTCTTTGGCTCCAGTGGCGGTGTAATTAACTGCTGTCAGCGGCACGTGTGCTCCAAACGAGGCCGGCGAGCGGGATGAGGCTGTCTGAGGAGGCGGCGGGGCGGACGGAGAGCGAGCTCGTCGGCGGCGAGCGTGGAGAAGCACGGGAGCGGGAGGGGGAGGATCGGAGAAGCGAAAATTTCGAGTCCTGGCGCGATTCTCGCGCCATTGCGCCCTCCCGGTGGGTCCCCGCCGGGGGTCCTTCCTCCCCCGCGCCTCCCCTCTCGTGATCACATTCTCGTTTAGGCGGCCGGCCCGACGTCAGGCTCACGCCCTTATCTCTACCCACTTAGCCCACTTTCGCGTCCCGGGCGTGAAATTGATCTCCGCTCCTTTGTTCGCCCGCCCGCCCGCCCGCGCGCCCGCTCGCTGACGGAACTTTGGAAACTGTTGAAAAAGCGGGGGCGTGAGATTAGCGCGAGATTGCCGCGGAACCCGCGGATCGACGTAATATCGACGATCCGATCGAGAGTGACCCGGCGCGCATTAAAAGGGCATAGAAGGAGGAGGGAGGGAGGGGGTGAGGGTGGGGGGAGAGCGACGCTTGATTATTATTCATTTAATAAAAAATAATCAAGATATTCGCTATTATGGAGGCTTAAGTGATATTATTCCCTTTGTAAGGATTGTTTTTTATACTTCTTATTTTATCTATAATAGGATGTCCATTCTTAGCGGGATTTTATTCAAAAGATTTAATTATGGAATTCTTATATATTTATGATTTTAATAGGTTATTAATAGTAATAATATTAATATCTTTGTCTTTAACTGTGATATATTCCTTACGTTTATTTTATTATTTATTTTTTATGAAAAGTTTAAGATTTATGTCTGTAGGAAGTTTAAATGAAGATGAGTTAACAAATTCTTCAATAGTTTTATTAGTAAGAATAAGAATTATAAGAGGTTCGTGGGAACTCGACTTGCGAAATTCGCGCTCGAGCTCGTCAGACTTGAGTCCAGATCGGACTCGCGATCTCGCGATTTTGACGAGCTGCGATCGCGCGACGGACGTATCGGCTTCTCGAGCGAGACAGACACGAAGAGAAGAAAAACAGAAGAACCGAGCGGGATGAAAGATGGGTCGAGCGAACGGATGCTTTCGAGGCTTCCGAATCGTCGAGAATCACGTCGACTCGACGTGCCACGCTTGCGCTGAAAACCACTTTCGCAGATTCCGCTCACGCTGATACCGGCCCCGGCTCAAACTGTATAATGACATCAGCGAGCATCGCTACCGCGTCCACGATTTATTCGCTCTGCCCATTCGATCTTAATTGAATCATTCCGCGCTTAGCAGTTTGGCGAACGGCGAGTGACTCGGATGTTCGTTCGCGATTTAAATGGCGTACACACGTCCGCAGTATAAATCCTATTGCTCCGCTCTCGGTGCGATCGCCGCAGCTTTTAGCGTCAAACAAGCGTCTAGCGATATTCGTGAGCTTATGCGAGAGCAAAGAGAATTATCTCGATCTCGCACGAGTGCCGTTCATTCGCAAAACCGCGTTCGCCACGAATTCGTTACGAAGAAGAGGAATCAATTTATAGATTCCGACTTACTGAATTATTTACTGAATAATTATTATTTAAATATTCAATTTATTACAATATTTACTAGATCTGACTTTTTTCCCCCTCGACTGATTTTTTACGACCTTTTAGGACATCTTTTAAGAGAAATACCACGACGATGTGGTTCCGATTATCCAGATGCATCCTTATCGTGAAATATAATCTCGTCAGTTGGATCATTAATCTCGATTATTGGAACAATCTTTTTAATCTTTATTTTATGAGAAAGATTATCCTCAAGACGTATAATTATCTCTCTTTTCGTTTTTAGATTCAAATCTTGAATGAAATATGACGTATTAATTTTCCATTAAATTATCTAACTCGACGGCTCCCGATTTGATTTCGCGATACGACGAGCTTCGTTACGATCCGCGTTGAATTTGCGGTATCGATAATATCCCCTCGCAGGATTTCTTTTTCCTCGTCGAGGTCCGTTTAGGGTCGCACAATGCGCGACCGTATATCGATAGTCTCCGGGCTCCTTTTTAATTGTTCCGCAGGATTTTATCAGCGATGTTTATTCAATCGCCCCACAAAGCGAGTCGCGCTGAAACACGAGGTCGCCGACGACCTCTTAGGCGTCTCGTAATCCGACATAATTTATCACGAGTGAGCGAGGCGCTTGTCACAACAGCGAATAGAAGCGGCCCCCTCAATCGGACCTGTCGCCCGAATGGTAATGGTCAGCGACAGGTCAAAGGTAACGCGCGCGGTACCCTACCGGTTTAAGGGACAAAGGAAATGCAATTCCCCCGTGCAATTCGCTCGCCGGCGCCGAATGAAGTGCCGGAATTCGGCACTTCAAAGACCCCGCCAATGCCATTGTCATTCCGCCGGTATCTACTTTTCATTCCGCGCCTGTTAGCTCTTTCTTCTGCCGCCATCGATCGCTGGCCGACCCTCGTGTGCCCTCGACACGCGAGACATCGCGACAACGAAACCCCCCAAACCTTCCCCCATCTCTTCTTCTTTTTATGCATGCATGCATGCATGCGTGACGCAAGACGAGACGAGATCGATTTTTCGTTTCACCCTCGCGTCTCGGGGGCGTTTATGAATGAAACTACGAGCCGGCGATCAAGAGAACTTTCATAACTGAGAATGAAAAATCGTTATCGACATCGTATCACTGCTGGAAGGCAATAAACGCGTGGTTTAAAGAAGAGCGACGATTATTCCAGCTGTTCCTCCGAATACTTTTTATGGTATAAATCCTCATATCGGGAATAATATCGCCGATATGTGTTTTCGATCAAATATTATGCACGTTTCACGAAAAATTGCCTTGGTAATCGGGCGAACGTTTCAGCGCTTGAATTTTAATACGCGCAGCTTCAACACATTAGTTACCACTTTTGGGATATTCATTATCCTTTCGCATGATGTTGTCCGCAATTTATACCCCCGAAACACTCGTACAAATTCTTATCTCTATCGTTGACGTTTTTCATCACGCTACATTAACGCTCTGTGCATTTACCGGCGTCGGAACGCTCGCCCGACAATGAAACATGGAAATAAATACGCGATAGAGATAATCCAAGAAATTAATGATGCAGGTGCGTCAGCGGATTCAAGCAAATTATCCGCTAATCGGCCTTTATTCCTTGGCGGTCTAAATTCGCGATTTAACTCGTCGCAATCGTCGCCGTTTCCGCCAGTTGCGATCTCATTATCGCGATCGCGCCTATGATAACGCGAAATCGATTATCGGCAGCAATCCATCCCCCTTCGTCCCCGCTCGCCGGGGACAGGCAGCGAGGGAGGAGGGGAGGGGAAGGGAGGGGACAAAATCCGTTTGCAGATTGCACGCACTGCGATCCAATTTGCTAACGATCGGGCCGATTTTCAACCCCCGATTTTCAAATGCCGATCGCACCGCGTTATTTCGCGCCGCAATTGATCAGTCGTCGTCAAGAACGAAGAGAGAGAGAGAGAGAGAGAGAGAGAGAGAGAGGGGTTGGGATGGAAATTAATGTAGATTTTTTTCCGCCACGACGTCATAGCTTGATCCGACAAACCCCTAACAAACGGCTAACCGCGCATTGGCTCGACGTTGCTGCGGGATTTGCCGTGCAAGCGGCAATCAAATTGCGATTGGCCGGCAGCGGCCGCGCTGACAATTGCACGGCGGGGTTCCTGTCGACGCGATGACGGCAAGGTTATCATTAAATTCGGTCCMCCCCCCCCCCCTCCCCTAATTGTCCGCGGTCGTGCGCAAATGGCGCGAGAAAAGATCGGGGCTGATCCGCTCGCGAGCGGATTCACGGATCGATCGATCGTTGTAACCGGATAACGGGCGCCGAGATAACGACTCGTGTCCTCCTCCATGAGGACTGAATTATTGCTACAATAATCGAACGATACGGCGTGTTAATAATCGCGCGTGTCGCGATGTCTAAGGTCCAATAATGCGCAGATTAATCGACGTGGGGTAAATATTAAACGTAGAATAAACACCAAATCGATGCAATCTTGTTGTTATTAAATCCCGCGGATAAACGGAGCAAATCAATTCCGTTGTATTTGTGCTGCCGATTTGATCAATATTATTGGATATTATTGGATGCTCTCTGATTCCTATTTCTCTCTCTCTCTCTCTCTCTCTCTCTCTCTCTCTCTCTCTCTCTCTCTCTCTCTCTCTCTCTCTCTCTCTCTCTCTCTGTCTACGTTGTTATTCATCAAACAACGCTTTTGCATAAAGCTCCTAAGATTCCTGGAACAATAACCACGAGCGCCAGCCTGGCCCGTCAGCCGCAAGCCTGATCGCTCCGGTCTGTTGTTTGTATTATGAGCGCGATTCAAGCGCATTATTCCATTCAAGTCGCAAGCGTTTCGAGCGGAAACGCAAGAAGGATGCCGTTCGCGCCGAATGCCCATATTATAATATGACGCCATAATATAATAGAAGTAACGGTAACGCGTGTCCTTGAGAGATTCGCCATTGCTCAAACTCGTTAATCGAGCGATGTTGGATATCAAGAAACGTCCCTTGTAAATATTCGATCAAAGGAATCCTCTTTCCACGTTTTAATGGTTCCTCGCTCTTGAACGAGGACGAACGAACCCTTGATACGCCGCGAGTCGATGCAACAGCCCGCAGCGCAACCTCCCGCCAGATTTCTAGCAATATCGCGCGCAATATTGCGGGCAATATCGGTGGCAGAGACGGAAACTCTTCACGATCGTTTCCCACGCGATCCGTCAGTATTATTGCACTTCGCTAATTGGCGTAATTCGGATCACCGCGAAGGCTAAACGATGAACAGAGGTCTGGAAGAGAGGTCCCATCTTCCAGCTGGGATGCAATCCCGGGACATCAATGTTGCAGAAGCGACGAGCGCGGATGCGGCCTGAGAATCGGCTTTCGGACAGCGCCTTATATTCGGGCGATATCGGGACGAGAACGAAACGTTTAGATACAGGTCATGACCTAGCAGACGACGCGCTCGCAAACATAACCGTTCGAGCGATCAGCGGGGCGAAATCATGGAAAATTCGCTGCGCGAATTAATTTTCTTAACGTAAAAATTAACGTAATTTACTTGATTTAAAATTATTTTAGTTATTTAATTATTTATTAATTTAATTATTATTTTCAAAACAGTCACACACACACACACACATATATATATATATATATATATAGATTGTTATCGTATATATTAAATAACAATAATTATCATGCAATTACATTTGTAGTTTATACAGTTTTGTGTGTGTGTGTGTGTGTGGGTGTGTATGTATCTTTCTCCAAATGTTTATAAAAGAACGTAACCCGCAACTCAAGTGAAACGAGACAAGGAGCACGTTAGAGATTAATAATATCGATAAAATCTCGCTCCAGCGAGATATTCGTCGAGCACGAGCAGCTGCGCCGGTGCTCGCGCGAAAAAGCAGGCTCGCATTCGTTTGCCGGATGAAAGCGAGCGAGTGGTCAGGCGCATTATAATTAGAATAAACAGACGTGTATCGGGTAACATACCGTATGCGATATGCGCGTATGCACAAGCGAGATTTCCTGCATGCGTATCGGTCGTAACGCATGTGGACGTAGCGCGGCTCGTGCCGTTTGCACGAGCTCTTCGGCGCGTATATCCATATTAAACGTACATATTTGCGCGTCACCGTATATGTGTACTTACTATTCCGGGACCGTTAAATCGGCAGGGTAGCAGCGCATTTCCGCCGGCCTGTGCTACGATGTTCTTGGCGGGCCTCTCGTGAGCCTCGACATCGCTCTGCTTGGTCGATCCGCTGCGTTCGATCGCACCGTCTGCAAAAGTTTCGGTGGAACCTTAAAGTAGCTTCGAGTCAAGCCCTCGAATGATGAATTATTCGGCGCGGCGGTCCTTCGATTAAATTCAAACGCCCGCGACTGGGCAATATTGCGGTAATCGTGGTTATTAAGTTTATCACGATTTCCCATTTCGCGGATTTCTCTCGGCGCTGATTCGCTCGCGGCGACGCTCCTTTATAATCGCGCAGATGCAGAAGCGTTGCGAACGCGCGAACGATCTAGACAGTTCGGTTAAATAATTCGGTGATAAATAATAATAATAATCGTTATTTGGTGGCCATGCATTTGCATGCGATTGCGTGTGTTCGCAGTGTGTTGTCTAACGTGTGGCCACGATAATCATTGAAAACTCGCTCTCTGCCAAAGGGTGGGAGATAAAGGTGGATTTGGATGACGCGAAACTGCAAAGGCGCGTAATTCACTTTGCTCTGTTCGTAAAATAACGTTCTCTTACTTTTTAACAGGTTTAACGTTATTCATCGTAATTGATATATTAGCGTTTTTATATTTCATCCTCTCGATTGTACGTTTTAATAAGCGCGTAAGCACGACGCTCGCTACACACGGTTAACAGATATTTTTCCGCCATTGTTCCAGACTTTATAATTGCGAATGATTATTGGGTAAAACGATTATTGATGTGTAATCTCCCCGTATTTGGTAGTACACGCGCGCGCGCGCGCGCGAGTAATAATGACGATATTTTTAAGCGTATATTTGCAATGGTCGACATTTCGCGACCATATCACTCGTCGCGATGATTGTTCGATGTCAAACGTAATCTAAAATTTAATATTAATAAATTTTCAATGCACGTGATATTAACGTATGTGAAATAAGCACGATTAGTAGCGCGCGATTACGATACGCATGACTGCATGACGTACAAATTTTATTATCAATTACAAATACTGCGTAACCGTCCCGTCGATCGCAAACTTTGCGATATATCACTTCCCAGCGAGATTACATATTTTTAATCCGTCCTACACTTGCACCGTTCCGCGGTCTTCCGCGAGGGACGAGGCGGACAATCCGAGATTCAGTACGCGCGATCGTGCCGCGAAGTAAATAAATAAAGAACAAAACAGTTAGAGAGAAAGGATCGAACATCGCTTGCGCGCGGAGAATCTATCACATTTATCAATTTATCGCAATGAAGCGAATGAAGCGATCGCAGCATGAAGGGACCGATACGGACAGCGCCCTTATCAGCGCTCCATTTATACAGAATCAATTAGCGAGAGTCAATTAACGTCTCGAGAGGCTTCAGGCATGTCTCTTGTCAATAGTGAGGCGCTCCTTCAAGCTGTTCCCTCACTCGCCGAGAAGTCGGAAAAAGTGCAATCGTTATGTCGAGAATTCCATTCTCGAGCGCGTTTAACTGCCGCTTTACACATCTTGATTATCGCAACGAACGGTCAGCCGACAGTCAGCGCGCGCGCGCGCGCGCACACGAAGCCGGATGTTTCAACGCACATCCGGCGCATGCTGCACCGAGGATATCGGAGATTACGTCATCGTACGTGTGCGCGATCAGTTCAGATTAGAAGCGATCCGCCCCCGCGCGGATTGTAAAGAGCGGGGGTTGTAAAGAGACGGGGGTAAATCACGCGATTCCACTGAGCGTTGGAAGAGCGTGCTAAAGCGGCGACACAGTTATTCCATTAGCGTACGTATGACGCGTATCGATATGTCGATATGTCACGCGGAATATGTTTATAACAAATGCAAGTACAGCGGCGCTGCGAGTACAAAGTACTCATTGGCCATCCGTGATAGGTTCTTCTCTACATACGGATCCGAGCAACGGGTATCCGAATACCCGTTATAGTCGCGGTGTCAGAGGTCGCCGAGTACTTTTTCCGCCAGGGTTTGATAGAAAAGAGAAGGCCGAAAGGCGCAATCTAGACGATGTCGTGGCTGCGCAAAGCAGATGTGGAAGCAGAAGTGGAGCGGATAAGGACATTGAATGGAATCATCGCTTCTTTATGGGAAATCGCGTCATGGGTGTTGCGGATTCGGATAGACGATTATCCTCTTGTAAGGCTCTCGAACGTTCGCGATGCTATATCGCGGATTCTGAGAAACGATTGTTCTCTCGTAAGATTCCCGAACGTTCTCGAAGCGGAGGACTCCTGGGTACGAGCACATAAATATAAATATTAGCCGAAGACTAATGTTATCGTCGATCGTTTTTGTAGTGCAAGAACCGGGTACTTAGTTTACTTGGGCCGCAGAGAAGTCAAAGAGAGTCAGAGTGTCTTGCGTGCTATCCGAGGCAACGGTCACTTTTGTTAGAGCTGCGATCTAAAATATTTATAGCTGTTCGTTTGATTTCATTAAAGAGGATTGTTGTATTTTCTACGACTCTTGTCTTTACTCGTCACGCTATCCTTGAATCGGCGAATAAAATAAATATTTAAACAGTGTGGAGCGAATTTCTGTCGAAGGCGCTCTAACATTGTGTTTGGTCATCAATGTTAGCGCGCCTTCGATAAATTCGCGTTACGTCGTTCTTACTTACGAGAGAACAATCGTCTCTCAGAATTCGCGATACAGCATCGCGAACGTTCGAGAGCCTTACAAGAGGATAATCGTCTATCCGAATCTGCAACAATGGGATTGGTTAGAATTGGAATTGGTTACCGATCGATTAGAACACGCGGAAAGGAATTCGCATCGGTCATTCTGGCGAAGAAGGAGCAGATCAGGAGCGGACGCAGCGCTGATCGCGGCATTAATCGTTCATTAAACTGATGGTCTTCCGCAAGTGCCGACCGATATTTATCCGGTGGGCAAAAGCGGACGCGGTGAGCCGTTGCTTCCTGGTCTCCTGGGTCGAGCACTTTAATACACGAGCGTCAAAGTGCGAGACGGTCGAGCAAGCATGAGAACGAATCGCGAGGGTAGCGGTCCGTAGACGCAGGGTGTCGCAAGTTGAAGCACCCTCCGATGTTCCGACACTCGCAGCAAAGTTCGGCGAAAACTTCTCCGGGAATCGAGCGAGTCTTCGGCCGGTGCCGCGGCTGTCCCGCGCTTCCGGTTCCTCGGTCGTTTCTTCCGAGTGCGAATCGCCTCATCCGCCGTCGTCCTTGTGACGGCCATTGGTCCCGTGGGAGTACAGCGGAGGCTACGTGGGTCATGGGTCATCGCCGCGACTCTCTTGGACAGATCGTCGCGTCCGGGCCGCTTACCGTCTCGCAAACGTGTAACGACTCCGCGAGCCACCGGTCGTAAACGGAAGTGCGTTGGCCCGAGAATATTATACGGACGTGGCTTGGCGGTGACGTTTGGCGCGCGAATGGCCAAATGGCGGGATCGGGAAATTCGCTAGACTCGCCGGGCGTCGCTGGATGGAATTTTTATGAGCGAATGTGTTAAAAATATTATCGCGCCGTGGCAGCCCCCGCGGCTGGCTCATTCGAAATGTATTGGACAATGCCTATAACTGTGCACGTGCGTGTGTGTGTGTGCACCTCCGTATACACAGACGAACACATACACACATACTCTCTCTCTCTCTCTCTCTCTCTCTCGTTCTTTCTCTCCGTGTGTGTATGCTAGTGATAGAATATCTGGGAAATGCTACTCCTCCACTTGCGGAATATCGTAAGAAGAAGTAGCTGGTACAAATCGCCCTTTGTGCGACGCGTTTCCTGCACGATCGAATTTGAAAGCGGAAAGAAGCGACGCGAGAGTGCTGCCTCGGTGTCGCTTGTATATTTCATACAAAATCACAGCCCGACACGATCATCCCGCGGCATAACAAACGCGCGCTCCGTCGTCGATATGAAACTAAGGATCGTCCTTAGTAATTTCGTATTCGCGTCCGGTTCGCGTGATCCGGAATAATCGTTGCTTGATAAAACGAACGAGCGTAAATGCGAGCGCATCGCTCGCGATGCGTTTCCGTAATGCGGCTGTTACGAGTTGTACACGCTGCGCGTGTATTCGAAAAGTATGAAGCGCTTTTAAGTATTCATGTTAGCGCGTCGCCGTTCCGCTTATGCATATGCGGAAATGATAATTGGACAAGCTCAAGTATTCCGTGTTATCCTCTTCCTGGGAAGATTATTCATCTTTCGCCGCGCGTGTGTGTCGAAACTTCTCCCGCCGACCAACTATCCAACTTTGAACTGTGTAGATCGAAATAGACTACGAAGCGGCATTCTCCGCCGGGTGTACGTAGATCCAGGAATTGCGATAAGAAGCGCTGGGAGTATTTGGAAAACTAATCTTGTTACTAATATCGACACAAGCGTTAAATTTCACGCAGTTTAATTTAATACATAAACGTACAATGGGAAATGGACGGAAATAGAATTCTTTTGAACAAAAAGAATCTAATCTAGAAAAGGGAAGGGTCATTGAACTTGTTACTGCATCATGCCTGTTGGATGTACAAATTAATCCCTTGCTTTCTCATATTTCTTCTCAAGCTCGGAATTTATTTGTAAAATTATGAGAAATATCTTAACTACCGAGATAGTCTCCGTCATTTGCGATGATGTCATTTATCGGTCAGCTGATCGAATTTCGGTAGAAACTCGGCGGTTTCGAGCCGATGAAATAATGGTCGATGCTTGGAAAGCAAGAGATTAACTTGTACACCAAATATAAAAGAGGATATTAATATTTGGCATGTTTATTCTTATCTACACAAATCTTCGTGATGCAGTTTCGCGTCTTGGAATACAGATACATTCTGTGATTTCGCATGTGCAGTCAGTTGACGAGATTGCGATATAACGTGACAGATTATCACACTAGATTCTGGTGTCGCGGATGTTGCTTGTCAACAGGTTTGCGTCTTACTCTGCATGCGGTCGATATCGTTAGATGTGCGAACATGAAAAGTGGATACGTCGCGATTGCCGGGAATGACGGTCACTTTGTTGTCACGCAGCTGCAATCGATTGCGCGCGCAAGTATCCGCTTATCACGCGAATGGAGAATAAATTACTGCAAGCGAGCAATACGATACCATGCCGCGTTATCGCTTATTATACGCGATCCAGATAAATAGATTAAATCATTTAACGGCAATTTACTCGATGCAACATCGAAAAATGTGCTTCATCGTGAGAATCCCGCTTTTACGTCTGCGTAAATTGATGCACCCACGGAGGAACAGAGACAACAATAACATCGAAATAGCAAAAAGAACATTATTACTAGCGGACCAACCCTCCAGAGATTTCCAGGAGCGACCAGAAGGGCGAGACGATGCCGGGGACAGATGACAGAGGGAGGAACGGAGACGAGTCACTCGCGTCTCGCGTGCGAGGTGACGAATCTTAAATTCCGAGCTCGCCGCAATAGTTCCCCCCCCCTCCCATCCCCGTCCCCCATCTCCGCATAGCGGAGCGAATAACTAGCGTAATTGCCGGCGACCCAGTTGCAACTGACGCCGGGGGTTGCATCTCGAATACGGTAGTTAGAGAGACGCCGAGGGGGCACACAGTAGGAGGAGGAGGAGGAGGGGGGGGACGGGGGGAGTTAAGGCAGAGAGAAAAGGGGCAAAGGTGGAGGAGCCTAGTGGAGAGCGATAGGGGCTGTTCGGTTACACCGCGCGTCAAGATTCCGCCGCGCGATTTCGTATCGGCGGTATTAATCATCGGAATGCTCGCGCTTTAATTAGGATCGCCGGTGTTCCGCGCATGCGTGCACGTGTACACATACGCGAGTAATCGCTTGGAATTATTCGTCTGGTTCGCGCACGGTCCTCGTGCGCGGGAGTACCTATCGCCATTATCGCGCTGAAGTCGATATAAGCGGGTCGATCGGCGCGAGCTTCGATTAGCTGAACGTGTTGCATTCTTAGGCGCCAGCGCGATGGCGCGCGCGAGTCTGAGAGTCGATGACAGATCCTTGCGATTATTTAATCGCCTTGTCCGAAACGTATCGATGATTTTACGACGTGTGCCGACATTAATGCGTCGGGACGCGGGCGCCGCACGTGCTCGTGACTATCGGCCGACTGATCAACTTCAGCACCGAGCTAAAGTCGCCGAGCGCACGATAGAGCGAATAGGATCGATGACGAGAGGGCTTTGACCAGCGGGAAGCGCAAAATCGATGTACCTGTGTATTTTACGAGGCTTCTATTTAACCCGATCTTTAATGCTGCGTATGCTATTGCAGCGTTGTAATTTAGCTTCTGTTTCAAAGGCACCGTTCTCCTTCGCCTGAAGATTCTGCACGGCAGTCGCGTAGAGGAGGCCCGTTAATTCGAGCAAGATTTAACGAAAGTACAATAAGACGCGCACATTTTTTTCCGGAACTAAGGCGCTATCGCTCGGAGTGCTCAGACGTGATACAATAATGCCGCGCGATAGTGCTGGCTGTCACATAAGAATTTAAAAATGTAAAATGTCATGTGAATTAAAAATGTTTGATAATGTAGCGAATTAAAAATGTATGATATGATATTTTGTAACATATATAAACCTGTTTAAATTGACGATATTACCAAGTGTCCAGGTAGTGACGAAAATAAATCTAAATATTCAAAGCAAGACTCGTAGCCCTCTGAAACGAGACAACAATTCCACGCGATAAATCTTTTATAACGTAACGACGTTCCGCGCGTGTTTGCGCATTAATCGCACGCGCGCGCACGCGCGAGAAATATTTTTATAACATTCGAGAAATTCGCAGTATTGCAAAACGCGAAAACGCGCGGGCGGCATTACAAGGATATTCAAAATGGAAACATCGCGGAACGTAATATCGCGACATCGCGTGCGATAAATTTTCAATAACGATTTGTTATTCGGAGAGAGGTAACGCGCTCGCGTTTCCGAAAAGCTAAAGTGTTTTGCCCGACCGTTTCGGACGTTTTAGCCGACTCGGCGGATACAATTATACGGATTTATCGGAGCGAGCTTTCGTCAGAACACGCTGTAATCGTAACTTTGACTGACGCTTTAACATGGGACGCGCTCAACCAACGCGCGTTCCGCAGCATCCGTTCAACGGTGCTCCAAGTGCCGGTGGTGAAAAATTTTCCACGGTATGTCGCATGGTTTGCGCTTACCAAATATTTAGCGGCTACGGCCGAATTTTTCCCCCCTTTTTCTGTCGTCCGCTAACTGACGTAAACGCCCAAGCACGATGGCGATATCCGTACGGCGCCCGATCGGCGAAGAATCTTTCCACTATTTGGTAATAAATGGTAAAAAATAAATATTATGAATCATTATTTAATACTTTGCATATGTATATATATATATAAAATTTTTTAAAAAATATAACAGTAATATAATCGTACTGCAAAATCGTGGATTTAATTTAATAATCAAATATAATGTGCAGATTGGCGGAATTAAACGAGCGAATGGAAAATACAAGCTTCGTTTGTTCGTAAGAGTTCCCATATTTCTCTCTCTCTCTCTCTCTCTCTCTCTCTCTCTCTCTCTCTCTCTGTGTGTGTTTGCTGACTCCGCGAGATTTTCCGGGTTGCAGGGTTTTACATAATTACGAGCACAAACGTGCGCGTAATGTTGATCATTCCGAAGCGCGCTGACGGCTATCGTTGTCTAACGTAGTATTGCAAACTAATATTTCTGCATCGGATAGACAGACGCTGCTTCGCGTCGCGTAGTATCGATGCAATCAAAGCGCCGTGATGCCATTTTAAATTGGGACGCGATTAAAACATCGCGATATCCGCCGTGGCCCGATATCGCTTCCTGCAATTCCACGGCCCTCTTATATATATTCGCAATTAACGAGGAGTATTAAATTGCCGGACGCTGCTGCTGCTCGCAGATTGATCACGCTTACGCGAGTAAAGCTCGATGATCGCGATCGCGATGTTACTTGCTTCCTAGATGCTCTAGAATCTAATATCCTCATCTGAGTAAACTATGCTGTGCTATGCTGACACGCGCAAAGCATTCCGCTTCCGCATCGATGACAAGAATGTGTAAAATATGATGAAATCGTGAGACTGATGACATTGGAAGTCTGAAGATTATTGTCGATACTTCGAGGGCGATCCGAACGATGCATCGTGAGGATGATGACCGGCTGATGAGAATGATGAAATCGTTACTCGACCATCGTCGTATAATTGGGCGGATAATGTCTGAGACAAATTAAAAGACTCATCATCGTTAAACGTGATTCAGATGTCCCTGCTGAAGTACGAACGAGTGTATGTATCTAGCACGATCTAGATCCTCCCTCTCTCTCTTCCATGGAATTTATATGTTCGATGAAGAAAAGTGCTATTCCTCGCTCTCTTTAACTTTCCTCGAGAATGACACTCGTTAATCAGGGAGACTCGCGAAAGAATTGTTGATCATTTTCGATCAAGCTCCGGAAGAAACACGATGATTCGGATTTCGTAAAAAAAACGGAATAATTTTGGAAATAATTGCTGCCAATCGAGTCCGAGCTGTGAAGAAAGAGGATATCTAATGATACCCGCGATACGTCTAGAAAGCGTGTGCGCAAATGTACACGCACACACGTTGGTATGTAACCTCAGTGATACGTGAGGTCGGTTTGATGTGTATTCATGGCGTAGTAAGCGCGCAAACGATATTAATATAATATTTGTGGGAATCTATCGAGGTGCGAGCTGCACCACCGTTGCTGCAGCTCGTGCGCGTCGCAAATTAGAGCACTTTAATCAAAATAGAATTTTGCCGGGATATTCTCTGCGCTGGGGAAACGGGAGATTCGTTATTGTAAATGCCAGCGAATCTTCTTATTCCGAGACGGACGCGTTGCCTTTTCGAACGGATTCTTCGAAAGGCAGGATCGCATGCATTAGCATGAACGTTATTAAAGCGATGTGCGAGAAGTTTTATAAATATTTCGAGATATCGATCCAGTCTCATCTTCTGTATTTATAATGTCTTTGATTTTAGCTAGCTGGAAAATTTAGCTTAAACAAGCGTCAATACAGCGCATGCAAATATCGACGTCACGTTTCGTGGATGTCTCGGATGGATCACTTCGGAAGATAAACTTCTTCGACTTGAAGAGTTTGCAGATAAGTGGACAATTTGCCAAGATGAACGTCCAAGGATCGACAATCCTGTGCGCGCGATTCCTCGCGATGGGAAATATTTCCGAAATTTCAGAGTAGAGCAACGCGTAACGGACGAACGCGTGATCGCATTAATCATTACATGATCGGCGAGTAAAATTAAATTAATGTATCGCGTGATTATCCTGTAATCAGTAATCACGCGGTAAATATCCAGTAGAAACAATTAAGGCTAAAATGATTGTCAATCATAATTAATTCGTAAATTATTAACCGAATAAAACGATAAACTGATTATCATTAACAGGTCATTCCGGCCAAATTGGCACCATGTTGAGAGATGCTCGAGATATTTCAGTTCGTCTTCGCTCACGCAAGACGATCGATCGTACTAATGACTAATTAAATCAGTCGTGAGAATCAATTTCCTTTCGTCCCCACGAGATGCTGGGACCAACTTGATCCCCATAAAAAATCGCGCGGACATCGAGCACGTTCCATAATCCGCCTTTAAACATATTATTATCTCAACCGGAAGTGTTCGAGCGCGTAACGCCAAATCGTAAGAGAACACGCGTCAACGAGGGTTGTCTCCAGCGGAGAACAAGAAACAGCGTGGAATTTGCAACCCCGCCGCATCGCGGTCCGCTCTCCCTCACCAACCCCCTCGCGGGATTGCATCTGCGGACGCAATAAGTCGCGTTAGCTCCGCTCGGGCTTCAAGCCCGCGCAGGAGCGTGCATTGTGATGGTAAGAAGCCGGTCCGGCTACATCTCGAGCGGTACAGCGCGCATGCGCGCGCGCGCACACTTTGAAGCCGCCCTCGCGCGGTATAGAGGATCGATTTGTACCGGACAGTTGCGGACAGCGTACAGCAGAATTTCTCGCTCGACCAATAAGAGTGACGGGAAAAGCTATCCGGCCGGACGTTTCGCGAAGCGTTTCCGGACGTGGAAAGATTTCGGAAAGATGCAGTTGAATGAGAAGAAACCTAGCGCCGAGGTCTCGCGTGATTGTCAGTTGCTCGGTTATTATCTTCGATTACGTCGAACCTCGTTAATTTACTCTCCTGCGTTTTGTTACTTGAAAGAGGAAGCCTCAGGTTTGTCCCTGTCAGGTTTGTCTCTTCCCTCTTCACTTTCCCCCCTCTATTGTTCCTTTTTGATTCCTGGCTTAGATATCGAGATATTACCAGGACGATTCTTGGCGTCCGAGCGAGAAGGAGACAGAAAGACAGACAGATAGAGATAGAGATAGAGAGAGAGAGAGAGAGAGAGAGAGAGAGAGAGAGAGAGAGAGAGAGAGAGAGAGAGAGAGAGAGACGAGGAACTCGTTAGCGCAGAGAACCGTAAATCGCATGGAAGCAACGGAATTCCGTTCGCTTCTCATAAAAATATATGAGTCCTGTTCAGGTTCCCTATCGGAAGCGTATCGATAATTATCGTCGCTCGATATCGTTCATATTCATTATTATTCTCGCTGATACTGCATACGAATGGAGAGAAAGAGAGCGGTACCTTGATTATCTGTAATTATCAAATGGAAGCGTCTCTTAATTATCTGTTTCTCTGATCGTCGACAAGTACCAAAGACACGCACGCATTAATCGCGTGCCAGTAAATTAAAACGCACATTTGTCGGGCGCCTCTCGCTTATCGCCAAGATCAACAACGCGAAGCGTTACCCTGCATTAAAAAAAAAAAAAAAAAAAAAAAAAACAAAGAAAGCACGAGAGAAAGGAAAAAAGAGACGAAGAAAGAGAAGAGAAAAAAGAGGGAAGTACATAGTAATCTGCACACACGATCTCGTTCCGTCCCTCCCTCCTCCGCCCTCCCTTCCGCTCGTCTTGGGCCTATTCGCTCGTTAATGGCGGCCTCGTTAATGATAAAGCGAGACTCGCCATCAAAGAAAAATCTGCATGTTCCCGCAACTTGCGCAAAACTGTCGCTAAATGCAAAGCGTATGCATGCCTTGGCAGTTTTATGAATGCAGCATTCGGCTCGCAATGCAATCTCGCTTGTTCGCGGTTCCCATTAGCGGCTCGCGGCTCGCACGAGAGCGGCCGTTAATCACTCTATCAGCAATTTTGTTCTAACGTGTCAATTAATTATCGACTCGAGGTCGACGAGGCACGCGAGCGCCTCTAAAGGCGCTCTCCATGAAAGCGAGAGAGATTCGAATCGTCCGGCGCGGCCATTGGCCCCCTTTCTCCGACTTCGGCGTCGTCGCTGCATTTTCCGGTGAATGGAGGTCGAAGAAGAGCCTCACTTACCGATCGGCTGTATCAGGCGGTGCAACGATGCCAGCAGCGGCAGGATCAATAGAAACGGCGCCATGACGGCTTCGATTCAGACGTCCATCTCGCGCTCATTCACCAGGCCGGGTCCTGCAACAGAGAAAAAGCACATGCGAGGATATTAAAAGCCGCCGCGGCTTCCTCCACGCTTTCGTACGCGGGGGCTCTTCATGTCGCGACCGGCCTTCGTTATATCGATAATCGACCATCGGCCAGGACGAATCAATTCATCCACTCGGCAATCGCGAGTGGCAGCCTTTCGTTCTTTGCTCTCTTCTCGAGCGGCTATTCCGAGTTTCGTCACATCGTGCCGATAAACGATAAACTCCTCCGCCTGCTCGTATGAATGATATTTAATTCCGGCTACTGGAATCGTAGGATCAAAGTGCAATTTTAATCTTTCGTAGGATTGCTCGAGAAAAATGACAACATGGTGACTCTCTCTATCAGAATTATACATTTGTAATATATCTTTGTATATCTGCATGTGTTGTATATCGTCTTCACGGTATGACACTGTTCCCTGATACGGCCATCGACGCGAGGTCAAGATTTGATCCCGATCGTGTAGAATCCGCGCAACCTCGATCGATTCCTTCCGCAAGCCGTATACCTAACCCCAGCAAGATAATGACGTCCACGATGGATAACGACTGACCAAGCTTCGGGACACACAAACGGTGTGACGTTCAACAATCAAGTGCGTTCTCGAAGATGCCACGTCTGGGACAGGAAAATATGTAACCCTTCGATATTTCTTTCCCAGCATTCTCTCCTTCTCTGCTTTACGACTCGAGCGATCATCGATACTCGCGGGAACGCGCGACGTGAGATTATTGAAGTTCACCGCGAAACAGCGGTGACTTTCAGCCAGTAATCTTGCCGAGGCAAATGGTATTCGCGTGGAGAACGAAGTTTATCCGCAACGTGCCCGACTAAGCCGTGCTCCAAGTAGCAGCGACGACGGCTGATAGCAGCTGCTTAATGTGGATCATGTTCGTCATTATTAGCTCAAAGGGGCGCCGAGGGAGAGAGAAGGGAGAACAAAAGGCGGTACGAGGGGAATAATGGAAGCGAAGAGCTTTCTAACGAGAGAACGCTTGCGGACTCCTTCAGTTCCATCGTGTCCGCTTCTCGGTCGGGATTATGCTTGATACGTATCACTGCGAAAGTGGTTACAGCCGGGTGGTCGGAAGCGATCCGGCACGAATCGTGGCTTCGATTTAATTCACTTGTCAAACACTCATTCATTCGAGTGCTCCGGCTATCGAAATATGAAGTATCCTCGGTTACGAAACTTGACACGTATCAGTGTCAAATTTCGAGAGTCTCGATCGCTAATCGATATCGATCGATGCAACGTGCCGATAACATCGGCATTGATATTGATGAATCCCGGTGAAACAAAGGTCCGTCAAACGAGTCAGTGGGGATAATTGATCGAATCAGAACGAAAATTGATATCTGAATTAATATCGAATTATCATACAAGCTTGTACAATTAACAGGACCGACATGGTTTCCTTAATAATTTCGATCCTGTGCGCAAATCGACACGAAAACTGACACAATTTTTAGATACCTCTCCTTCTGTTATATTTCTCGCCGATACGAATCTAATTTTGTGCACATACCGCGGCTCTCGATAACCATTCGAGATCGTATCGTTGCCCATCCAACACCACCCCGAGCTAGATATACGACAAATGCGTTCCCATGTCAGGGGGGGTTGATCGACATCGACGATGTTGTATCGACAATGTTAATCTGTCCCGTGCAAGAGCTGCACCCCCGCGCATGTCCCCGTCCATTCCTCGCATGTTGCTCGCATCAGTGACGACATCGGGCTGTAACGTAACTTCCGTGTAACACCGGCGCGAGTGGGATGTTCCGGGAGGAGGAGGGGGTGATTTTTAGCGGATCTCACCCTCCGAGTTTCATATGAAACGTGCGTGATCGTGACCGAATTCATGCTCGGATTAAGCGGTGCCACAGGTGCCCCGCAAATAATCAGTTTCCAATTTCTGACGTTCCGCCATGCGAAATTATACGCCCGCAGTGCGCTCGTTATTTTGCCTACGCGTATGTGAAATATGGAGGACGAGAGTGCGGGTAATAAATGAGTCGACTATGAGTCAACTGCACCTTCAGCAAGAGCACAACAAATCATTGCAGCGGCTTCAGCGGCGTTCCTTTTCCTTTTGGAACGCGGAAGGGAACGCGCTGCCGAATACGCCCCTTATCAGAGGCCACCGTGTATACATCTGCTTTTGGAGGTTACGTTACCAGTCTTATACAATGTCTCGGAGGCGTAGATGTCAGCACTTTGAAAAATCGAAAGGATCGGTCCCCATTTTCAAATGGTTTTCAAGAGCGGCGAAAAGGAAGCCAGAAATTAATTTGTACCACTAAAAAATAAATTGCAATAGAGTCGACGATATACCTCAAATCAGTTTCCGATTTCCGGAAATCTGTCCGATGCGCGTTACCCCAGAGACGACGACGATTCACGACACCGCAATTCAGATTCAGGATTTAATTCCTTTTAATCCACCGACGTCGTTTTGATCACAGGCACAAACCGATTTCCAGACGAGAAGAATCGGGTTCAAGGAGAAGCAGAGATGCAGGACAAAGTTAATAAAGATCCAAGAGCGATCGGATTCATGCTGAGCGCGACGTCTCGGCATCGAGAAGAGTCCGTTCGTGCAAATCCGTTAAATTTCGCGGATCAACATTGACCTGGATATCGCGGCCGGTGAATCGGATTACTGAACCGGGTATGCCGGTTCGCGTCGCAAACCGTCGAGCGACCACTTACCCGCTTCGAATTACGCAAACCGCGAACGAGACCCATCGATCGGATCGATTCCGCTCGGAGCGGCCGCGCTTCAATCGGACGAAAATATGCGCTCGCCACATTACGGGACGCGTGTAATTCCTTAAAAGAGTGCGAGCGCGAATCGGACGCGCGTGAATCGTTCTCTTCGCGTTCCGCGCGCTCGAAGCGTTATTTCTGCTCTCGTCTTTGTATTCCAGCTGAAGCGAATGCCCGCTACGGCACTTCCGCCCCTCTCTCCTTCTCTCTCTTTCGCGATTGCCCTTTTGTCCCTTGATGTCCGCGATGACAAACGGCCAGCTCCATCGAGACGCGGACTGGAGAGTGTCGGTCATCTCGCGCGCTCTCGGCAAAAGCGGAGAGGAAGCAGAGATCGATGTTACATCTCGCTTTGATACACTCGCTTTGTCTCTGCTCGCTCTCGCCGAGCATCGCTGCTGTATGAACATTTGGGAGATATTTATCTTGCCTGCGTTAGCGCGAATCGAATCTCGGCTCGAAGGCGGGGGGAGGGGGGRGGGGGGGGRGGGAGTCAAACGGCAGGAAATTAATCGATGCTGTAATAATAAATTACCAATGTAATGGTAAATAAGTTATAAACTTGTTATAGCGACGATGACGTCAACCGGGGCGGTGTTCCAGTAATTATCGAGCCGTATACCGGCTGTAATTGATATTTGATGCGCGTGTAATTAAACATTCGAAATATGCTCGTCGCGAATTAATATATGCCGCGTTTTAATCTAGTGGAACGGGCTCGGCAAACGGCCGGCGTAATCTATGGCGTCTAATATTTAATAGGACGGAATAATTGAAATCTCATTCCGTGGAATCGGAAATAGCGCGTTTACGAAATCCACGCCGGCGTGCAAACGGCGTCGTGAAATTCTGAATCCTGAACCGGATCAGCGACGGCGATTCCTCACGGACTTTTCCTCCCCTTCATCCTCCGAGAATTCTTCGGGGGATCCCAGGGGTGGATACGCGCACATTCGACCGAGCGGTGGTCGGGAAATTGCCGGGACGTGTAAGCGCCGCGAAAGAGAATTCGCCTATCGATCCCTTCGCGTTTAATAATTCGCGAGCGGGCGGCGAACGGGACGCGATGAATGCAAATCGCGCGGCGACGCCGCATGAATATTCGCCACTTGCCGCGATTTACCATCAGCCGGATAAGATATGTATCTTCCGTGTACAGAGAGCGGCACGTTGCTGGGTGATGATTGCGGGGAGTCGCGCAAAAGGGAACGTACGCTCGTGCGAACTGAGAGATTTTCATATTTATTTCATAATGCGGGGCAGCACAATCTTTGTGTATTCTTAAACCGGTCCATCGACCACCGGTCACGTGTCTGCAACAATTTTCATATGAAATTGCAGCGATCAGGCAACAAGAAGGATCCAATTTTTATTTCGACCTTTGAAAAATACGTGACAACCTAACAACCGAAATAATTTCAACGCAAGTGCTCGCTTTTTCACGACAAACTTGCGCGTCTATTAAACTTTCCTGGAATATCGAATAAACATCGATTGCGTGCACGTGCGTGTACACCGATCATCGAACGTTTCCGCCTGCCGGGACAGGCGCTATTCCTTGCTTGCAGGCTTCCGATTCCGATTCGTCGATAATCCGGCCCCTTCCTCGTCTCCCTTGCCGCCAGTCCTCTTTCGCGCCCCTTCGCGCAATCCAACGCACAGGTATTTCCGGCACGCGCGCGTCCGCGGCTTGAGAGGCCCTGAAGATTGAAAAGTCGCGAGTTTCAGGGGGAGTGCTCAGACTTTTGCCGCATATCGAGCCAAGTTTAGGAATCGGGAGGTCGGCAGGAACCGTCGCGATGCCACGGGCCCTCCCCTCACCCCGAGAATACCGAGGAACTCGGGATGGGAAAGAAATCACGGCTGGAATATGGATCACACCCGGCAATTAACGATAACAACGATAGAGACGAGTCGAACACTGCCTTGTTTATCGGCCTTCATGGCGAAGGTGCGGAAATCAGCGAGATTTACACGTGCGGAACGTGTGTAATCGCGTGATGAAACGGGGCGCGACAGGCATTGTTTCCACGACGAAGATTCCATTCTTACAAACGTCGCGGCCAGCGGCGACCTCCGATCTGGCTCGTATTCGCTCACGCTTCGAATAATTCGCGGGCCTCGACGCGTGTTGCGTATGTTGATACATCGAATTCTCGCGAGAGATCGACAGGAATGCCGCCAACGTCGTTCCGCATCGGCGGAATCCCGATGTCCGCGCAAGAAGGCGCGAGGGTGAGACTCGTCGTTGCTGAGCGCACGCCGACTGCAGCAAACTCGATACCGCGCGTTCCTCCCCCTTTCCGCCCTTCGCCTTTCCACTCAATTCGATCGGGCGACTGTCCGAGTCTAATGCGGCTGTAATCCCGGCGGACGGATCGCAATGGACGCCGCCGCAGAGTGGATTAAAAACGGCTTCTCCTGGCCGCCAACGCCGCCATTTCCGAGTGGAACACTCGGCGAGGAGTCCCATCGCGCTTTTATATCCGGCTTAAAATGAAAAAGGGTTACCAGGCCGGAAATCGGGAACGGGCCGGCAGCGCGACCGGAATAGCAGAGCGCGCCGATCGGCGCGCGAGATCTTCGCGCGAGCGCGAAGCCGAAATGTCGCCGCTCGAGTGACATCTGAACCGATCACGCTGTCAATTAAGGGAATCGGATTATCCGGCAGCCCCGCGGCTGCTGAGCAAGCGGATGCAACGAAACGAATGGGAATTATTTATTATCGGGAAGCGTCACGCGTGCGCGCATGCGCATTGCGATTAGTCCAGCGCAGTTTGCGCTTCGGCGAATTCGCAAATTCGCGGCCCGCGAATCAACCGGTAATCCCACCGCTCGCGCGTGACGCGAATTTGCGGCGCTTTTTGTACGAATCTCTCCTTTCATCTCGCCGCTCGCGCGAAAACAACATTGCTCGCACGGTGCAACAATAATAACAACAATAATAACGACAATAATTTTTACGTAGAATATTGAGCTGCTAAAGCTGCCCTTTCTCAACGCACGTTTGTTGTGAGCGTTTGTGCGCGTTGCGTGAGCGTTTATCAACAAAATCATCAATACGAGAGTAATTGCTCTGTGCAACAACATTTCCCCTCGCAACATTTCCCGAAAAAATCCTCCCTCTCCCGTTCGGGCGACTGATCCGAATTAGAGAAGGTCGAGGATGCCGGGGTGGAGCGGAGGGGCTGTAAACGAAACCTAAGAAGCGGTAACCACGCGCTGTAACGAGCAACAAGCAAACTGCGATGTAATCGCGACGCTGCTGAAGCGTCGTCGAGCGTTCAGATCGCTCGAGCGTCACGGATACTCCCCGTGGAAAGTTAAGCGGAACTTAAAGGAAGGCACAGGAGAACTTACGCTAATCCGATTATGCGCGATACGAGATAGGGAAGCAGTTCGAAGGGTCGTCCTTAAGCGTCATTTTGCATCGTTGCATCGTTTGCTGGCTCACATTAACGCTATCGTCTATCCTCCGCGAAGTTAAAAGAGAAAACGTGCGCGCGCGCGCGCATGCATGCAAGAGAGAGAGAGAGAGAGAGAGAGAGAGAGAGGGAGAGAGAGAGAGGGAGGGAGGGAGAGAGAGGGAGAGTCTAATAAAATCCAAACTTGCGCGATCGGCGGGAGCGTCGCCGTTTCGCCGTGATTAAAACATCGACGATGACGCCACGCCGCAGACAGTGTCCTTCCCCCTCCCCCTCCCCATCCTCCTCCTCGCGAGGAGAGACGAATGGGAGATCGCGGGAGATCCCCTACCGCGATCGGCGGTATCGATTGTAATGGAACTTCACACGATTCGCACGCTTCCTCTCGAAGACGGAATTTCGTAATAAAATAGCGACGGCTTCTCTCCCTACGTCACTCCCCACCCCCTCCCCCTCCCCTCTCTGAGATTCCCTCGGATAGCTCGCTTTTAAAACGCCGATCATTGCCAAATGCGTATTGGGAACTGGATATTAGAGGAATACCGATTCCGAGAGTTTTTTCGAGTCTCAGTCCCATCGTATCGCTGAGAAATCATTAATTTCTGAGACCCGCCGGCGTCACGCCGAGTGGCACACCCTGCGGCTCAATCGGCGCGGGATTACGCGCGAGGGTAAATCTTGGCGATGCAGCCGCGATTCCACGACGTTGTTTGATGTGCGGATTTGGCGCAGGCGAGCAGCGCGGCGGCGCATCATGCACCGTCACCGCAATTTCTAGTGCGGCGAGCGAAAAAGCGGTCGAACGAGTCCAGGCCAGGTTGATTTAACGTCGACCATGTCGAAATATCGATCGGCGCGAGCGCCGATATATTAAGGGCAATAGGTTCTCGCCTATTGCCGGCGATATCGCCATTGCGACGAGGGAGTCGCGGTAATACGCCGGCGACATGTCTTCGCGGTCGAGCTCGATTCGTGAATGATCGTCAATGATCGTTTGCGATTCAGAAGTAGCGTCGAGATTCAAAACTAGCGCGTTTTCATGGCGTTTCGTGCGAAAAGAGTCGCCAACTTCCAGCTGCGCGTCTCTCTTGCGTGCTTCCTGCGCGCGAAGTCACGGACACTTTTCAACAGGAACTCGAGAGGGGATTAGCTTGGCAAACAAGAAACCTTCCTGTTGGAGAACTCGCCGGTCGATCTTCGCCGGTTGAAGTCTTGCCAACCTTGCACTACGCGGCTGGATGCTCGGATGTATATTTGAGGTAAGAATGAATGTTGTTGAAGTTGAGCTTCGCTCGGTTTAATATGAACAATATTTACATCACGTAAAAGAGTGCCCGTTCACTGGACATCGGTCCGTCGCACTCGAGATCCGCGATGTAGAACAGCAAGATTGAACGTCCGTCTCCTTCAAGTTCCTAATTTGAACTGACAATTAGCAACGCTCGAGGTTCTCGTTCGCAACGACCGCTGAAGGCTGACAAACAAGACAGTGTTCGATTCGTCTCTATCGTTGTTATCGTTAATTGTCGGATATGATCATATTCCAGCCGTGATTTCTCTCCCATCCCGAGTTCCTCGGGGTGAAGGGAGGGCCCGTGGCATCGCGGCGGTTCCTGCCGACCTCCCGATTCCTAAACTTGGCTCGATATGCGGCAAAAGTCTGAGCACTCCCCCTGAAACTCGCGACTTTTCAATCTTCAGGGCCTCTCAAGCCGCGGACGCGCGCGTGCCGGAAATATCTCTGCGTTGGATTGCGCGAAGGGGTGCGAAAGAGCCGGGTTGGCGGCAAGGGAGGCGAGGAAGGGGCCGGATCGCTGGGACATCGCGGATTTGCGGAGCGCGCCTCGTCGTTGTCACGTACGGGTCGTTAAACCTAGCGGCGGTCGTGAACTTTCGAAATAATTGCGAATCCGTGGAATTCGATTACCAGCGGCGGCGCGGCGCGATGCAAATCGAGGAATCGCATCCGTACGTGCGGTTCCGCTCGCTCGTTTTTTCTTTTGTTTTCACCGCGTCGTGCGCGTTTTATATCGCAACTTTGATTCGATCGCTCGAATCCGAACATCGTCTCTCGTCTGCCTCCTCGCTGAATCGACGACGATCATCGAATTACGCACGCGCGCGCGCGCGCGCGTGCTGATGACTCTGTAAAATCGAAGCATTCGTTCTTGACTCGCAGCGTGACTCGTTTACTGAACATGTTAAATCGCTTAGTCGGACTTTGCTAGGAGCTCTGCGATTGTCTCTCTCGTGAGCGCCACGAATGCGAATCCGTCCGTCCGTTTGTTAAGCAACAAATGCGATTAATGCGTCATATCATTAATTCGCCGGTGATTACACCTTAATTGCAGATCGAATATCGGATAATCCTTTTCTTTCTCCGCAAGTACAGTACTGTGATCGGGAACAAATCGATAAACCACATCGATACATCTGAGCAATTCGCTAAAGCGAAGTTACGTCAGGGGAAAGTCCCTTTGCGATCAATAATCCCGCGATCAGCTTGAGCGAACTTACTTAGCGTTACTTTCTTAATCAGCATCATCACGATGATGAGAAAGAAAGATGAAGAAAGTTGACGCTCTCGGAATTGTGCCGAGCATTTCGAGCAAATGCATGCTTGAAACTAACTATTATATATACAAACTTTCCTTTCTTAATTATTACATAATAATTTAACCTTCCCTCTCTCTGTTATTATGGTAATAGTGATTTATAATAGTAACGCGGCCGATTCGATGATTGCGATACTTCTGTTACGATGTGCAAAGGCCTAAGAGCCGTGATGCTTCTGCACTGATCAAATTTTCGGAACAAATTGACCTTCAAGATTCGTTTACCCGCGTTCATTAACTTTGAAACATTAAGTCGGATTTAATTACTGATAGTAAACAAGCATGAGAAACCGTATCCGTAAGATAAACTCCGGTAAGATAAACCGGATAAAACCGTCGCAAAGGTAAGAGGAACGTATTCGCCGAATGCTGGGAATAACGAATCGGAAAAGCTCGAAAAACTTTTGTTCCGTGTAGAAAAAAGGAGAATGAAAAAAAAGCGGAGCACTCAAAGTAGAAGGGCTGGACGCGTATGCATGTCCGGCAGACCAAAAAATCACTGGCTCAAAAATACAATTTTATTTTACTGGGAAAATCCCTCTCTCTCTCTCTCTCTCTCTCTCTCTTTCTCTCTCTCTCTCTCTCTCTTGGCGCATATTCAACCTTGTGTATGCGTGTGCGCATATACAGGTAATATTACGTCATGGGGTAAAAAAAACTCGAGATACTCGATCGAACGGATGTGCGGAGACGCCTGAATCCCTCGCGAATCAAACTTCTCGTCCGCGACGAGGTCGAATCTCGATCGCGGGGTGGTTTCCCGATGGGGCAACGGAGCGGGCTGCCGTCGTGTCTATTAGAAGGGGGAGGGGACGAGTTTTATTGCCGAGCTGATAAGGGATGAGGAGTTTTACTTTCTAGTTCGTCGCGGAGAACGCGGATCCGCTTTTTCTTTTCGGGCTTCGGCTCCCTTTCCTTCCCCCGCCTCGTAAAATCGAACGAACATATTGTAACCCTCCTCGCGCCTCGCTTTTGTTCGCGACAGGGGCTCTCAGTCATCCCCGCGTCTCATCTTCTTGGAGACGTCAAAGGTTCGAGATGAACTTGATGATGGCTGAGCAGGACGCACTCGATGATATAAAATATGAATGATATGAGATATAATGAAAGATAAAACATTGAGACAAGAGCGGAAACGCGCATTCTAAGAACAAGACTTAACAACAGAAATTAGGACTTGAGATGCATCACTGGCGATACTCTGCGAGGTAGAATTCACAACGAGGACATCCGTAACATCTGCGAGATCCAAGATGTCATAAGCTGGGCCAGAATCAGGGGACGAGCATGAAGAGATGAGGATCACAGATCAGAGCTCTCTCAACAGGATGAATGATAACCGGCAAGCAAAAATCGCAAAAAATGGAAAACCAAACATCTCCAGGTCACATGGACGACCTCCAAATGCGATGCGAAACGAAAGTTGGACATCAGCATCACAGGAAAACAGGCACACTGGATAGAATGCGGGACATGATCCTATGAGGAGAAGAGGAAAGAGAAGAATCGAAAAAAATGATTTTAGCCGATTTAAGTTTGCCCAAAAAAAGATTTTCAATTATTACAAGTTAAGACTGAGGAAAGTTGTTCCATCAAAGACGAGGAAATGTCCGAGTTGTGTGGCTTTCTATTGTCATTATTACAGCCGAGTCGACTCTGTTGTTGTCGCCGGTCGATCAGTGCCGGTTGTCAACTTCACCCTGCACCGTTGGATATTCGAATATGGATCTGGGTAATATAAAAACACCTTCAAGTTGAGCTTTTTGGTTTTTAATCTGTACTCTATTTTTGTCGTTGGTTGGGCATCAAGCCGCCATGCTTAAGATCCACGATACAAACAACAAAATCTAACGTCCATCTTCCATAGGTCAGTTCTAAATCAGAACTGACAATGAATTAAGGCGAAGTAAACCGAACTGAAGGACGCGAGTTCTACTCGCCTTTTATAAGCTACCGTTGGTCGTTGTTGCAAACCACTCTTTATGGAAAACAAAAGAAACCGCGCTGTCATCGTAATCAAGATATCGATGACTGTCCGCTAATGCGCTGCTATATTTGGCTCTCCTCTTCCCGAGCTACTCAATGTATTCGGATCAGATGGTTCGTTTTTGGTCTTGCGATTGATATTGCCGCTTGTTATCGGACACACTTATATTCCGGATCTTATCTCTTCCTATTCCGATTATCACGTTAATTCCAGCTCAAGGATGCTGCAATGTTTCTGAACCGATTTATGCTCCCGATTTATGCTCCCGATTTCTTGGCTCGATAGAGCCAAGACAGCAGAAATGCAAACAGACTCTATCGATTATAATTCTATGCTGAGGCCGTTTCATAAATCCTTTCTCATTTGCACGTGATATATTCGTACGCGTACAGTTTAAAGTAAATTATATTTATCACATCCTTTTTATTCTCGTGGCAGGCAATCCTTTCTGTTTTTTAATGCGTTGAAAATCCTGCTCACAATGCGTCCGCTCGACGGGAACGGCCGGTAAATATGTTTTCTCAACAAAGGATCGAAGCTGCATTCACATGCGACGGATGTATTGACGAAACGCAAATAAACGTGCATTGTATAATCGCGCGATCATTATTTTCCAGCGCGCGATTATTCTCGCGATCGCAGCCGCGCTCGCTCGCGCCATCGATTATTATTCATTCATCTTTCCTCCTTAAACGCAGAGCGAGCCCGCGCGTGATTTCACGCCGCATCGAAATCGAAGTGACGGAAAGCGAGCGGAAGGAAGGCCGAATCCGCGAGCCGAACCAACAGACCCTCGTCTGTTTCACCCGCTCGTAAGAAAAAAAGAAAAGAAAAAAAAAATCTCCGGGACGGAGATTACGCCCACGCTGTAAAATTTACATTTAAAGCGACGCGCGACGAGCGAGGAAACGAGCGGAGAATCCCTGGCMCCCCCCCCCCCCCCCTCACGGGGGCAGCGCGCTCGCGTTTCCGTGAATCGCGCGTGGCTTCCGCTTCCTCTCGATGATCCGCCGAATCGCAATCCCTCACGGAATTCCACTCTCCCCGCTTGATGTTGATGACGTGGTGTGCATTTCCCGCGCGCGGGGAAAGCATAGAGCGGCCGGGATTGCCACGTGCTTAACGAGACGGCCTGACATCGTCCGCGCGTAATTTTCACGTGACCCTTGACCCGCCGCTCGGCGAGCGTGCGCGTGGCTGACCGCCGCGGATTTCCGCGTCGACGCGACTCGCTCGCAATCCCAGACCGGAAGCATTACTCGGCATGGACGTGAGGTGCGCACGAAGAGCGAAGGGCTTGCATTCGACGCGAGATGCGTCGTTTCGCGAAAATCCGATCGCCAACTCGGCGACTTTCCACATCTCGCGCGAACGAGAGTCGGCACCGGCCTCAATCCCGAAGAACGCAGGCATAACGCGAACCTTTTCCGAATCTTGGAACTTGAGCTTAGATCAGGCTGTAGCGTCAATTCGGCGCGCGTAGCTTTGTTTCCGCGCGTCTTCCAATATTCACGATTCTCTGGATTTCAAGGCGCTTTGGCGCGCGTCTGATAGACCTTACTTGCCAAAAATCTAATGAAATCATTCCTGCCGCAAAGGCAACTGACGCTTGACTGGTTTATCCCTTGCGGGAAATTCCACCGTCACGCGATCTCCATCGAGTCAATTGCAGGTACTATTTATACCTTTCGCCCCCTTTCGCTCTGAGTCGACAAACTCCATTACTAAAAGTGCATATCGAGCGCAAACAACGACGGGGGGAGGGTGGTGGGGAGGGGCGATTCCAGAAGGGCGTGCGACCGTGACGAATGAGCAAGGGCACGGGGAAAAGCCTCGGAGGATGGCACGTACCCACTTTGGCGATTCGTTTGAGGGGATTCAACCCCCGTGATGCCAAACTCAATGTCTGCTATTGCGGTCAGCTTTGCTCGATGCATCACTGAAGGGTTGCCGGGCTAGACTCGTTCTCGCTCGCAGCCACCTGACATCTTGAATCCGCCGAGCCGATGATCCCTTGATCTCGCATTAAATCCCTTTATGTAACTGCCCAATGCTTTGCATCTCCGAGGGGGAAGGGAGGAGGGAGAGTGACCCTAGCCTGCCTGGGTAACAGCAATGTATTTCCGTTGATCGGGGAATCACGGACAGCTCGGCGTAAAGCTGTTATTTCTTCGCAAGATGCTGGACTGAGACGATCAGGGACGATAAAGATGAAAGATATCTCGAGAGTATCGTTATCAAAAATTTGTGTATATTTGTGCGAATGTGCATAATTCTTCAAGAGGATGTCTCCTAGTCACTCTTCCGCTGGCGCAGGTGGTAGCCTTAAGAATGAGCGACGCCTCGTCATCGACTTCTAGCTTCCTTCCTCCGCGCAGACCCGACAGAGCCTTTGGAATTCCCCCAATCCGCGCCGGGTTATCAGAATCGACCAGATAACACGCGGCTACTGATTCTCCCGAGTCGGTCGATCGAGTGGCAAAAAGATTGCAAGTGTTTGATGCATTATGCACGCGGTTACCCGACACGTTCGTGTCTTTTGGGCGCGTGCGTGGGCGACGGTAACGAGCCCGCGTAATCGTATTCCCAACGTTCGTGCCCATTTCACCCTCTTTCGTATTCCATCCCGTTCAGAAGGGCTGCATTATAGATCGTGTGAAATCCAAGTGTCTGACCTCGATCGGCGCCGCCGGCGGGGTCGCGCTAGAGGCGTCGCGGCGAGGGTGCCGGTCGAGGGCGAAGTTCCAAGCGTAGAGGGGGTGGGGGGGGGGGGGGGGGGGGGGAGGAGCCGTCGTGCGAATTTTACGCCGACGCGCTAGCTGGTCAGAATAGATTACATCGATCGGCGAAAATCTATCTACGCTTGCGGATAACGCCTTCGCGAACGCTCGTCGTCGGCGCGTTTCCAACCGCCATAACCTCACTTTTCTGTCCGCTGTCGCGTGCATCGTCATTCGCCGCTTCGGTCCACCGTGTCGTTATTTGAAAGAGTGGCAGAGGGAGGAAGGGAGAGGGAAGCGAGAGGCTGAAATTGAAATGGTCGCTAATCGTTGCTGTTCCTTCGGAATTGCTGGCACAGCAACTCGGTTTGTGACTGGCCTGGCGATAACTCGGCGGGCTTTTGATTCGAGGATTATCGGGGTCAGAATTTTCCGGGAAAGCTTGGATAAATCTCGTAACGGCATCGCCGTGATTTTACGTCCGCGCGCAAATGCGGCCACGTAGGCGCGGCTCTCGCGCATTTTAATTAGCAGACCGTTCTCGCTCGCGTAACGAGCGAATTACCGCAATTATCCAGCGGTATCCTATCCGATTTTAATCGCGAGATTGCTTTATGTATCCGGTATCCACTTTGCGTTTAATCGCGCTGCGACTTCAGTGCCCTGTTTATGGAATAATAATCGCGCGCCGGCAGCCTCCCCGCGTTTCTTTGTAACTATCGCGGCACGAACGGATGTATCCCGGCCTCGAACACTTACGTTTTACAATCTCGTTAAACGCGCGGCAATGAAATTAACTCGCCTGCAAAGGAAACCGCCGCCGCGCCGCGCCGCCCTGAGAAAATTCCAGCTTGTGCCACTTGGGTCTCTTAGGATGCTCTTAAGCAAAACATCGACAGAAGAAGAGATTAAAAATTTTGCTTTATCGCTTGCGGCGATAAAGAAATTACAGTCTCTCTCAATATGTACGGGCGCATTCCCCATTTTTCCCACCGGGAGAAACTCGTTGCAACGAATTTCGAAGCATCTGAGAGGGAATTCCATCCGAGAAGAAGGGACGCGGAATGATCGTGGAATCTGCACTTCCACGCGATTCGATATAATCACGTGATTAGGCTCGCTTCCCGTAATGACACGTAATTTTTCTAAAATCTTGGAAGAGGAAGACAATCTTGAAAGATCACTCGACTTCACCGACTGCTCTCACGGGACATAACTGTTCGATCTGTTCCAATCGAATGCCTAATGTTAACGCGCCTTCGATGATTCGCATAACACCGTTTAAATATTTATTTATTGCCGGTTCGAGAGAGTGTGTTCAGTAAAGATGAGAATCATTCAGAAAACAAAACAACTTCCTTTCATTGTCAAACAACTTAACAGTTACAGTATCTGGATCGCTCTATCTAAGTAACAAATATGCGACCGTTGCTTTTGGCTCTCGCAAGACGCTGAAGACGCTGTTTCTCGCCGCTACCAAGCGACAGCAATCCTTTTTCGTTTCAGCAAGGGTTGCGACCTTTGTGACTCATATTCGATATGTGCTTGTTTACATCGGGAACATTCCAAACCAAAGCAACGCATATAAAAATCCTTAACACCTAAACTTCGCTTTTTAGCGCGCCGCATAACGAAACGCGATGATATTGCGTGTTTTTTCTCAACAATAACGAAATCAATCATGCGTGTAAGACGGATTCGACACACTGGTTTCATTAAATTTTCTTACGTTTGCACTCGCACCGGGTCACCGATTTCTTCGCTTTGAGCGGTTTGAAGCTCATTGAAAAACGCGCGCTCGTTTCGCTACCCGCGATTCCCCAGTAATTAGCCGAATTAATTAGCCGACATTACCGTACCGCGAGTAAAACGCGAGCAGCCTGCGTCTCCCGCGGGAATTCGCGATCGCGCGAACGGCGGGACATTAAAAACTTTTCCGTCTTGATCGTGAACTTTCCCCAAGCACCCTCCCTCCCATCCCTCCCCGCACCCTTCCCGTTCCTCGCGCGGATCGGATCGTAAGTTGATCGCGGACAATTACGTTCGAGGAATTTTCCGCGCTGAACAGATCCGAACGCTGCCGCGACGCCTGATTTCAGGGTTATCAGGGTTATCGGACAGGAATGTCAGATCTGAATCCGAGATTGTGGATTGTAGGATTTAGGATTCGGAGTTTGACACTTGATGGCTGGAATTCGGAATTCGGGATCTGAGATTAGAGATCACCTCGCGGGAGATCTCGCGTCGTTTCGTGCACGATTATCTCACGATTGTCTTTTAAGGGATCGTAGATGGATGCATCCCCCAGATACATGGATCTCCAGGATTGAACCCCTCTCACATTCAGGCGCGGGAAATCCGCCGACACTTGAAAAGCTCCGCCGTGATGCGCGCCGCGACGAACGCGATGTCCGACAATGGAACACGCATCCATAATTACGTAATAATTACGTAAACGTCATTGTCGCCCGGGGCATTGTGGGGAAAGAGGGCTGGGGAAGCTTTCAATCGCGCGATGGATCGCCGTTAAGGGAAAGGGAGGAAGGGAGCGGTCGATGGACGAAACGTGATATTGCGGATCATGATTAAACGGAATGTTGATAAAAATTTCATTGCGGCTGCGCTGAGGCTGTCGACGTCCGCTATTCGCAGAGAGAGAGAGAGAGAGAGAGAGAGAGAGAGAGAGAGAGAGAGGGAGGGAGAGAGAGAGAGAGAGAGAAGAGATATTTTCGATTTGAAGAGAAGAAGACAAATTGTCGGCACGTTTCGTTCGAATCAAACGCTCTTCTGTTTTCGATAACTAGATAATAATATCTGGACGATTGTGCGACTACTGCCGTCTGATGACAGATAATAGTTCTAGATAATTAATTTCCGCTTTCGTCGATACAACCGCGAGATATTCTTTTCGTTGATAATTTCAAAGTTTCAAGCAAATGTCAGATCCCACGCAAATGTAACATGCGAAGATTTCATTGACAGCTTTACTTGTATTATCCGACCGAACGAAAATATAAGATTCTACAGAAAAACAGTGAAACATAAAGATACATATACAAAGGCACATACACGCGCGCGCTCGCTTAAATCACAGAATGAAAATCTCCCTGATTTCCTAGATCGGGAATCGCATAATCGCCAGGCGCAGTTAACCTTCATGCTTTTATCGGCCTGATCCCTTCCGTCTCTCGCGATAACGCGCTGCGCATTAAAAACACTCGATAGAGTTAACGATCGATAGTTAACTACCGCGAGTTAATAGTCAGAGGCACAGCGAAAACTCCGGTCTCCCACGGCTGCCGACCCCACGCCGATAACGATAACGATTATGGTAACGTAGAGGCCGAGATAAATTCCGAGATGGTTTTGTGCGCGTATATCTCGCGGACGGAAGTGCGCCCTTAAAAGAGCACCGCGAATATTTGCGATTGCTTTAAAGGCCGACTTGCCGCCGGATAAGGAAGAAAGGAAGATGAAAAAAGAAGAAAGAAAAACATAGCAACCTTAGGGAAAGGGACGAACGTTCGCTCGGGGGCTTGCGGGGGTTGCGCAACGCGCAACTTGGATCAGCAAATCAGCAAATCTCGAGTTGATGCGTGGCTAAATCGCGGAGTGGCCCCCCGAACGGGGGGGTGGCAGTCCGCGTTTTACCCTTTCTTCCTGTCCCTCCCGCCGTGTCTTATTCGCTCCCTCCCTCCCTCCCGCTATCTCCTCGTTTCATTTATCGTTCCTCTTTCTGCGTCACTACGTCTTGAATTTGAATTGCTTCCCAATGGGACGATGAGGGTGAGGATAAGAGGCGGCGGACTTTGAAGCGCGGAATCATTACGGGCGGCTGAAAAGGTCGGATCTCGCGGGCGCAGTTTTACGAGGGCGATAACAAAGTTTAGCCCGCTAATTAATTTCGCGGCGAGTTTCGCGCGCGCCAACGAAATTTTAATTCGACACGGAGAAAGTTGAGTGCCGGCCAGTCGCCCGCAATTATGACGTCGAATTTAGTTATCCTGCTCCCCCTCCCCCGCCGCTTGTCCCCCCTCCCCTCCCCCACTTCCCTCCGCAGAGGGGTGATTAATCGCAGAATCGATCGAGGGATCTGAATCACGGGACATCGAGGCGGGTTCGAATCACAACGACGAAGAGATTTAAGAGAGGCGCGAGCGATGTCTCTCGACATCTTGACTTTCGATAGATCGCGCGGGAGATAAACGCCACTCTCTTTCGCTCGCTTTTCTTCGTCGGACCGCCTCGTCGCGAAATTTAACAAGTTCGTGGCAAGTAGCCAGTTAAGCGCCAAGTTAGGTTATCTGGAGCGTGTCGCCGTATCGCCGATGCGGGACGCGGAGTTGCAAATCTGTAAATTGTGTGTCGCGCGATACAACCGGAAGCTCGCGACGCCGACGAGGTGGCTGGCGAATTCAGTCGCGATTGTGGAAAACGAGAGTTCCACGACAAAGCAGCCCCGTGTCCGCCGATCATAATTAACCACCGTGACGCGCATAACGCGTGCGCCATTTAGCGCGGGAGGATCATTAGCAAGTCCGTTTGCACTTAAGTGAGTCTCAGGTTCCGCTTCCGGGATCGTCTTGCTATCCAATCTCTCATCCCTCCTCCCCGCGACCGAATCTCTTAACAATCCTCCGCCTTAAATCGATCGGATGATCACCGAGACGGTCGGATCATGTTTACAAATTAATTTCTTGCTTTTGATATCAAGCAAGCACTGATGATTTTATTGACTCGGAACCGCCACAGTCAGCCGCCCGATGAACGGCTCCAGGTCATAGGAACTGATGGGGACCGTTGATTGAAATCATTTTTGTATCTTAGCACAAATTAACACATCTGAACACATCGTAAGACAAATCTAGAACTTCTCTTGCTGAGCAAGAAATTAATTGGTACGAGTAATATTTATCATCATGGATTGCGTCTCGTTATCAAATGGGACCGTTTATCACCACGGGGCACTCTTGGCTAATTCCCATCTTTATTTCCTCCCTTTCGCTTGCGTGGAGTGCATTTGAAAATCGTTATTCTTCCCCGTTTCACCGCTCGAGCGTCCCGCATATTCGTACGTGATGCATGTATTTCGAGCGCCAGCGATGGTTATTCCTCCGCTGCAATTTGTGAAAGAAGCATCGTGTGATAAACTGAAGAGAGCACCGGTCGGATGCTTTAAATTAATTGCTAAACTTTCCGCGGCCTTTTACCAGCCTCAAGCCATCGAGAGTTATCGTTTCATACGCGGTGCAATCAACCGGTGCAAATGTACATCCTCTTCTGTTGTCGTATCCGGTCAAACGGTAACCACTCTAATCGCTCTATCGTGATCAATCAGAAAGAATATACGCGTATACCAAATAATCCTTCGAGCCCTTGGACAAAGTATTCTCGCGCCCTTACAATTCATACAATTACCAATGAAATCGACACCCGCGCTGAAGTGGCAGTCCAGATAAATCGATCGTCACCGTTAGATCGCACAAATTAATCTCTTGATCTTTTGATCAGCAAGCAAGCAGTGTTGATTTTATCGATTCGGAACCGCCAAGCTTCCCGTTAAATCACAAGAACTTGAACGGGCACCATGATTTCATTGGTTGAAATCATTTTCGTACCTTTGGAAATAAATAAACAAAAAATGTTGCGCATCTTCGCTCGCCCGTCGAAGAGCATAATGAACGCGGGCCTCTGAAGAACACGACGGCGAGACAAGGATCGTCGAGGGCGCACGAGTTAACGATATGCACTTGTTGTAGTATCCGACTGGCTTTTTACGTGCCGGCAGTAAAACTCCGCGGGCTCCACGATAATTTCATGCAAACGGCCGACCAACGACTCTACCTCTACAACGAAACGCCAGGACCATCTCGAATTATCGTTACGTGCATCGCGGCCGGCGACGCCGTTGCCGGTGGTTTATGACGGTTACATCGCAGGGTAGGAGGGCGGAAGAAGAAGGGTGGCGCGGTTCCGACCGCGCGTAAAAATATTATCCATCCGTGCGCGCATGCGCAGACGGATCCCTCTTCAGATCCAGAGCTTCCGTTCCGGCCTCGCTTCTGGCGACTCCGCGTTTCCATCGCGCGCTCCCTCATTAACGAGGAGCTCTTCTCGTTAATTACACTCGTCGATAGGCTCCCCCCCTCTCTCTCCCTCTCTCTCTCTCTCTTTCGACTCGATCGCGAAACCGGAGAGCGTTGCTCTGTCGTGTTACGCAGTTCCTCGTGATTCCTCGAGCGAGCGAGAGCGACAGAATGAATCTCCGGTGATCTCGGACGACACCTTCAGTAATTCTTTTCATCTTCTTCAAGCTTGTTCCGACTATTCTCAGATCGCGCTGACGGTTCGGCCGTTCTTCCAAGCGACTTGCAGATAAGAAACGTCCCTAGCAATCTCGCATTCATATTCCTTGAAGATTTCCCGGTCGGCGATTATGCTTCTGAAATATTCCTATCGAATTATCGGTAATGCCTCTGCTAGTTTCTTCGCTGAATTGTGTCACGAATATCAGCGAGAGAGATCGCAAATTTTTGCAAAGCTCCTCCAGTTTCTTATGCGTACGAAAGTCTCTCAGACGCGCTCATTGAATTCCCCGGCATCTTGACCTCCGTGACTTTGGCGATCTTCGCGGTGAATGAGTGAGATACGAGACGTGTCTTTCAGGGGAATACAACACGCTTCTCGATCTTCAACGAGCGTTCACTGCAGTTCGTGTTTTCTTCGCGGAAGGTTGAACGTTCTTGCTGCTTCTTGCGAACCACTGATCTCAAGGGCAAGCCGCGTCCTTAAAATCCGCCGAGAAGGTGCTCGTGTGCAGGGCTACGCGCTAGCTTCCGCGCGCGATCGCGATCGACAAACATAACTTGGACGCTGAAATTCGATTACCGTCCGCTGAGGACGGTCTCAACAAATGAAATGAAATGAAAAATGCAAAAAGAAGAAAAAAGGAAAGAACTGAAATTGTGAGGTATTCTGTTTATGCACATTCGAGTTTCGGCAATATTCTTGCTTCGCGCTTCGGCGACGATCCGTAAATCGGTTCCAGTTTCATTCTCGTCGCTGCCGGTTTCCAGGTTCCTGCAATTTCTCAATCATCGACGTTACTGTTTCTCTTTACGACGCCAACCGATCGAATAATCGCTTTCATTTCGATCGACTAGCGATGGCACGCGCAGTACGCCGGTTTCCCTAGCGTATTCTCTAGCGTATTCAAAATTCGATCGGCAAGAAGCTCGGCTGTTTACCCTCGCAGCGTGTCCATTCGCGAGCATCCACCGTCAGCGCCGTAATCCCTCGAAGACGACGCGCCTCGAGATGAGACTGCAGTTTGCATTCGACCTGCTTCTCTGTGAAATTACTAGGGGAGACTATGCCGAGGCAGGGGTGAAAAACGCGCGGATCTCAAAGAGATCCGCGAGCACCCCCCGGATACAATTCCCGATAGAATATCGCGTGGACGGATAAAGCTGCACCCGCCGAGTCCTCATGCAATTCCCGCTCGTGATTTTATTTCATAAAAACAATCGGAATCCGTTAAATTCCGGAAGCAGAATTCGCAGTGTCACGCGCGACGCTAATCAAATTAATATCGGTATCTGCAGGAATGTAACATTCTAGTCGCATCCCGTCATACGTTTTATCCAGAAATCGAGTTCCCTAGCGTATTCTCTAGCGTAATCAAACAGAGAGATTCCTGTGCGTATCTAATAAACGTTTTCCCACTAGAAAGTAATTTTTGCGATAGGTCTCTCTCTCTCTCTCTCTCTCTCTCTCTCTCTCATGAGCGCCGAGATCTCAATTATTCAACGCTGGATATCAATCTCGGCCAACAATGAGGAGACCCCAGTAATATTCCTAGTAATTAATTTAAGCTGCCTCGCGCTTCTCGTTTCTGGCGATAATCTCACACGACGCGAAAGAGCGTCCGCTTTTTAGAAGCCGCGATTATCGAGCAATTTCCGGTTCTTTTCAGGCCATTTATGCGGGAAACGACACGGTGGCAAGGACGAAAAATTCAAACCGCCTTCCTCGCGATTTTCCTCGATGAGTTTTCTCGGCGATTCTCTCTTACGGTGGATGCGGAACCGTCGTCCGGGATTTTTGTCCTTCCGCGTAACGGAAACGAGAGCGGAATTCGGGACGAGTTCCTGCGTCCTGTTCCTCCCATTTTCCCGCTCGCGTGATCCGCAGCTGAATCGCGCGACTACTTCCTCGCAGTTTGCTGGCGCTCGCGAGAGATTTGAATCTCGCGCGTTCTGGATGCGCATTCTGGATTCGCCTATCGAGAAATCGTATGATCGATCTTCTTACTTGGCCATACGAATCAGTATTGATTAAATTATTATCGCAACCAAGGGTGTTTACTCGATAACGGAATAATTAAAGACACGTCTTAACGTCTTCACGTCTTAACAATAACGTGAGATCGCTGTCATGTTACGTCATACGCGTGAAAAGCGACTGTACATTTCAACATTGTAAGACAACACGAGGCCGACAGAGCAATAACAAAAGATAACATCGGTGATTCTTCGGTCGCATAATTCTTACAATTATCACCGATCGCGTCCTGAAACGCCTCTCTCGCTGCTCGATTCCAATTCCGGTCTCTGCGCGCGGAATTTGCATGAGAAAAACGCAGAATCGTTATCGCGCTTGCATTCGCGCATTCGGCTCTTTTTTCCGGAGGCGATCGTTAACGCGCGGCAGAACGAGGGGATTCCCGCGTCGCATTAGTCGATATCGATTATCGGGAGCCGGTTTATCGGCGGAGTGAGGGGGAAGGAAGGATTTCCTCGGCGGGATCGCGTCGTTAATGGCGGGTTAACGATTTTCCGTAGCGCTGTTATTCATCGCTGCGTGTCCGTACCATAAACTTCAGCCGCACGCTTGACCGGACTAATAGCGTTGCGCGCGTTGAAGTAATGGCCGCTTCCTAAATCGAGCGATTAAATCGCGCGATGATCGCGATGATCACGATTAATGCTCGCAGAGCGCACCCGCGCGTTCTCAGGAGGCAGAAAACAATTCCCGGCCCTCCGCGCGGCTGCTAATTACGACTATCGTTAAACGGCCGCGCGTTGCTCGGAGCTTGATCAAGCTGAAATCATCGTGCTCTCGCGATAATGAACGTAGCGCGACTAGCGGTCGGAGATTCTTGAGATCGGTTAATGATCGATAAGAGCAGATTGGATGCAGATTAGTCTCTCAATGAGAGGATTGAAGAGCGAGACGCGCCGCCGAGGCTGAAATTTGTGTGTAACTCGCGCGCTACACTTTCGGCTAAAAGGATAACGCTATGCGCTGAGATTCTAATCAGCATCCGTCTGATGACATACGTGTCACGACTACGTGAGCGGGACGAAACAGATGCGCGGAATATGTTCCCCGATTGCCGCAGAGATTTCGTACGTGCCTCGGCGAGTATTCGCTAGTTTCGCGCGTGAGACTTTATCGTCGGATTTCTGGCGCCGACGATGTCGATACAATATCGGACACCCAGCAGAGATCCGGATCTTTATGGCGAAGTCGAATCGATCGTGAAATTGAGAAACAATAATGCCCGGAGCGTAGCGCATTTTCGAGATTATCGACGCTTCACGTCGAAATGCGCGACGACTCCGCCGTGATCGTCCTATCGGATGGAAAATTGATTGCGCCGCACGCGACAATCCGTCTGCCGTTTATCTTATCGGTCGATCGCGTCCGATCGAGAAACAACGTTAATTACCTGACGCGGGATTAACGCTAATGGGGATCTACAATCTCTGTCGAGTCAAGTTCCCGATCGCAAAGCGCGCCAGCCCGTAACGATCGTTTGAATAATCCCGCGCGCCAAAAGCGTGTTTTCCGATTTGGCGAGCGCGTGGAGCCGCGATCCGCGCATGCGCGGACTCGTGCCCGGACTGCCCGCGTAAATTACGCAATTACCCGCTCCGTTCGTTAGTTCTACGCACAGTTGGCGACGAATGCGTAGCCACTGCACAAATGAGCGGATGGTGCGACGCACCGCGGAGTCGCACGATCCAGCAGGAATGAACTCTTCAGGGCGATCCTCTCGATTACCGCTCGACACCGCTGTAATTTACATCCAACAGGGCAGCGCGGACGCGTGATCCGCACGAGTTGCCACGAGAATTAGAATATACTGTAATTTGCATTAACGACAAAGCGCGCCCGAGGCTCTCGCATGCAAATTTTCAAGTCGCCGTCCGCCTCGGAATTAGTTCCTTACGCGCGGCTGCGCGCATGCGCGCACGAAATTGCAGCAATTGTACCGAATGTCGCGGACAAATTTTATCGGGATGAGCATTTTTCATGAGGAAATGCGAGAATGGCAACACGAGGCAACGAGCGATTCGCTTCTCGCGACTTTTCGCCGTGAGCAGAGATCTCGGATCTTGAATTTGATTTAAGAAGCGCGCTTCGCGCGCTACGAAAGCTGCGCGCGCATGCGCGCGAGAAATATGCGAATATGATACTTGCGCCAGCTGATGTTTGCAGGGAAAATATTTTTTATCGGGACGGCGCGATAACGCACACGCTCGCGTTTACGATAATAATTAACGTCCGTACTGCGGCCGCGTTTATAAACGTAATTTGCGTTAAGAAAATACAGAAAATTCGCCGGGATGCGCATTGTCGGTCAACGCGTGAGTGTTCGATATCGCACTCGCGCCGTTTTCCGTTAACGCGACGCGTCCACGCTCTCGTAATTAATACCGACAATTTCCTCGTTTATTTTTTCACCTTTTTTTCTCTTTTCGCTCCTCGCGGAGCGAACATCACGCAGAGATGCGCGCCGAATGGGAATATCTCAGCTGGTCCTGTCGGCAATAACGATGCTTTATACCGCCAGCTGAAAAAGCACTGTCACAGCCGCGCGCGGCCGCGGGAAAATATATTTTTCTGCCGTCCCGGCAACTGAAAATGTGATAAAAAGAAAATCCCTTCCCCCTTTTTTTCCACCCCCCATGCGTGCATCATGTTGCGCGCACGGCGTCGTTCTTGGCTGGCCATAAACATTGCTGGCACGCGCCGCGGCCGCCGTCTCTCGATCATGCGACATTAATTAACATATTTTTCGCGGCCGCGTGTTAGCGGCGTTCCGCCATTCGCACATATCGGGCCGCCAGGTCACGAACAAATATGCATTACGGATCATTTTAGCACGACACCGTGATTAGCATCGTGGTAAACGCTTTACGAGCAACACGCGCGAATGCGGCCGACGTTCCATTCTTTCTAATTTCATACGAACACGGTCGCGCGCCGACATCGACGTTAATTTACATTAAACGAAGACGTGGCGATCGAGGACTTTTCATTAAAATCGCCGCTGGCTGTGCAATCCTACCGGAAAATGCGGTGTCGCGCCAAGCGCGACACTACGTTTAGCTCTCGCATCGTATAACGAGAGTGGAGATTCCGCTGTTATCTTGCTCGCAATTACCATGAAAGGATTCATAAATGTTTCAGACAGAGGCGCGGGAGAGACGCGCTCGTTGGATGAAACACAGAGAGCACGGATCGCGCCCCCAAAAGACAGAGAGGGAGAGAGAAAAAAGAATACGGAGCGGGGACAATGGCGGATAACGAAACGATGAAAACGGCGGAGGGAATCGGTGCGGTGTCTCGCAAGAGACACTTTGCTTAAGCTGCCTTCCGTTCCTTCCGGTAGTTGAAGCGATTTAATGCACATTCATGGCGCAGAAAATGGACCGCCGATGGCTATGGAGAATAACTTCTTAACGAGAGGATTTATCGCGCAGTCGCCGCTCGATGTAAATGTCATTACGTTCCGGTATTATGCGTCCATCGGCCGCTGATTCGGAAAGAAAAATCAGTAACGTGCCGGATTTCCTCTCTTTTATCTCGACTCACGTTTATTCCGTGCTATTAAAAGTTTTGCCGATTCGAAGGACAAAGCGCTTCGCAGGGAACGCGCTTCCCATGCTGGCGCTCTCGAGCCAGGCCTCTTGAATATTTTATCGTCTTCACTGACGTGGGTGACATTAGAACACACGGACTGATCACGATTGGAATGACTGGGAATCTCATTTGTTCGAGCAATTGGTGATCAACAACGCGCGTGCGTGTTCCACCTTCATTTTGCCGTTCTATGTCGTTCTAGCAACGTTGCGTTGCTTGCGTGAGTATTCGGAAAATCTGCTGTTAAAACGAATGCTAGGACTGCTTTTTCTATAATAAAAATTCCTTCTGTTGAATCTGTTCATTATTATACAAATCATGAAATTAGCTATAGAGCTATAGAGATATATTACAGGAAGATGCCGGATCAGGATCGCATCTGTCGCATGCAATATCTCAAGTCCTGCTAACAACTATTTCGCGATCGTTTAGCAAGTCATGCGACAGATCCACAAGTGGCCATTGCACGTGCTGTCGAGTGACGTTCGCCGAGAACCGAGAGTTTCTTGAGCGCGAGAGAAATACGAGACATCACAGGCAAGGAACGGGAACACGAGCGACAGGTTTTCGTAGAACGAGCTGGGAACAAAGAAGACAGCACCTTCCGAAAGCACGAGCGACGCGACGAGCAAACAGGACGGCCGAGTTTTATGTCGAAGCGTTTTATTCGAGCTGCCTTCGCTTCCGCTTCTTCCGACACGCCACTTCAACCTCTTCATCTCCGTCTCTATCTATCTCTCTTTCACATCGAACCTAACGGATATCAGCACAATAAGACTCCTCGATAACTTCGCGCAGCCGTGAAACGAAGCGCCCTCGGTTTCGCACGTGAGATGAAAAGCGGCGGAGAGTTTCCGGTCCGAATTCACGCCGGAAGTTACCCACAGAAGACTGCGCGAGACGGAATTTATCGCGGATGAGGCTTGCATGCGACTTGCAACGAAGCGAGACGTTTCAATCTTCGAGATGTCGGACGTTCATCTATCCAATCGTTGCCCCACTTTCGATGTTCTTGTTTCGGCGGCGATGGCGATGGCGATTGCAGATGCTTTCTCTCTCTCTCTCTCTCTCTCTCTCTCTCTCTCTCTCTCTCTCTTTCTCTCTCTCTTTCTCTTTCTCTTTTCTCAGATAAATGAGAGAAAGACAGAGCGGGACGACACGGCGCGATATGCACCGCGCGTGGATTAAAAGGAGGAGCTATTTCTGGAAGCGTAGTTCTTCTTCGCGTTGACATTAATCTCTCGCTATTTCGCTTTCTCTGGTTACTTCATATTCCGAAAATGGCGCTCGTTAACGCCCGAATACCAAAGCACGAGCGAAATAATGCATCCGCGATTTCCGAGTCCCGGAACATTGGGCTCGCGAGATCACTGCAACATTGATTACTTGCCTTGCTTGGGAAGCTCGTCCGTTAGCTGATCTGCTTTTATATCTCTGATGAATAAATCTTCATGGTTACCGACTATCTTGGCGCGCGAACCAACTCGTCAAGTAGCGATCGAGCTGTGATCTTTCATCGCCGTTTCCCGCCCACCGAACAAGTCTCGCGAGAAGTAGCGAGTGGTGCTTTTGGGCGAAAGCGCCCAGTAAAAATTAACCTCATCCTCATCCTCAAACTATGCCAGTGGCGCCTTTCTCGAGACACCGAATCTCGGAAATTCCTCTTTCCGCGCAAAGTCCAGCGTTCGGACTTTGATGGCGGCGTCTTTGATGGCGCCACGATCTTTGAAGCCGCGCCGACAAGCGATGATTGAGATATGGTGGCTGTCTTCCGACCTCGGATGGACAGAGCAACTCGGGCAGGAAGAGGAGTTCATTACTCCCAGTTTATTATCCCACTAGCGGAAAATCTGTACCCTAGCGACGATTACGGCGGCTTCTTTTGATCTCGGCACTCAACAGTTGTGCTGGCTAAGAATCTTCTGTTCTTGAATGTATTTCCATCCGGATCTTCTGATATGATGGACGTGCAAGGAGACAGTAACGCGAAACTTGACGAACTCCCATCACTTGTACTGTTGTGTAATTATTAAAGCTCAACCGCAGGTATTTATTTTTACTAAATAAACCAAATTCACATCCGAGCATCCACCCCTAAGTTCGGCAGCCTCCAATTGGCGTTAATCGACCAGCGATGCTCTCTTCGGAATCTCCGCATTTCCGGGACGGAAGATGCAGAGATATCTGCGTGGCTTCTCATTCAATCGAGAGGAACCGTTCCTCGCGTAATATTTAATATCTCCAATGCGCTTGCTGATGATCGATTCGCCACGCGAAGAGATGCTTTTTACGGAAAACTTGACAGGTCTATGGCCCGAATTCCTGACGACGGCGGGATTGTACTCGCCTTCTGAAGTACGCGAGTACAATCCATCAAGACGGGAAAGACGGCGCGAAATGCGGAAATAAATTTTTACGAAATAACACGAGCAGCCTCGACAGCGCTGCGGATTCGCGGACGAAAATTAAACACTTCCCGCGTTAACGATGCTCCAAGTTAACGATACCTTAATTACAATTGGAAGTAGCAATTATTTGAAGGGCAATTTCGAGATAGCTGCTATTAATATCGAACGTAATAATTCAACAATGGCAGGAATTCATTAACAGAGGAAACTGAACCGGTTATTACCAATTCTTAATGCAATTCATAAATTAAATTGATCCTACGAATAATCCATTAAACCGCCGAGACGAATTCTATTCGATTTGTCGTTCTCGATCGACCTGTTCGCTCTAAAGCGCCAGTTTCGAACGCCGGTCCGAGCTTTCTGCTAATACCATTCGCTATACTTTGAAAGAAAACACCGGACGACTTCGTAAGCTCGAGCGGTCGTCACCGAAATCCCGCTAGCAAATAACCCGTGACCCGATTCAACTGTTACCGGCAGTTTTACGTAATGTCTGACTTTATGTAACGCTCCGTTTCAGTTTCCGGATTAGGACTCGGCGAAAAAATGCGATCGCGCACGATGCGTGTTCTCTCGCGGCGGATTTCTCTCGCGAAGCGAGCCCGGAAATCACAATCGCGTTCTCAAGGACGCGACATATCGATGCATGCTGGGAAGTTTTCTCTTAGTTTCTAGCAAAGGCTTTCAGTCACTGGAGCTGACATGACAAGAAACTTGAAAGAAGAGGTGCAAGCGCAAACGATCAAAGCAGTCATGATGTCCGGCTACTTACGCGATATAATTTAGCGAAACAAGTACATGAGGAGCAAAATAACGATAAGACCTTCGAAACAAGAGCGGAAACGAACATCACCAAATGCTCCAAGATCAACGGAAATGAGGAGCTTCAGATGCATCATTGGCGGCACTCTGCCAGAAAGAATTCACAACGAGGACACCATCCGCAACACCTGCGAGATCCAAGATGTCATAACATGGGCCAGAATCAGGAGACGAGCATGGAGAGATCATGTAAATAGGATGGATGATAACCGGCTTGCAAAAATCGCAAAAAATGGGAAACCAAACACATCCAAGCCACCTGGACCGCCTTCAGAACGACGCGGAAGCATGCACATCAGCATCACAGGAGGACAGCCACATTGCATAAAATACAGAACATGATCTTATGAGAAGAAAAAGACGAAGAAGAGGAAGAAGCTTTCAGTCACATGCTTCGCGCACGCTTCAACACGTGTTATCAATCGAACAGCCCGTGCTCGATCATCGCAGTTAAGGACTAACGCAATTATAATCAACACAAGATCTCAGTTCCATCAATAAGCTCTCGTATAAATCGCAGATCGTCGTTTGGAGTTGATGATCGAGCAAATCAGATCCTCCCAGCCTTGTTCAATTCCAGCGCGCATTGAAACGACTGATTTCTCTATCCGATTAGGTCGCGGAATGACGGCAATGCGGAACAATGACCGTTATCTCGGGATTAAATCACCCCCGTGCTAGATAGATGCACTTTTATCGATACCCCGTTTTGTTATCGTGCTGGTTATCGTACGGAGCATGAACTGCCTAGCCAGAACGCTCGGTTCTCGTTTGCAGATGCTATTTATGATAATCAAACGGTCGACGCGGATCATTGGCGGCTTGTGTACGTGTGTACGTGTATACATACGCGATCTTCAAGGCTAGTTCTCTCTCTCTCTCTCTCTCTCTTTCGCCCGACAGATGGACCGAATTGATAAATCCATTTGCGTGTCCGATGCTCTTCGCGTGTCATCGATCGGTGTGTCTCGAGCGATAACGGCGCGGGGTCGTTTTACCTGCGTTTTATCTGCTTCGATCAATTTATTACGCCAAAGTGCTATATAATCGCACCGATAAGCGTCGCACGCGAATGCACGCGATAAACGTAACGTTCTCGACTGCTCCTCAATTACGACGGAATCGTTCGAAGCTCTTCCGCCGGCCAGGAGCGACGAAAGACGTCGCCTACTTCCGCTGCAATTGCAAAGAGCGCAATTGCGAGCGATCGGCCTCGTTCGGAGATCTCCCGTTCGCGATTAAAATTCATCATCGGCGATCGCGGCGTCGCGATCGTCAGATTTTACCCGACAACGCTACGACGATTTAACATTTAAATTTTCAATTAATTAACGCGCCACCGCGTGGAATGAAATCGATGTTCGCTAAAGGTACGCGCGATATTAAGCAATCTTCTCGTTACATCGTCGCCATTATCGAGAATGCATCGGCGCGCGTTAAACCGATTTTTAACGATGAGGCTAATGAATCGGCGCGCGCGTAATTCCCGCGACGCCTGTTTTCCATAATCCACTTACTGGGAATGGCCGTGATAATTTCGGACGAAGACGAGCGTGATAATTAGCGTTATCGAAATCAAAGCGGGAGCTCCGCAGCGAGATAAACGCGGACATTGCGCGACGAGTTATCTGCAATAAGAGAAACGGATTCGTATTACCCGCCGCATTATCTCGTGCGCATGCGTGCCACGTCGATATCGCGCATCGACTTATTTTACGCGCTCTGGATAACACACATTCGGTTTTCATGATCCGTGTTGTGTAACGAGGGAAAGAAGCATCGTTAGCATTACGGGGTGAGCCGCTCGGAACGGAACGGTTTTTCTCAGTTAACGAGCTTAACCGAACTTTCGAAAATACGACGACGATCGTTATTGAAAATACGGATTAGACGACGCGAGTGTCCCTCGATTTACGGAATCGAGGCGCGACACGAGTCCGCCGTAAATCGAATTTGCTTCCGTGTTTAATTGAAAACAGCAAGAAAGCGATGTCGCACCGCTGTTTATCCCTTAAATCCGCAGCATCGATCGACGCGGTCCACTCGCAGATCCTTTTCGGAAGGACTGCGCCAATCAGTCTATCGATCGTCCCAAGGACTCGATCGCGTTTCGAGCGCGTTGGGAATAACGCGTTAATCAACGGCAAGCGTTACGCTCGATCACGTGAAGCGTATCATCGCGCATCAGTGCAGAGCCGGCTCGATCTTTCCCCCACTGGAGGGTAACGAAATTTTTCCGCGGAAAATCCCACGAGTTCCATAATGGAGTCCCTGAAAACGATGCGCACTCGACGCGGAAGGCGGGAACTCCGCTTGTAATTCCATTTGAATTCGCCCGGATGTGTCGGGCTCGTTCGGGGAGGGATTCGGGGAAACAAGATGAGCGACCATCGACGACCGGCCAGGACGAGGGTTGGGACGTATCGATATATCGACGTATCGTCCTCGATCCTTCGAGTGCTCGCCGATAATCGCCGACGAAGGTGATGCAGGACCGCGTGCGGGAAACGATCGCGGTTATTCCACGGGGGCGGCGGCGCACGGGGGAAGGGCGGAAGGGTGAGTGGGGTGGAGCGGCGTGCCGGCGGAGGCAACGAGGACGTTCCCGAGGAAATGGAATATTCCACTTGGCGGGATATTGGACAAACGAGGAGCCATTCGGCGAAAATGATGGGCGAGCTGGAAACTCGACGGCGACAACGTCCGCGGCCGATCGCGGGCGTGTAGCTGCGTTAGATTCGCGTGTATGGATTCGAGCGGCCAAGTTGGAACTCTCGGCTTTGGATATCCCGTCGAGCATACGGGATAGCTAAGTCGAAGATGACAGCTTGCGAACGAACCGGAGCGGCAAAGCCGGCGCGGGCTGTTCTCGCGATAACGATCGTGACCCTTGGCACTGTCGCAATATCCTATGCGTTTGCGAGCAAATGGCTCGGGGTCGTTGCCAGTGGCTTATTCGGACTGATTCGGAGATCTGCTGAGAGAAGAAGTCGAGCAGTTTCGATTATTATTGTCATTGCGTCGCGTCAGGTCGCGCGCTGGATGATTTCGGTGAACATGAGATCGAATTCGTGAAGGATACCTGAGAACGCGTTCTCTCTTCGCATCCGTGAGCTGAACGAAACGGCTTGATTAGTTTATAAATTTTCATTGTGCTCTGGAATCTCATCACGCGCAACGGTCATTGCTTCATGTTGCCTTCTGTTCTACGTTTCTCCTCTCGTTGGCTTGTTGGCTTGAAAAATGAATTCCTGCGCGGAGCGCACGCTAAGATAAATACCAACAAAAATTTCGGTTCGCGCAAGGTTCCGGCTTTGAGCGAGGTTCCGGGTATACGGTAACTTTCCGCAACGTGTAATCGAATTCGCAGAGATACCGGCCGTAAAATTATGCACGTTAATCAAGTTAACCGATACGGTACCGAATTAAAATTTATCTTAGGTAGCGGCTGGCGCAACAAAAAGTCGCCGCCGGCCATGGGTCGAAAAGTACCGCAAAGTGGAGTGCGGAGGTGGAATATTCTATCTCGTGGAAGAAACGGGCTCGGGATCTTCCATGGAAGACAGCGGAAACTGGTATCGGATAAACGCTATTCGCTAGTGTAACTCGCGTTAACTCGCGTTATGAAAATGAATGCAAGTTCGGCGATCCTCGCGTGAAACTTCCAGCAACGCCGGCCGCGGAGAATCGCGGAAAATATTCGCCATTGTAAATGAGCATCAACGAGCAACATCGACAAAGAGACTTTACGCGAAAACTTACACATCTTCCTCGAAGAATATCATTATGTAATCTCACTCACTCGCCTCATGTTACGAATTTGCGCATTTTGTTCCGCGCGCAGAATTTATGTGATGTACGAGTAGGTATTCTAGTATTCGCGAGAGAGACGTGAGAGAATTCGTACGTCATCTTTGCTCATTTTGTTTCCGAGAGATAAATACACCATCTTTCCAAGATACTTTCGTTCGTTCACATGACTCGATTAAAGGATCGCGCGCGGAATTGATGGAATTGATACCACGGATAGCGGCTCGCGCTAATTATCACCTGTACAAATTAATTTCTTGCTCTCTTTCGCCGATTTTGAAAATAGTTTTGGGTTAGAACATTTATTGATTCTTTTTATTTTTAAGTGCTTTTCTACGCTTTTGAGACATTGTATAAACTAGTAACATAATCTCCAAAAATAAATATATATACGAGCATTATTCGGCATTGCATTCTTCTTGGAGTAGAAAGGAACGCCGCTCAAACTGCTGAAATGATTTGTTGCTGAAGATGCAGCGACTCGTACTATTTGCAAAAATTGATGTGACAGACTTCTCGAGGAAGCCTTTAACCTTAAAAACGCTTAGAGGACGCCACAATCATCCTCAAAAAGTTGAAAATGAGAAATTGCGATATGACTACTGGGTCAAAACTGACCCAGCAGCAACGGAACAAACAGAAAAGCAACTTGCCATATCAAATTATGAATTGGAACGAAAAAGACCAGTGAGAAAATCCAGTAAGAAAAGAAAACTTCGCATCTAATATTTAATATGCGCTTTCGCGACTGCGAGCTCCGTTCTGGATTCAATTCCGACTTCGAGCTTTCGAATTGCCTTGATAAAGAATTAAAAATTATAACTGCCCTAAAGACGTTCCCGGGTGCGCTCGGGGGATGAACTGAGAAAAGTAGCCGGGATTGGAGTGCGCGGGGGGATGCCGACAGGATGGCACCCGACAGGATATTCCACTCCGTGGCTTGTTGGGCAAACGAGGCGGACGCTTTGAGGGCGGCGTGGCGATGGCTGAGGGTGTTTTTGAACCGGAGTCGCATAGACGCGAGCATGCAAGCGAAGCGTCTGCAACGCGCTCGCAATCGCCTAGCTACCATATACGCCGAAAACGGCGTGAATGGAATGAAGTTTCGGCCATCAGCGGCTTACGGCGAGGCGAGTTGATTTTCATCCGCTGCCGGCGAAATGTCTTCGCGCGGATTAAGTTTTTAGGTTAGGTGACGATGGAGAGTCGAGCGAGAAAGGAGGGCAGCGGAGGTCTGTCGCGTTTCCGGAGTTAATCTGAATTTATCGCGCTCGGACTGTTCGTTTGCGCGCGCGCAAACTGAGAATCATCGCGACATAACCTAAAAGCGGTATCGCTTTTTACGCGTGCGCGTGCCACGCGAAATGGCTTGTACCTTCTTATCGTTACGAGCGCGCGTTTACTCGCACTTGTCGTTCGCCCGAGTTGCTCCGCAGCAACGAGAACGTTTCCCGATATCTGTGTTACATATTACATTATGTACGTTGCATAATGTAATATGATTCTCGTATCGTCCGCAGTAGTTACTCGGCGAATCGGTCCAGCGGAAGGAATGAAATATTCTTTGGAAAAGTCGCTGGCGATAAAATCGCCTGGATTCCTCGCTGGGGAAATTTTGTCCGCGAGAGAATGCGATTTTATCTGTTTCACGAGAAATAATGAAAGTCCGCGATAACGAATGTTCGTTTGACGGTTCGCGATATAACGTGCGGCCCAACGGCCACAAAATGGCGTCAGCCATTTTCATCTCTCTCGCCCTTTTTCATTATCGCTTCATGTTTCATAACGCTGTCCTCTTTTATTAATTATTAATTAAATATCTTCTGATTCACAACCTTCAGCCCGAACCTAAGCCGGAGCTCAAGGCTAAGAAGTATCATTATGCGGCTGCCGCGAGGAGTTTTCTTTCTTAAATCCATCCGAGTAACGGCGCGAGAGCGCTGAAGGTACAAAGCTCATCTCACGGCTCGGTTCGATCACGCGGAAACGCTGTTCGTCGCCATTTATCGCCGAATTATGGCGCAGTATTATCACGCGCGTCGAGTACGGCGCACTATAAAGCGCGGCGTATCACTAATTACAAAAGACCCTTGCTGTTACACGCTCCGCGGAGCGCAGCTCGGCGGCTGCGCGACGCGCGTAACGAGCGCTATTAAACGCTTCCTTCGAAAGCGCGCCGAGTCGCGCATTAAAACCGTCGCGCTTCGGTCCACGCGCGGCTCTCGCGCTCGCAGCATCCGCGGCTCGCTGCAATCCCGCCCCTTTGTCTCGGATAAAACGCGGATAATCGCCCGGGGGGCATGTTGCGCATTGGCGCGGAATGGCGGGGAACGTAACGGCTCCTATCTCGGATCAGGACGGGTGAGAAGGGGGAGGGGGGAGGGAGGGAGAGAAGGCCGTTTGGCGGGAGGAGGGAGCGGGTTTCCGCGCCCTGGATGGCGATTTGCGTCTCGCGGATGATCGACCTGGGGCATAAAAGCACGAGGAAACGGACGTCGGAGGTGGACGCGCGGGAGGGAGGAAAGAGAGGGAGACGCCGCGGCTTTCCGCGAAACTCGCGTTTCTTGCCGAGAGGAGCGAGCGGGGCGAGAAGTTTCGGGTAAAGTCCCCTATTCGGCGCAGGTTTTATTCAAATTCACCTCGTTCACTTCGAGTAACGGCCGCGCCCTTCGCTCCTCCACCCTCCACCCTCCTGTGCCCTTTCGGTGCACTGCAATCCCGACTGATTCGATGGCATCTCGAAAATGAGGTAAAAATGACGGAAGGCTTTGCGGTTCCTCAAACACGTGCCGCTAGCAAATCCTCTGCGCCCCGCCAGGAGTGTATGGGTATCCGCCATTATGCTCATCTCGTTTAATTGCCGAGTCGCATGAAAGGGATAACTTGCGATAATATGTAAAAAAGCAAAGAAATTTCACGCGATTCAGAGCGGAGAAATCCCTGATCAGAAAGCGCGAAGATGAAGGGACCGGATGATATTCTACACTCTCATCGACATCGACGAGCTGGTGAACGAGATGTGTCGTCAAATTGCTCGTATTGCCCGGAGTCATTGCAATTAAGGCATTGCGTCAAGGCATTGATATCTCGACGATGCATCCGGGATCTTCCCAGCTCTCGAGGATTAAGACTCGTACTCGCGGATTAACGAAAAGCATGCGCGCGCATACGTGCGATGCCCTTCGCGGAAGTTGGCGGGAACTTTATCCTCGTCGCTCGTGCAGCTTATAGAATAGAAATCCGGTCACGTGTCGGGCTGTCGGAACAGCGTTATTAAATTGAACGACTGGACCAGTGCGAATGTTACGTCCTGGCTGGCTTCTTTATGCGGCCGAATAAAGAACGCGCACCGGGACTTTCCGCGCGTGTAAAATTCTCCGCGAGTATTTCGATCTCGAACGCCGACTTTGCCAACTTTCTCCGTACGTAAACCTATTCACCGTTCATTTTATTAACGGAGTAAAACAGAGTAAAATCGAAAGACAAATATATCAGAATATGTGTACAAATTAATTTCTTGCTCTTTCTTTCGCCGAACTTGAGAACCATTTCAAGTTAGGATATCCGCCGATCCTTTCCGTGATCCCTACGCTTTCGAAACATCGTATGAAAGTGGAATGAATAACATAACCACCAAAAACAGATTCATGCACGATGGCCTCTGATGAGGAGCATTACTCGGTATTGCATTCTTTTTCGCGTCCCGAGTAAAAAAAAAACGCCACTGAAGCCGCTGAGAATTCGTTATGCTCTTGGCGGAGATGCGGTCACACTCACACGACTTGCAAAGATTGGTATGGGAGATTTCACGAAGGAGACTTTAACCTTAAAAACGTATTAGTCAACTCGAAAAATTTCAGAACGAGAAACTGCAGCATCCACTGGATCAAAACACAGCTCAAACAGAAGAGGAACTCGCTGTACAACTCGGAGTTGTACAGCAAGTTGTCCGACTCTTATTCTTTGATAAATAAACTCTAAACTTTGCAAAAAGGAAAGCAAGAAATTAATTTGTACACGTACAACAACAAAAAACAGATGTGAGAACTAGAGCTCGTTCTTTGATGAAGACGTTTGATTGCATGATAAAATAATTATTGGGAGGAATTATTGAAGGCGTCATTATATGATCACATAACGTGTGTTCAGCGAAAGCTTCTTGGAGGACTTGAAGAATTTTCGCTGCTCTCCTCTCTGCGAGAAGACTCGTATTCGACGTATTAATTTTTCATCCATTCGACGCGCAGCGGCGCGACGACGTTGTAAGTATTCTGTGAACGCAATTAAATAACGATAATTCGCCGCGCGAATGGAAATCGAATTTCTCGAAGGGCATAAGCTCTTTTTAATATCTTTAATATCTTACCCGTGATTAATGTCCCCGTAATTGCGCGCTCAAGTCGCCGTATGTGCATTTCACTTTAGCGAATCACATCACAATGCGAATGATCTCGGAATAACAGATGCTTGTCTATTAGTTAATTACCATGCACGTATAATTACTACAATTACGCAGTTAATAGCATTATTAATTATCTAATAACGCGATATTAAATATCGCGATTGTTCAGATAATTGATGCAGTCATAAAAAATCTCACGATAATTAAATTCTCGCGCGCGCTTGAGTCCCGCGCGAATTCATCCGCGAATTCTCTGAGAGCGCGAGCTCGCGCGCGCGTTCAGCTTTAAGACATTTCCCTTCCAGCTTTTCGAAAATCCGCGAGCCGCGGTAAACGCTTTCCTGAAAATGGGAATCTGTGTTTCAAGATAACGCATGGCGGAGCTCCGTATTCGCGCTAGAACATGTTTTACGTATTTTACGCGGCTTCGGCCGATCGCGATTCATCGAGCGAATCGATCAGATCGCAAATACGGACATCTATCGTGATCTTTATCTAAATGGTGAACCTCGACGATATTACGCCGCGATATTTCGATCTAGCGGAAGCAAATCTCGCTGTAATGAGGGAGTCGCGCGGCGCCGTCGAACAAACTTCGTAATTTATTTGATATTTGATATTTGATAATTCGGCGATTCGCCCGGTAATTCCTGAAATAAACAGATACAATTTCATCAACTCGCGGCTTCAGGAGCGATCATCTCGCGCGCGGGAATCGATGAAAACTCGAAAAGGGGCACGCATCGCTCCGGTCGATCTGCTCGTGATTTTTGCGGGCAGATTTATTCCGTGTTTATCGACAAGTTAATTTCTTACTTTCGATTTCAAGCCTCGATGACCTCAGAATCGTCGAATTTCTACCGTAGTTAACTGCCCGATAAATGGCTCGAGGTCATCGAGAATGACGGTGACCACTTTGATGAAAATCTTTCCTGTACTTTCATAAGCAAGACACTTTACAAGGAAGCAAGAAATTAATTTGTACACTGTAATAAGTCCGAAACGAAGCCGTCCACGTCGATCCTAATCGATCTACGTGGATCACCGTAATCGTTGATCAGGAGAACGGTTGACGACATGCACGCTCGCGGAATTAATGTTCCCGCGGACATTGTTACAGGGAGCATGATGCTCGGCGATTATCGTAAATTGATAACCGTGCTCGTGTTTCGCGATCTCTATCTGCGCCATTCGCAACGCCATACAAATACGGCCGCGCGGCTGTGCAAATACGCGCGGGCGCCGTTAGCTATGTAGATGTTAGCTATATTTGACGAAAAAGGAAGGAATGAAGAGAAAAAGAAAAAAAAATGCCGCATACGTGCACGCGGCGCTGTACGCGGCGGGAGAATATCCGCGAGAGAAATTGTTGCCGGAAAAATCGGATTCCGTACTTTTCGTAGTTTTTATCGCGGAAAAATTGCGAGGGGGAGAAGTTTTTTTTTCGTTCACTAAATTTTTCACCCCCAATTTCCCCTCAGCGCCCCGGACTTATCGCCCGCTTTTCGGACCGGCTTTCGGATTTCAGGGACACGGAAGAGAGATTTCTGTCTCTTCTTCTTTTTTCTCCCCTCTTCTCTCTTCCCCTCTTTTTTTTTGTAATTCAGTCTCTACCTTTGATTAACGCATTAATGAACTGATCTTGTCAAATTGAAGCGCGGCGGGATCCGAAATCCGGCGAGCTCCGAGTTTCGAGCAATTTTATAAGTAATTACCTCGCGTATCTCTTTTCGTCGTGGAATTTTTCGATTAACCGAAAACGAACAGGGAGAAGAATTCCGCTCGGCCAAACCGCCGGTGGAAAATAATCGTTTCTATCAGTCCGGGAATTCTAGGAATAATATCAATCAATATTACAGAATTACGGAAAGTCTTTCGATCACACCGGGATCGCCTGTATCGAAGCTCGTTTACAGCTTCCAAAAATCGACGGGACGACCTTGTGTCACGTTCAGCGCGGTCGATCGAAGTTCGCCGCGTCGGGATAAAATCGCTGGTCGCTCGATCTACTCAATCTACAGAATTCTCGACAATTAAATCCCCGTAACAGTTTTCACGATGCAGAGCAAAGCTCTCTGTGCGCTGTCATTGGACGCCGAGGCAGAAGCGTCATCAGACGCAAGCGGCGAATCGGACGAGTACTCACCTCGGAGGAGTACGCAGGCCTCTTCACACGAGTACTCGATCTGTCGTATCTCGCGATACGGTCGAACGTTCGTTCGCCATTATCCGGCCCTTTGTACGTATATGTGCGCGCGTATACCGCGCCGATAATCGGCGCGCGCGGAACGCGCGTATACGATGCACCTGCGTCACGTACGTTTCGCGTTTCGCGGCCACCCCGAAGCCGCGCTTCGTATCAGCTTCCGCCGACGACTGACGACCGCTCCTGGGCGCGGCGCCTGCGCCCCTTCGCGTTCACCGCGACGCTACGGCCCTGCCGCGCGTCCCCTCGACTCCCGAGCTAATGATTCGATCGGGGTAATCGCGGGATACGAGGGGGGTAAACACGTGCTGGCACACTTTCGGGGACGGCGCCCCGCTTTGTCGGATCGTCGAGACGAATAATGAATAAATGTGATATCGATGTACGATGTAAATATATCGATATATCGATACAAACAATGATCGATCCGGATGGGAATTTCGTGTTTGGAATTATTTTTGGACAATCGATCGATAAAATCGCGCGCCGAGAGGTTGGGCTCGTTTCAGATTTATTAGGTGCACAAATTGATTTCTTGCTTTCTTATAAAATCCAACGTTTGCTTATAAAAGTGCAAGAAAGATCCTCATCAAAATAATCCCCGTTATCCTTGATGACCTCGAGCCGATTTATCGGGCAGCTGCAATGGGAACTTGACTTAATTTTCTTCGTCGATGCTTGAAATTGGAAACAAGAAATTAACCTGTACACCTAATGGCAATAAGTTGAATGCGTGACTGTTATCGCGCTCGGCGAGATGGATCTCGGACGATAATTCGATCATATAATGAAAATTCGACCATTTATACCGCGCGAGTAATGGATGCGAACGGTGCATTATTATGGCAGGAAATTATACTCTGTCACTTTTGCGACGCTTGCGACCGGATCGATTTTAGCCACGCCGGAAAGCACCGCGTATCGCGGCGCCAACGAGTCGTTTCACGATCGAAAATCTTTTTCAATCGGTATACGCCGGCGAGCGAATAATTCGCCGATGCCATTTTCGCGGTTTATTATAAAACCTATTCACCGCCGCGGTCGATTCGCGCGCCGGGCCATTGAGCGGCCATCCGTGATTTCGCGAATTAATACGGATGTTGCACGCGCTCTTTGTGCGACCGCTTCGAAAATGCGCTTCCAAAAGCGGCGCGTAGGCGCGACATTTTGCCGGGAAATTCGCTGAACGTGTCGCGCGTGGCCCGTCACGCAATTATGACGGGCGGACAAATAATGAGGACCAGCAGCCGCGTAAAAAGCGCCGGCGCGTCGAGCGTGAAATAAAACGCAGCGCGGGACCGCGTCGGAACTCCTGACCATTGTTCCAGATTAAAATAAAGCCACGCCTCGCTAACGAGCCGCCGACGCTTAATTGGCAACGAGCCGGCTTGTTGTCGACGATTCGCCGGCAATGCGCGTGGATCTTCTCACTTTCTTCTCCTCCTCGCCGCGAATTTCCTCGTCGTTTCCTCGTCTGATTGATCTTCGATTAAGAGAATCCAGGTCAGAAAGATGGAGAGAAAGCTACGGAGAGATCGTCGAGCCGAAGAGCAAATCGGCATCGTTTCATCCCTCAATTTTCGGTGAACGTCTCGCTGGTCCCGCCGATTTTTTTTTCACACTCGCGACTTTCGAGCGTTAATAGGAAAAGACGCGGTGCGCTACTACGGGAGAAAATCGTGCGTGGAGATCCGGATCGCGCCGCGACGCCGAGATGGGCCTCACATTACGCTCGATTGCACCGCAACGATTCCACAGCGGAGGAAACGCGGTGCAGAGTGGGGGAGGGAGGCGAAGAGAAGAGGCAGGCTGGAGGATACTCTCTCGTGACCGTAACAGATTGGCAACGGAACCGGCGGGTCAGCATTTTTCCGCAGGTGAACGCCAGGGGATTCCGCCGGGAAGGCGAGGGGACGGCGGGAGGGGGACGGAGAGGAGAGGCTACGGATTAAAAGGGGTCGCGGAGTCCGCTCGGCCGTAATAAGAGTCAGCATCTTTTTCTGGACAATATTTCACGTCATTACACACCATTTCGTCGCAATTAAGATTTGAAAATTTCGGCCGCTCGCGCATTATCGGAGAACGTCCGGCGAAGGTCCCTCTTTCTCTTTCTCTCTCTCTCTTTCTCTCTTATTGTAGCGGTTCGCGGTAGCGGGATCCGGGACTGGTTAATTATTCGTCGCATGGAATCCTTTGATGTCGGCTGAACGTAATAGGATGGATATTTATATCGCGGGGATGATTAATTTAATCAAGATCGACGTAATTGGATCGATTACTCAATAATTACAGCTTGCCTCCAAATATAATTACATGCCTGAGTCGATGGTTCTGAAACGAGTCATCGTTAGATCGCCCTTCCGATGCAGGCACGTAATGTTGTAACGTAATAAACGTTCAGCGTTTCGACAAGACGTTGAAGAGAGCAGGGAGAGAATAACGCTCCACGTACAAGCGAACTCGTTGCTCTAAATGATAAACCCAGAAGCCTGTCGAATGCAACATGATGTAACCAAGTCAATCGACGTTCGTGATTGATTTGGCGGAGAGGAACGTCTCGCTTGTGTCCTCTCGCTAACGATCTCCCCGGCGTGAATCATCGTAAAACGCCAGTGTCTCGGTTATATCCAATAACGCGATAACGCGTCACAAAAACCGTCACGGGCGTGGCTCTATTATCTGTTTTTCTTTTTTCTTTTTTTTCCCGCGAACAACAGTTATCCGGCTTCGTTTGCAGCACCTGCTGCCCTGCTGGCGTACGGCAAGTCGCGCGCAAATGCTGCCCGGCGTTTATTCGTACGCGGCGCGCATCTCGCATCCCTAACGCGATAAATATATGCAAATGGAACGCCGGTAGGAGCGACGTTTATATCCGCGCACGGCGGAAATTTCAATTTCGTGCGGGGAAGAGTACCACCATGGGTACTCGCGAGGGCAAAGATAGCGGCAACGCGAACAGTAACGACATGTAAATCCCATGAAGGAGCGAGGAACGGTGGATGCGTGCGCGGAAGTACGGTGAACGCCATTATTATCACGAGCCGGCAACAAATGTGACGGAAGTTCGGGAAGCTCGCGCGCTCCCGAACGCACGCTCGCGCGACGCGCGCACGTGCGCGAATGCGCGCCGCTATCTCTTCCTTTCCTTTTCTTTCCCTCCGAGGCCTCCGAGGCTTCCCCCTCCACTCCCAAGTGTGCACGGCGGCTCGGCGTTTTCTTTGACGGTGCGGGCGTCGATCGGTCCGCGATTCGCCTTCTCGATTTTCCGACGTTTTCCTTGGCAATTTTCCTGCAAGTTCCAGCGACAGAATAGTCGTCGCGACGAGGGGCGCGCGGGGAATCCGGGTCGTTGCGCGTCGGATCGAGCTCGACGACGCGATACCTCGATACCTCGCGTTCGCGCTCCTGCACTTCCCGTGTAGTGCAATGTGTAATCTTGTATCATAGCCGAGCATCCGGGATGAAAGGGCGAGTGCCCTTTCGCGTCGCTACCTCCGTGAGATTCGTGCGCGCGATCGTCTGCGAGTGCTTGCCGCGGCTTGCGAACGGCACTGTCGATACTAACATTCGTGCGATTACCGTCGAATCTGCGTATCGCTTCGATGAATGGATTTTTTCGCGAAGTCAGCCATTCGCGACGCGAACGGCAATAATAAAAATGGAAGGCGATTCTGTACGCTTCGTCGTATCGCGGCTGTTGCCAAGATTCTTAGCTCGACGCGAGTTTGTACATTCTTGCAAACTCGCTTAATCAGGGCTTATCGGTCAGTTATTGTGCGATCCATCGATTAGTCTATTGATATCCTGCGCCTTTTAATTTCGTCTTCACCGTATGCAATCTTCTCTAAGATCATACGCGGTCGCCGGTCCTTTGGCGTTTCGCCATAAAGGCGAACTTTTATTTGTCGGTTTTTTTCAAGATTAACCTAACATTTTCCGATAGTATAAAAGGATGATTAATCGACAGATTCGATTCGGAGTAGTCCGAAACGAGCGTTACAAGAGATTTTTAATTTAAATAAAATTAAATTATAAAATTAAAATTTTTATAGATAAGTATTAAAATAAATTATAAAATACTAAAAGAATTTAAATATGGAAAATATATTATCATTTAAATACTTGTATATAAAATTTCAAAAATAATCGATAGGTTATCCCATAAATCGTAAGTTATAAAATATATTCATTAAATATTTAATAATCAAAATTAAATTTTATAAATAAATTTAATTTAACATAAAAAGACCATATCTTCATAACTGAATAAAATATCTTCTCTAAAATAAAAGACTTTGACATTCGACTAGCCTTACTTTGTTTTGTACTCTGTAATTTGTATCTTATGCTTATAAATATATATATATATATATATATATATTTATCATAATATCATATAAGAAATATTCATCCTACATAAATTGGGGATCCGTCCTCAGATATGCTCACGTTACCCGGCTTGACTCGGCCGAAGCTTTAGGAACACAAGTGCTCAAGATCCACTCGCGCCGTCGTTATCTCGCCTTTCACCGGAATCAAGTGTCGCACCCCCTTGCGCGACGAAAGGTCGCAGAGATTCGCCTCGATCGCCAAGAAACAGCCCCGTGTTGCGCGCGCACATTTATAAATTATCGCGCCCGAAGACGCCTGTTCCCGGCGGATCACGCTCGGAGCGTCCTAATCGGATTCCCAACAGCTCTCGCCTTCCGGTTACAGAGCTGGTCGGGGAGGATAATCGCGTTGGCCGTCTCCGGCATTAGTTTACAGCGTTGATTCCGCCGCGTGGCGGACGCAGCGCGCGCTATTCGATTACGGCTTACAGTGCGCGCGCGCGCGCGCGCGCGGGCATGCTCGGCGCGGGGCGCGATCGAGGCATCCGCGCGGCGGAATTGCGTTACGCTAATTGCCGACATCGCCAGACGGATCGCCCGTCCGTCCGCATCAGATCTCTGCGAGACTTCGCTACCACCCCGCCGCCCTCCTTCTCTCACCCGCAGCCCGTCCCTCGCCTCGCCTTCGGCTCCAATTAAGAATACCGTTGCGGTTTTCTCCGCAACGGGAAAGTCCCGTGCCCCCCCCTCACCGCGCCGGAGGGATCGCGGCTGTCCGTAATCAGATTAGCCTCGTTCCGCCGCGGATCCGCCCCGACGCACTGTTTTCGCGTTAATCGACCGAGAAAAAATTTGCCGAACAATCTCATGGCGTCAGAGAGAAAGAGAGAGAAAGAGGGGGGGGAAGGGAGGGAGGGAGGAGGAGGGGTTTGGGTCAATCGCTGCGGTTTGCTCTTTCTTTTCTCTTTTTTCCCGGACGCTCGCGTGGTCGGAAGTATTTTTCGATCGCGCGAAACAGATTTACGTGGTGGTTTTTGTTAGCCAGTCGACGCTGTCCCGCGAGAGAAAAATTTCATCTGCACTCTGTCTCTCTGTCTATTGCTGCGGCGAAACCGCCGAAACGGATATCTGCATCCGAATTCGGCAATGTCCGATGATATTTGCGGACGCGGACGTGGAGTTTCGCGCGTTTAATTGGCGTTTAATGTTGTCGCTTGTCATTGTCCATCCTTCGCGGACCGTGAAAGCTTTACGATCGCGAGTAACGAGATTTTTCATCGATTCTAATCGATCTTAATCTACGAAAACGAAAAGCAATGAAGCCATTATTCCCGTTTTTATTCTTTGATACTTTGTGACAACGTTCTTTCCTTTTTTTTATTCGTACCGATGATCTCTCATTGTTACCTTTGCCTCCTCGGCGAGTACAGATCTAACGGTTCGTCGCGCCTTTTGAAAATATTTAACCCTCGAATTTACTATGACGTCTCCCGCCTTTCGTTTTAATTAGGATAAAAGGTCGGCTCGTTACGCCGGTAGAACAAAGTATCCGCGTCTCGTCGCAGGAACGCTCGAATGGCCGAAAGAAATGAGCGAATCGGAGTGTCGAATCATTCGTTCGGGCTAAACGTGTGTTCTTCTGGTTTCGCCCGCGCGGCGGATTTCTTCAAAGACAATAGCCGAGGCGAGGAATGCGGGTGAATAATGGAAGCTGCGCGCCAGGAATGAGATGTCCCGAAGGGTCCCGTATTGGAAACCTCGATGGGCGCTTCGCTGGCGACAAAGAACGGACAAAGGGCGACACGTTAATCCGAGCTTCGGAAGCGCAAAGGACAGCATCGACTGCTTTATCATTCGCGAATTATTGCTAACATCCGCGGCGATGATGCAGCGATGATGCAGCGGGAGATGCTCTCGAATCCACGCGGATTTCCGATTTTCCTGCCTTTCTATCGAGCTCTTCGGTCCCCCTTTGTTATACAAGACGCCCGGTAAGCAATAATATCTGTATAACAACATCTACCGCGTGATAAAGGCAACATCGAGCTCTTTGCGCTTTAAGAGTTTTAAGACTGAAATTAAAACGAGCTCAGATCTTCCACTGCGGCAACGTTGAATAGCGATTATGGCAATTCTATCAACACAGAATCACGTCTCTCTTACTTGCTGCGCTCGTTCCAGCTCGCTACATCAAAGACGTGTAGTTTCCCAAGCGTGAAAACAGGATCGAGGGGATTTACACAAGACAATATTAATGGAAACTTATATTTATTTGACGCGCCAAGCGAGCGACGTGGTCGTAGACGCGAAGCGCATTACTTTCCAACGGCGAATTTCTGCTTCTTCCATCAGCACAGGAATCGTAGCGCTCTTCTCTGGTGTGCGATCAACTTCTTCTGAGAAAACCCGTCCGGGTCCCCGTCCGGGAAACAAAAGGCCGGCTTCGCTGACAGCGAAGCTGCGGATTTATGCTCGCGGTCTCGCGGCCAGAATTAATCAACCCCGCGACAACCCAGTCACCATCGGGTCACCGTAAAAACGTTCATCGGAAACGCGGCCGGGCTTTTTCGTTAAGGGTGCGCACCTTCCCTCGGGGGAGGAGGGAGACGGAATCTGTTAACGAATGGACGATCTAGCCATCGCCGCACACGTGGACCGCTCGCGAAAGTTTCCGCGGGCACAGACGCAAACTTTCCCTCGAAGGACCATCAAAGTTCCGGCCGAGGTTTTCCTTGCGAGGCGAGCTGGCAGGCACGTCAGCCGCGCGACAAGAGGACAAGGACATCGGACAAGTGCTCTTTCTTTATCGAACGCGTGGCTCCGATCATCGCGTTGCGCTGCATTGCGTTATTCTGGTTTAACGGAATGCGGGACGAAAACTCCGTTTTCATTAAGGCGGTTTTCTTCGACTTTATTTAACCGACTTGTAAACAGAAAAACTAAACTGATCTGTGCAAGAGATTTTTTTGGAAGAATGGTCATGTCCCGGTCGCCCCTGCTGGACCGAATTCCAGCTGGAATTTCCGTCATTTCCATCTTCGCATGCTTCGCTTGTTCTTTGCGTTTTTGAATAAAAAGAAGAGATCGCATCGTTGGATCTCACATCAAACCTGGCGGGTTCTATTTTCTAGAGAAATCCGAATCGTAAAATATCGAGAGAATTTTACAAGGCAAATACTGGCGACAGAAGACAGTAAAATCGAATAGTGTTTACTCTCGTATATACTTCTCATCACTAATATTTGCTCGATAAAATGAATATCCCCGTAAGCGATAAAGCAATCGAGAAGCTAAGAGAGAGACAGAGAGAGGATAGAGACTCTGAAAAATTTTAAATACAGCATGGTCGGACAGTCGCGCGTGGATCTACCGCGAAGGTCACATTCTTCATGATACATTCATAACTTGACACTGAGCGAATGACTGAACGAAACGAATCGTTTCCCGTCTCAGGGTTCGCCTTCTCCAAGCATAAACGTTTCGTTTCAAGCGGTCACGAGGTGAACGCCTGCTTGAGAGACCGGCTGATACTGCGAGAATGAGGAAAACTTGACGCGCGTGCACGGAGATGCCATAAACAACGATACGGTCCTATAAACGTGTCGTAAAGTTTACCCGAAAGTCGCAACCGGATCACGCCTGATCCGCCGACCTTTTCTCGTGGGAAACGTGCGGAGAGCGCCGCAGCTGCGCGCAATCGGATGATACTCAGCATCCGGCTAACGCGAATGCGCATGAGATTTGCATCCCGGCGGGACAGGATTGCCATCACTTCCGCCGGCATCTTTCGGACAATCCGAAAGATTGCAAGACTGTCGGAAGCCAGCACGTTCCTCGTTCCGATCACGAGAGGTGTTCTGAACATAATTCTACAGCCTCGAGTGACTCGCTCGAATGGATTCGTTACTGGAATTCAACAAAGTTAAATAACTGTGGGAATAGCATACGATTCTTGTCGGAATTCTCCAAGCGACGTGCGCAATAGTCGAGTGGTCCAAACATGAAGGATGAAGGAAGGCGGGAAGACTCGTGCACGAAAAGATCGATGAATCAGGGAGGGACAAGTGGGAAACAAAGTAGGATTGCTGCTGAAGAACGAAAGAGAGAAGGGGACAGAGAAGACAAAGAGAAGGAGAGTACATATTCCTTTCCTTCTTCTTCCTCTCCTTCTTCCCGTCTCTCGTGAAGCTGCAAGAACTAGGAGATAGCAGAAGAACGATAAAAAGGTAAGGAGATTGAATTGGCTGCGAGATACACGGCATCGGCAGATAAACAGCAGCAAATCATTAGGATCGCAGGAGAAAATATCGCTGCTAGCGGGGCGAGCATCATGCAGGATGGTTTGGGAGTCCAGCAAGATACGAGCGAAGAATATCAAACGCCACGAAGCTGTCGGGCACGCCGAAGAGTAGATACGTTGCACACATACGCACGCAGACACACATGACGCACATGCAGCTATGAAAACGGTGCGGTGCGCTATTTTTCAACGGGCGACAGCGTCAATGATACGAGGAAACAAGGAAAGGGGTGCGATCGGGGGAGTCGATCGCAATAAAAGCGGGGACGATACAAGCAGCGGCGGATAAAGCGGCGGGGGGGGGGGGCGGGGGGGGGGGCACAATCGATGGGACACGTCGCGGTGCGGTCGGTCGCGGCGCGCGCGCCGAAAATAAGAACTCCGCGAGTAAGGAGGGGTGCCAGGGGGTGAGAACCTCCCAACGCGCGTCGGGATCCTCGGGGGTCGCTCGGGGCTCGGCTGGTTCTCGCAGCGCGGGCGGAATTGCGGCTGTTTATCTAACTAGACCGACAGAAATTCCATTTCATCTCGGCGCTCGCCGCCGCGCCTCCTTATCCAACGACGCCACTCCCGTGGCTCTCTCTCTCTCTCTGTCTCTCTCTCTTTCTCCATGTATATATATATATATATATATATATATATATATCCCTCTCCGTGCTGCGGCATTAGCCCGCGCCACGCTTCTTCTCGCGTTGACTCATATTTATGTCGTTCTCGCCGCACATCCGCGCGACTTATCCGCGCCTCCATCGGACCGCGACTCGCGGAGATAAGTTGTGGCGCACTCGGGAGCATCATGGATACCACTCTCTCTCTCTCTCTCTCTCTTTCTTCCTCATATTCAACCCTCCTAATACGCCGTCCCGAGTGCCGGCACGTCGCTTGTGGCTTTCGCGTCCCGCAGCCGTTCCCCCTTGGCCATCGGTCCACGTCTATCCGAAGACGGACTGTGTCATCTGAATGCGAGCTACGTGCCGCTCCTTCCCCACCGGATGCTCTGTCTCGTTGATAAGAGCTCTTCCGCCCCGCATCGCGTGGCCCGTCACTTTTATCACACGTATCGCAGACTTGACGAGAATTTAACATGCAGCCTGGGAATATTCCCGGCTCTTCGGGAGAGCGGAATCACGCATCCGGAAAGCTTCATCTCTTTTTTCATCACGCGATCCATCGCGTTCTTCAGGCTCTTAAGGAAGTTATTAATCTCGGGCTCGCCGTTTCACGGTCTTCTCGTTCGATCGTTTCAATCGCGGATATCTTCTCGCGTTCATTAGTTGCGTGCGAGTCTAGGCAGAACCGGAAGAGGCAACGCCGTTTTAGGGGACATTTATCGACTCGATTATCGTGCTCTCTGCTGAATCGAAGCACGCGTGCACATATTCATATTAAAAGCAACAAATGGAGCCTGGCTTTCGTGGAATAACGTTTATTCAATGTACAAAATCGCGATCGTTCTTTCGCGAACGCGCGCACGCGCTTTGATCGATAATTGCTTTCTACGATTGCACGGGGAGTCGAGCGGGGGTGCCCGCCCGTCCGCTCTCCGTCTGGAGGGCGGTAAGATCTCACGCAGGGAGTGAGAATGAAGTTTCCGGCAGCGAGTTTTCGCCGCCGCATGACTCGCGAACAAGAAACTTATCCAGATTTCGTCCCGCGGTTTCCATCGTGCGATTTGCTTTTGGCTTCTCGCGTTTTGCATTGTGATCTCCCGCGCAAGGCGGAATCTTACGGTGGATTTCTCTGGATTTCCCCGCCTTTTGGATCGCGCGCGGTGATGTACGATTTTACCGAAAAGTTCCGCTGTTTTATCGCCGTGTACTTCCGCTGCGCGGTGCGACGCACGTGTCTGTCAGTGGAAAATATTAACGAGTGTCGTAATGTTAATTTTACCCTCACCGGGGGCTGCGAGGACGCCCGCGTGGTGGGTTTCCGTTACGAAAGATGCTTGAGAGATTTGACAATCTCTGCTTTCGTAGAGTTCACGTCCCGGCACGTCTGATCTATTTCAGAAATGGGATATGCAATACGTCGGCGCGACACGGTGTCATGGCCAGCGATAAATGTTTGCGATAAACATTTTGCGCTGTTCATTCGTGTCGACGCTTGACAGTCCCCTTATCGCAATCGCGATGCTATCGCAAATGCTGTCGTTTCTCTCTCTCTCTCTCTCTCTCTCTCTCTGCCGAGATATAACGAATTCCTGGAAGCCAGCCCCTGACTCCATCATCGACTACCCATCGCGCGATATTAATTTTGTTAGATTTAGCCTACACGTGATAAAATGACAAGCGTCACGCATAGGTAATGCCTCAATATCGGATATCGACACGTGGCGCGGCAAGATTTGGTGAACTATGAACCGCGACGGCAGCTCGGCAGCTATTTGCTGAATGAATTGCACTCGTACGGGACTTTCGGGACGCTCGGAAAACTTGGAATTGATTGTAACGCCGCTTAGAACAACGTTTCGCGTTAATTGACGTGTCCGCGGACGTGGCCGCATTATACACACACACACACACACACACACACACACACACACACACACGTACGCGCGCGTGATTTACGACGGGGTTGCAGTAATAATAACGACACGCGTAATTGCATACGCGCAGCGCTACGGTAATTGACAATAAACACCACCGGCATGCGATGAAACCCCGTGTTTACTCACGCACGCTCGGATAAATGGCCATACGTATTGTCGTTTATTAAAATTTAACGAAACGCCGCATGACCAATATCATGCGTCATTTGACGCGAAATGTGGCCGCGCCGGTACACGCGGCCGCAGAAACGCTCTCGCTCGATTATCGCGGCGCACGATCCAATTTTCCAACAACAGTCTCGGGGCGCAGCTTCCTCCCTCGCTCCCCTCGATCGCACGATCTAGATGTCTTTACCTTTGCAAGAAATGATTGCCATAAGCACGAGTCCTGCGTCATGAGAAAGAGAGAGAGAGAGAGAGAGAGAGAGAGAGAGAGAGAGGGGGGATAGAAAGAGACCCAGATACGCTATTAAGCCGACTGTACTCGTTTCAGCTACATCTGTGCCAGATGCGTCGTTCGCTGCATGGTTTATGACACGACACAAGTATGTGTCGAGATCAGTTCCAATCGTCACGATGGATATACGCGCATGTATGCGTTTCCTTTAATTATAATGGAGAAATCTGCACGCCATCGCGTGATTTAGGGAAAAGAACTGATCGCACGTATACGCACACGCGTATATATATATATATACATATATATATATATATATACATTGCGCGTGCGCTTCCACGTTCTCATCTTCGCGGATGTCAACGCGGGAAAGTGGTCTCCCCTTTCGCCCCCTTTTTTTCGCGACGAGAAGAGGCGCTCGCGATGTAAGTCGCGTCGAGTTATCGCCCCACGATCGACGCTAATCTTTATTACAAACTAACGCCACGTTCTCGCGCCGCGTCCCGACCGATGCGCGTCCCGCGGCGGAGATACAATTTTTATGGGCATCCCCGTTAAGGGGATCGATCTAGAAGAATCTCCGTCCATTAGTCGCGAATCCGGTTTCAGTCGCGTGGAGACACGCGGGGGATGCAGCAACGAAAGAAGAGGGGAAAGAAGGACGAGCCCGGCGAACAACGGGATAAAAATTATCGCCAGCGGCACGCAGCGGGACTTCAAGAATAACAGCCGCCGGTTCGAAAGACGTTTAACGCCGGTCGAGCCCCATTAATCTCTCGCGGACGGCCGCATAAAAATATGGCGACCCGACGGCCGCATGAATAAAAATCCGCTCTTTGTCCCCAAGCGCTACCCCCCTCTCTCTCTCTCTCTCTCTCTCYCTCTCTCGCTCTCTCGCTCTCGCTTTCCCCGCCAAACCGCCGTTTTGCATAAAATGCTCGCGCGCTGTTTATAACGCTCGTTATTGAGCCACTCTCCCTCCCTCTCCCTCCCYCCCTCCCYCCCCCCTCCGCCCTCCGCCCCTGTCTGCGCTTTCGCCGTAAAGCCGGTGCCCGCGTGTTCCACGTCCGCGAAGCCCGCGGCGTCTAACCATTTCTGGCTTCTTCTCCTGGCGCCGTCCAGCCGAGGCTGCTAAAGCTCTGCCGGCGTTCCTCGGGAACGAAGCCCCGCTTCGGGGTTCCATTAACTACGGAACGCAGCGCGAGGTGAACGAGCCGCTCAATGTCAGCGTCTGTTTTGCCAGCGTTTTGCGAAACCGAGGAACGAGAGCTCCTTCATTCAGGAGTGATACGCGCGGAAGTTAATCGCTCCTGGATGTTCCCCGACGCGTGTCCCCTGACCGAGCGCATAAATTACACGCTGCGGTAATACGGTACGGTTGATTATGGGCTTGCGAGATGGATACGTCGCACTTAACGTGACGCATGACCGGTGGTTAGTATCAGCAGTTATCGTATCGTGATTTTTTATTCCTTCCCGCTTACGTGATTTATTGGCGCGCATAGCAGCGATACGGAAATGAGATGCGTTCTTTGATATTACGAATACGTTTCATCGATCAATCAAGCGGATGTGGATATTGGATAATTTTCCGATACGCGATGGTCGCGATTACACGCACCACCCTATTAAAAAATGTATTTCTAGACATATATTTCTGGCATTGCCGGACTTTTTTCGAAGCTTATGCTACGATAAAATATCTTTGCCCGCGATGTTTCTTTTTCGATATTTAATTGAGTGATAATAATCATGATCCACGTTGTTTGCCAGTCTTGACCGAATTGCCGCGCTCTTCCTTCTCCTCATTTCCCCTAAATTCGCTTTTTACGCGAATCGTCCTATACCCGTGCCGCTCGCTCATAAACGCACCTGACTATGACCTTTTTGTCCCCTCGGACGTAAAGCCGGGGCTAAATATGGCGCGCGTTGCACCTAACCTCATTCGGTCGCGACCGTTGATCGCGCGCGACCTCTCAATAAAATCGCGGGGCGATAAATAATCCGACGACCCGATTCCGGAACTGCGACGGGCGAGTAAGAGGACGAGGGAGGAGGACGGAGGGAGGGGAGACACAAGGGTGGATTGGCGCGAACGACCTTCGACGGCAGCTTCGTTTCTGGAGCAAACTGCGAACGCCAACGCAGGAGTTCATCCGCTGCGCATGACGTCGTTCGTTCGTACGCGGCTCTGAGCGTCGCGACGCTTTTTAGAGAGCAATTTATGGGGAGGGGGGGGGAGAGAGAGGCGTCGGGCCCCCGGTTCGCCGCGCGGTTCACCCTCCGCGGTTCAACTAGTCGGAGATACGTTGCCCCGTGTATATTCACGACACGCACAGATTCCGCGGCGTGTTATTACGATTTAATGGCCCGTCTCGCGCAACTTCGGGACCGGCGATGTTCGTAGAACGCGCCGCGAATCTGCATACAACCCCTTCCTCTTCATTCCGCGAGCCATTGATGACGATAATTACGAGCGGAGGGGACGTCAATTTCGAGACGCGTGCGCGTCTCCCCGGAGAATAATTATGTCTGCGGATATTAATATCGATTTTAATATCGATGGAACGTGAATCCCGCGCGATACGGGGCGTGTAATAATCGCAGAAATGAGAGACGATAAGAATGGCCGAGGGCGAGAACCAGGTTCTTTTATTTATTAGAAATACAAATTAATTGCTCTTGCTTCTTCATAAAGCTCCGAATTTATTTATAAAATTTATTATGAGAAATATTTTAATCGCTAAGATAGTCTCCGTCATTCCCGGTGACCTTGAGCCATTTATCGGGCAACCGATCGCGATGGAAGCTTGATGGTCTTGAGTCGATTATCGATGCGCCTGAGATCGGAAGCAAGAAATTAATTTGTACACCTAATATTCGTCACTGTTCAAACTGCTGCGCCGATGTTGAGCAACTAAAACAAAACCGAGACACGCGTATCGCTGTTCACTGAAGAGGTCACGCGCATGAAGGACTCCGGACAAGTATTCTCCGCATACGGAAATGACGTGCAACGTGCGCATGCGAGCGCGAAGCGCGGAAGGCGGCGGAAACGGAGAGAGAAAATGGGGCCACGAAAGAAAAAGTCGGGCCGCGAGTTCCGCTAGGAATTTCCGGAAGGGCGGATGGACAGCTATAAAAATGGCGTTGCGGGGGAGGACGGGGTGGGTGGGTGGGAGGGGGAGCGGGGAGGGCTTGCGCGAGCGGGTGAGCGCGCTAAGAAACTCGTTGCTACGTGTTAATGATTCTTTTTACGAGGACAAACGACTACGGACGGTAAGTGCCGAGGAGGGTGGCGGATGGAGCCTATCCTATCCTCCCCCTTCCTCCCCCCCCCCAAGAATAAATGGAGGGTTGGCGAGGATCGGGGAACGCCCGTGAATAATGATCCCGGCCGGATGTGTCGAGTGTTGAGTGCCATTGCGGAAGAGAGGGAGAGAGAGGGCGGGCTGAATGAGAGCTTTTTAATCCCTGTCGTAGTTTCCTCTCCTCCTCCTCGCCCCTCGCCCCTCGCCCCTCCCACCCTGTTGCTGTTATGTATCACGCTCGGTGCGTGATTAGGGCCAGCGCGGCAAATTGTCACTCTCGATGGCGATACTCGTGAAAGCGGTGATTTCCGTATTTCTCCCTCTCCCTCCCCCCTCCCCTCCTCGCCCTCTGCTGTTCCCCTCTTGTTCCTTCCTCGCGCGGGGCGCGCGAGTATCGCGACGTGTTAAATGATCGCGGTTCCTTTCCCGGGATCGTGACTCGAGAGATTCAGTTTTCAAGCGAACAGGAGTGACCGTCCCTCCTCTCTTGCGAGTCTCTCTCGCATCCTCGTGCTCTCTCTCTCTCTCTCTCTCTCTCTCTCTCTCTCTCTCTCTCGCTCTCTCTCTCTCTCTCTCTCTCTTTCTCGCTCTCTTGGATCTCGGAAATCCGCTGATCCCGGAAATCCGCGCGGCGCTCATATTGTTAATCCCGGTGTTAAGGAGACGCGGAGGGATCATAAAATAGAGCTCATGGTCAAATAAGGTGGGGGTGGGGGTGGGGTGGACACATGATACGGGAGACCTCGGGATGTTCGCTGTGAAATGAAGCGGCGACTTGCTCTCAAAGGGAAAGCAAGAAACGCGCATTCACGTGCGCGTGCCTTGGATCTTAATTAATTTCTCCTCATCAGATTCATGCTTGCTTAATTAGTTGAAACATTTTTTCTACCACGCGACATAAATATGACGCAGCGGGATCCAATGTGGAATCTTGCGGCTATTGGCTTGCCGCGAGTGGCATACGCAAAGAGTTCGCACGTTTCATTTATTCCGCGCCATGTGCGTTACGCGTATCTCGCAGCGGAAGCTGAAAAATACGAGCCCTCCCCCACCTCTCCCTCTTTCTCTCTCTCGTGCGCGAAAATCCGGCGCGTTTCCCGTGTCATCCGATAATTAGAAAGCGAAAAAATTTCGTTTAATTAACATTTTTAATTAACATCTGTGATAACTTTACTTGAGGGAGAATGTAAATGCGCAGACGTTTGCTACACTCCGCGTGTAGGTGCAGGCACGTGCGCGTTTCAATTAGCGACACGTTATTAATAACATTTCGTATCATAATTACATCGCAATAAAATCTTTCGTCTTAATCACTAATGATTACGTCGATTACACCTTTTATTCTCAGTCTCCTCTCTCTACTTTCTAGGTTATGTTACCTTTCGCGCAATCGCCCTCGCGTAAATGAGTGTTCGATGTTGGATTCTGATCGGAATTCATCTGTTTAGCTTCGACGCTTTTCGCGAATCCTCGCTACGAATTCGATTATGCGGAATATCGATCTCGCGCAAGATACTTGACGACACGTCACGTCCGATTAAACTCTAATAGCGTGCTCCTCTATGCCCTGAAACGAAATTGGGAGCAGAAATGTATCGAAATTCCCGGTTCCCTTACTCAGCGGTATATCTCGATTAAACAGGTGGCTCCGAAACTTCCCTTCCGCGAAATTAATGACTTGTCGCGAGTGATATTTCTCATCCGCTCTTAATTCCTTTCATCGCGCTCAAAGATTTCCTCGGCCGTTCCTTCTTTCGACAGCCACTTTCTTAACGAGTTCCTTTCTCTCCTGCCGCATTCGCTCGTTCTCGTCTCATCTCTCATTCTCATCTCGCGAAATGTAATTTTTCAGCCGCGAGATCGAAGGGGAGGCTCATGATTGATGATAAACGCTCGGTTTATCATTAATGTTACATTTAACGCCACCATTGTGATATCCCCCGCGATACTTTCGATAACATTCATCCCCTCGTGTGACGAGTTTGACTCGTTTGTTAGCGAATTAGTTGGCGAATCTCGTTCAGCGGCGTAACGCGCGGCGGCAAATTTGTATTTAATTAAACTGCGAATTCTTAATGGCAAATAAAATGCGAAAAATGGTTAGCGACGCCGCGGGAAATACTTATCGCGTAATTGCGAGCGCTCGAAATCCACCGGCCTGGACACCGAGACTCGATTATCTAATTACGCTCTTGGCACGCAAAGAATTCAATCCGATGGAATTAAATAAAATTTAACTCCGCGACATTAAACGTCGCGCTACGTCGCGCTCATACGTTTTTATTTTCCGCATGCGCCACATCCGCCTCGCCTCGATTCCTTCCCTTTGCCCGCGTCCCGATCTTAACGCGAGGACGTACCTCGGCGCCGCGAATAAATCTGACTCTGTCGAGCCGTGTTTTCGGAAGGAAGATGCGCGGACCTCGCACGAATTGGGAGCAGATTCAACCGCGTAGGATCACGATCCTAACCTCTCGCATCTCTCGCGAAAACAGATTCCTTTCTTGCGATGCATTCGTGGACGCACGTGCTCCGCATCGATGCGACTCCGCGCTAGTTCGACATTCCCTTTCGGGTTGTGCCTCGTTTACGCCGCTTCACAGCGAGAGAGAGAGAGAGAGAGAGAGAGAGAGAGAGAGAGAGAGAGAGAGAGGGAGAGAGAGAGAAATTCGTTCTATCTTTATGGCCCAGCGAAGGGAACACGTATGAAGGGTGCACACATAAGAAGACCAGATAAAATGGAATAAAATGCACGACTGTAGCTAATCCGCGTCGCGCAGCAGCGTCGGTTAGCTAGCCGGATCACGCGCATGCGCGCGGGGGAAGCCTTTCGTTTCCGGCTGCAAGACCTCCCGCTTATCGGTAATTCCATTAAACGGGATAGCTCGCTGTTTTATTCCGTTATCCGCGTTTCGATTCCCGACTCGAATGTCACGCCAGGACTCCCCCCGAAGGGGGATGTGCCATCCCTTTGCCAAAGGAGGCGCGCGGCGTTCCGCTTGCTTCTCGGGCGGCCTCTTTGTCGAAACGACGCGGAAACCGATGGAAATGGTTGAATCGAACTGCCCTCGCGCGACGGAGAGGAAGAAGAAGAAGAAGAGGAAAAGGAGGAGGAAGAAGCCGTAGCGCAGGCTGCGAGTTTTGTTCCATTTCGAAGCAGCGCTCCCAAGTGGCTTCGATATATCGTAAATGCTTCCGTGCTCTTCCCCCGCTTCCCCCGGGCTCTTTTGTGAGCGCCCGGACATGCCGGGGACATAGGTCCTATCGGACAGGCCTCCCGGCATTAAATTCATCGGCGCGAGTCATCAGGCCGATCGATGAATCTGTGTGTGAACGAATCTGTCCTGACGAGCACCTCGATAAAACTCAGCTGCTGCTCTTCGTTTCCTGATGAAGTTGCGCCATGAAGAAGGGATCGAATGGAAGGGACGAGACGGAGGAGCTCTAGCGATTCTGTCGACAAGATTATCATTTTCCGACGTTCCGTGAAAACGTAAATAGATCGAAAGGATCTAATTAATCAATGAAATAATTAAGCTTTCCATTCAGCGGGCACTTTATCACGCGCGATAATGGCGAATGAAATCTGCACTTGTGCAGATAGCAGCAATAGCAGTTAAGATCCAACAATCAAAGATAGCAACCGACAAGCAGAGCAGATGAACCTGATCTCGCTCTCACATGAAACGACAGTCAACGACATGAAAGTGTCTCGTTCTCTTCTTGTCGTTCTCGCCGAGCTTCGCGTGCAAAGGCGAAAAATCAGATCGCAATCGAATACCCTCGCGACAACCCTCGCCGATTTTACTCCCTTGCTAGCCATGAGACACCGCTCTTCGCGTTTCATCGGCGAACGTCTCCCGATCCTCCCGACGTGGGAACCAATTAACGTTCGCGCGACGACGTCGAGCAGCGAAGGGGGGAGAGGGAACCCAACTTCCCCTTCCTCACTTTCTTTCGCCCCTGCGAGAACTCCGCGGGGGCGAGAGCAGATCGGAGGAGATCCATCCTCGGATGATCCTGACACGCCGCGGTCGTTCCGCAAACGCCGACGAGACCGCGGACGCCCTTTCCCCTTCTCATCCCTTCCGCCGCTGCCGCCGCCGTCCATCCGTTCTCATCCGAAACTGAGCAAACGCGTTACATCCGATGCATATGCATCGAGGCCACTTCCGCTCGGCTTGGCAGCATAAATTCTGGTTGGGCCGCGTGCATCACGCGGCGACAGCGGCGGTTTGCAAATCAGACACGCGATAGTCTCGGGATGCTCCGCTCGTCAAACAGCTTCTCTTCCTCTTGTTCGTTAGTCCCTCGCTCATGGCAGTCTGTCTATCGCCTGCCCTCATCGGGCCCTTATCGTCTTCAATCTCCGCTGATGCATCTCGCGCGAAAGCTGCATTAATTTCGCCAAGCGCTAGAGAGATGAGTGACGCGGGTCGGGAGCTGAGCGGAAAGATGTTTGAATGGAAAACACGTCCATGGAAATTCCACTTTCCCTTTCGACGGGGTAGAAAGCGAATTGTCGAGGTGCGCGTGTGACTTCCATTCTTGGATTTCCAACGGATTCACGTTAGATGCGAACGAGCGCCCGACGTTCGTTCTCCTCTTTTGATTTCGAATGGAATTTAATAGCGGAAAATTAATAGAGGCGAAATATTAATGAAACGCTTAAATCTACCGGAATAATCGGAGAATTAAAAGGGCAGGCGGCAGGGTAGAGCTTGATCAAATTTCTGTCAGGGGAAAATTAAAGGAATCTCAGAAAGGTCCGCGGACGGCATTTTTGCACGTAATACAGCAGTCGCTGCGATAATTTATTCGGACGTTTAATCGCAGGGAGACAAGTCCGTTAAAATGTTCCTGATTGTTTTAATAGACCAGTCACATTGAGGCACGCGCGCGTGCACATATTGCGTTAACGTATTGATTTGTATGTTAGTAATATGAAATCTCTCACTTGATAATGAATACGATAGATTGAGAAATGTTCCTCTTCGCTGTCGGAAACCCTGTCAGATCAATGAAGAGCAATTTGATAAATAACGTGAAAAACGTAACAAAAAGTATCGTCTCATCTTCAAACAGCGCAACGAGCATCTTTGCGTGACGCGCGGCGTATTACTCACTCGCAGGTGGATTTATCGATTTACGATTGGCCCATTTGAAATGTCTACCCGTGCAACACACATTTGCATACCGTATTTCCTCGCAAAGAATCTCACGCGAGCCCGATCACTGCTCGATGGTTCTCTTAATTCCGCAAATCAGCCGGCGCGTGGCGTCTTCGTCTTCTCTCACTCTTTCTCCCGCTTCTACCGTCTCTGTTTAATCGCACGCCGAGCTGAGAGCATCGCTTCTACCACGTACGGGACGCCAGACAATTAGCTACTCGATAAAACCTGCCCCCCCCCCCC